>LR990079.1:0-600000 GCA_905147235.1 Erynnis tages
AAAGTTAGGTTTTGATTGGTTAGGTTGATAAAAGTTAGGTTTTGATTGGTGAGGTTGATAAAAGTTAGGTTTTGATTGGTGAGGTTGATAAAAGTTAGGTTTTGATTGGTTAGGTTGATAAAAGTTAGTTTTTGAACGTTTAGGTTGATAAAAGTTAGGTTTTGATTGGTTAGGTTGAAAAAAGTTAGGTTTTGATTGGTTAGGTTGAAAAAAGTTAGGTTTTGATTGGTTAGGTTGATAAAAGTTAGGTTTTGATTGGTTTGGTTGATAAAAAAAGATAGGTTTTGATTGCTTAGATTGATAAAAGTTAGTTACCTTACCCTACCTTACTTACCCTATTTTACATTACCTAACTTAAACTTTCTATACCTTATATATTTATACCTTACCTTCTTTCACCTTACCTCCATCCTGTCCCGAAGAGAGCGGCGCTCCGACTCGCAGCGTCCCCTGCAAAAATAAATAAAACTTTAGTTAGAAATTCGGTTTTCCACAAATTTTCATGGGAAAATTTTACCCGATTTTCTCGCGAATATCTTCGTCGCGTAGCGGCCGCCTAGACGCGTCGTTTGAGCCCTCGGGTGTCGCTCTACGACAAGCGGTTTCGGAGATATTCGCGAAAAACCGAAAAAATTTGCCCGCCCACCCACCCACCCACCTGATATACCGCTAAGCTAGACGCTTACAATGTCGAGTCAAGGTCAAGCGCCGGAAACTGCTCCATTGTGTTCTAGCATCGTCCCTTTAGACATTATGAACAATAATAGCAACAACAACGACAGATTTAGACAAATTCAGGAGCTCAGCAAGCAAATAGTCGCTGCAATTTCCGCTGGGAAGAGCGTGTCTTCTGAAAACCAAAAAAAGGTTATACATTTGGCAAATGAAATCGAAACACTCTCTCGCGAGGCCGCCGTGCTCAATAACAGTAATAGATCACTAGAAATCATGAAAGTCAGTAAAGAAAACACCATTAAACAGGAAATTTCTAAGTTACACTTACCACTCCCAAACCAGCCACACCAAACTTTTTCAAAAAATAATCAGCCAACTGTTCCTCCTTCAAGGGTTGACAGGCCCGCAAAAACTGTACTCCCAAAACAGTCCAAGCCCTCCATTATTATTTCACCAGCTTCGGAGGAGGTCAGCAGACGCGAGGTCTCCAATCAGTCGAGGAAAAATATCAACTTTAGGGAAGTAAATTATGCCCCAGCGGCCGTTCAGCGGCCACAGACATCCGCGCGGAACCTTCAAGGAATTTGAAACCCATGATCATCCTCAAAGGGGTGTCTAAAGATGTCTCCCCCGAGGAACTGACCAGCCTGATCATCAAGCAGAATGATACTATAAGCGCACTTGCACCTGGCGCAGAAGACTTATTGTTTAAATTCCAAAGAAGTAATAAGAACAACAACCTCTACAATGCGGTTCTTCTCACATCACCCACTATCTGGAAGAAAATAATTGACCTTCAGAGACTAAACATTGATCATCAGCGGGTACAAGTACGATAGAAGAATTTGTCCCGCTGTTACAATGTTACAGCTGTCTCCAGTATGGGCATTTGAAAAAACACTGCACCCAAAATGAAGCCTCCTGCTCGCATTGCGGATCGGATGCGCACTCATTTGCCGATTGCCCCTCCAAACAAAATAAGGAAGTATTAAACTGTTATAATTGCACCAAAAAAAAACCAAAAAACCAACGGAAACTCTGACACCAAGCACTCGGCGACTTCAGACAGCTGTTCCCTCAAAACGGCAATGAAGCGCAGGGTCACGGGGAAAATAGATTACGGTTGTTATTGACAACCACAGCAAATACTGCAATGTAACCTTGTCAGAAGTTATAATTGTTATAACGAGTTCATAAATCATTTCATTTCAGGAAAATATACCATAGGCTTTCTATCCGAACCATACGTAGGCAACTTAAGCACTGTAAAAAACATTCAGGGATATGACATACATCAGTTCCCAGGCAACAGTGATCGTGTCAAAGCGTGCATAATTCTAAAATCTGGATTAGCTGAGACTCTGGGCATGTCTAAATATTCATCAGCTAATCTCAGCATACTCGTAGTTCAAGTAGCCATCAAAGACCGAAAGTTATTTTTGGTCTCCGTCTACATTGAACCTAGAGAAGACAAAATCAATACGCTTAACCGACTGGAGATATTCTTAAAAGACCATGAAACAGCACAGGTCATCATTGGTGGGGACTTTAATGGATGGCATACCTCTTGGGGCTCGATCAAAAACAATAAAAAGGAACCGTTGTCAATAATCTAATTATTTCAAATGATCTTATTATTGGTAATAAAGGAAATACGCCGACGTTTGAAACGATCACCCACGGAACAAGCCGCTCCTCCATAATTGATCTAACTTTAAATACTGACAATCTTGCAAATAAAATCAGGAACTGGAGAGTCAACTTGGATGCCTGCCCCTCTAGCGAGCACAATGCTGTAGAATATACCCTCGAACTCGGAAACACCAAAATCTGTAAAAAGAAGAAAACATCTACATTCAAATACTCTTGTAACAATACGGACTGGACAATATTCAAAAACAAACTAAAAATTTCAATAGCAAGCAATATACAAGAACCATCAATTGAGTCATTAAGTAAAAAACAGTTAGAAAAGTACATTACAAGCGTAACTAAAACAATACAGGATGTATGCGATAGCACACTAAATAGTAAAAAATCACACAGTGTATATATCCCATGGTGGAACACTGAATTGGACAAAATAAAGAGAGAGGTTATCAAACTACACCATAGACTACAAGACCTCAAAAAATCAGGCAAACTACTCGACAACATTTTATCAGAGAGAAACGATTTGAGGGAAAGATACGCTACAGCTATAAAGAAAACTTCTACGGACCACTTGTAGTGAAATGAAAGGGTTAGTTAGAGGTCTAGGAATTTAATACTCTTGGTTTTACAAATATATTAAAAGAAAGATACGAGAACAGTAAAAAAAAGTAAGCTAAGTAAAGTAAGAGAAAGGTTGCCTGCCGAGTCCAGTTGAGAAGTAAGATGTAGTCGAGAGTTCTTAGCGTTCGTTCGTCCAAGTAAGGTCGCTCCGGCTCTGCTATACAGGAGGCTCGTGGCGTGGCGGCAGTCCCTCCAACAGACCCGCCGCGGAGACACCGGTGAAGTTGCCAGGATCAGAAGTCACGGCACGGAACCACACCACTTGACACCACACCAGGAGTAGAATCCCCTTCGGAGATGCAGCTTGTCTCACGACCAGGACTAGAATTCTTCTATAGATGTTTGTTTGAGGACCCAGACCAGAATCTTCTTAAGAGAGATGTTAGTTGGCCTACGACCCGAACCAGAATCCCCTTTCTCTTCCCAGAGATGTTATTAGCTTGAAGACCCCGAACAGAATTCCCTTCCACAGCACTCTCGACTTCCATCTCGCAGAATGTCAAACTATTTCAAATTTCAAATATTAAATTATTTTTCTGGATTTTAAAAGAGGATTATCCTGAACCAGTATTAATTCACAGAATGGACAGTATTTAAAACTATATTAAAAAAGACAATGTTTGAGTACTCTATGGAAATTTAAAAGAAAAACTAATAATGTCATTATATAAATCAAAACATTGCTTATGTCTTGACTTTCCCAATTCGTCAGACCCACTTGGGGAGCACATCCCGAAAATATCCGCACCATCTACAAACAAGTGATTGAGCCAACTGTTGTGAAAATTGAGGAAGTGGCCTCTCTGGAGATGTCCAAATATTCAGGAACAACACCCTTACTACCCTTTCGATACCCGTAGATTACTTTTTGCATTTTACAAATCGTATATTCCATTCAAAAGATATTAGGAGAGGGGCGGGCACATCTATGAAATAGGTTGGTAGCCGTGTGGCTCATTCGCGCGGTTGGCTCCCTACGCAGCATGGAGGATAGAGCTAAGGAGGATCATCAGATCTGTATACATGAAAAAGTGTCGAAATGAATTAAACTTGGGTGGCGCCACTTTATTGTTGTGCCACTGTATTTTTGTGTATGTGTATGTTTGTAATGAATAATCTCAAAAACTACTGTGCCGATTTCAAAAATTCTTTCACCATGGAAAGCTAAATTCATCCTGAGTAACATACCCTTACTAAAACTTAAGTAACGTAACCCAAGGTGTAAAAGTGCCCTAAAACGTCTTTCGTCGCAAGCGCTGCGGAAACTATTGATGATAAAACAAAAGTACATATGTGGTACAATATTAAAGAACATAATTATATCAATATTCACAAAAAACTTTGCGATATCATAATTAGGTCATTACGTCACAATAACTACTTTTTACAGTTTAAATGTTAATAGAAATACCGACCAAAATTAGACCATGTTATTCATGTCAGTAACCCATTAATGACCCACTACAGGGTCGGATCAATGTAAAATGAAAAGGATGTAGGTCTTAGTCCACTACGCTGGCCTACTGCGGGTTGGTAGACTTCACATACCTTTGAGAACATTTTTTTGTGAAATCTCAGGCATGCTCACGATGTTTTCTTTCACCGTAACAGCAGGTGATATTAAATTTTTTATAAAGCGCACATTACTTGGTGGTTATTGGTGTATGCCACTGGGATTCTAGCCCGGATCCCTCGATTCGAGGTCGAATTCCAAGCCACTGGGCTATCTGTTACTTCTGTTATTCATACTTTTGCTTAAATCCTTATTCAAATATTTTTCGTTGTAACTAACGTGTTAAAGTTGTTTGGTTTTCGCAATGGACTGGTGAAAAGGTGAAAGGTGGTGAAAAGTTAACTGTGTTTCAAAAAAGCTTTTCATATTAGTCATATTAATTGGCAGAGCTAAGCCTGCCGGGTCAGCTAGTTATATATAAAAAAAAACAAACAAAAAATAAATAAATAAATAAATAAACAATAAAAAAATAATAAAAAAAACCAAATAATTAACGACGACGCATGTGTAAATATTTATTATAAGAATTATATAATTGTGTAAACTTGTTTCTAATAATGTAAATAAATTAATCCTAAAATGCAAAGTAATAAACAACAAATGAACAATTAAAATAATGTACAATGTCCAGCCGCCCGTATCCTTTAGCGAGGACTGGCACTTAAGAAAGAGATTATTAAAGACATCTGCAAAACCAATGTAGATAGTCTTTAAAAAAAAAAAAACACCTAACCTAACCTTTTTTTTTTTTTTTTAACCTAACCTAACCTAACCTAACCTAACCCAAGAACCGACAACCGACCAGTTGGTAAAAAGTCGCGAAAAGGGCCTCGAATAATCTTCTGTGGTTGATTCATCTACCTACAAAAAATAAGCGTTATTCATCAGCTAGAATGGTGGAAAAAGGGCTTCAAAGTTGACGTAGCCTAATCTAACCTCCTAACTTGACCTAACGTAACTTTTTAATTTGCCGGTAAAAGTTGCGAAGAGCCTCGAATAATTTTCTGCGTTTTTAATTTATATCTATTCTTTTCAAATAAAATAAAGCTACTACAATGTTAACGTTTTTAGATGCATATCTTTTTGATAATTGAAAAACATTGATTTATTATTATTATTTTGCTGTTTTGCTAGGTAGATTGGCATGGTTTAAGTTATGGTTGCTATCGCTTCCATAGGCGAAAAAGTCGTAGTTTGAGGATAAAATAAATAAATAAGTATTCAAACTAAACATTTTATTGTAAAAATAAGCACTTAATTTTATAATTTTACCTGTTTTTAAACTAGTATAGACAACAGATACTTAAACAGCGAATGTAACACAAATTATTAAACTTAATTGTTATTCATGAATTTATTATATTTTATGTCCATTTACAAGTATACCTATTATGTTTCAAATGTTGACTTTTTCAATACTTCTGATAAATTATGTAAATGTGTTATACTCATAGATAATAATGCACATATACAGGTAGTCTCACGCCTTTTATTGTTATTTTCAATACCCAAGGAGGCATTTCTCCTCAGTCAGAGAAAGATCTTCTTTAGCCGACTCCATCTCATCCAGTCCTGGGCCTTCAAAGCGCTGGCGCTTTACCTCAGGTCATCGGTACGAGTACATCTAGAATAATGTAGATATTATTATAGAATAATCTAGATTATTCTAGATGGAAGATGGTATGTACTATTTTTACGTAGTCATCCATCGTGTGTGAGAGTATTGACGGCAAATCCTATCAGATCTGAATTGAGATTCATTTTTAATAAAAGAAGACCAGGTCCGCGGTTGGACGCGCCGCCTGATGGCGAGTGCCTAAGTGGTTACACTGTCGTCTAGTGATACGAGCGACGACTGAAGAGGCGTTATTGCAGATAGCGGGTTAGTCCTGGTGGCGGCATAAACTGTGAGGTGTGTGTGTGTGTATGCTAATGTCACACTTTATCTCACCCCAAAACCTCTTGTAATTTCAGATCTAGATAATTATGTACAGTAAAATCCTCCAACGCAGTAAGTTATGGCACTTCTCAAATAACGTTTATCGGAGGATATACACGCATCATAGAAAAACAACAAGAAAAAAAATGTAACAATTGAATATGATCTTACTGACTAGGTTATATACACTCCGTATTTTAATGATTACTCGCGACATTATAATGATTTACACAATGGGTTTCAAAATAATCATTACTAGCTTTACTTGACTTTGCCCGCGTTTAATTTAGTACATTATTCAGCCTGGATATCATTTTTCAGTCCTCATACTGCATCCACATAAAAAAGTAACTTCGATACTGGTTCCGCGTGATAAATTAATGAACAGTCAAAAGCTCAGGCGGCGGGCGGGGCGGGGTGCGGGTGTCGGGGGGGGTGCGGGGGCGGCGGGTCGGGGGGCAGCGGCAGGCGGTCGCGGCCGCGCGGCACGGCGCGCAGCAGCTTGGTCCAGAACCAGGGGTCGCCGCGGCGCAGGTAGGTGTTGGCGGCGAGGAAGGCGCGCAGCTCGGCGTCGGGCAGCGCGGGCAGGTCGGCGGGCGCGTCCGCCAGCAGCACCACCACGAGCCGCGGCCGCGCGTCGCGTAGCGCCGCCGCATGCGCCTCGCGGAACTCCGCGCGCGTCCACGACGAGCGCACGAACGCCGCCGACAGCACCACGACGGTGTGCCGCGAGCGCCGCACCGACTGCTCGATCTGCGTCGGGATCCACTCGCCGGGCGTCCAGTCGCGGTAGTGCAGGCAAAGTCGCCGCCCGCGCGCGCCGCCCTCGAGTCCCGGCACCAGCTCCTCGGTCACGAACTTCTCGTCGTGGTGGGAGAACGAGACGAACGCGTCGTAGTCGTAGCGGACGCCCTCCTCGTCCTCCGCGTACTCGTCTTGCGGCCGCAGCAGCCAGCTCAGGCACGGGTGTTCCAGAAGGAATTTCTGCATAAGAAATAATGTAATAATGTAGGAAATCTATCGATCTAATCGATACATTGTCGTCAACACATCTCGGGGAAAAATACACAAATGTAACATTGCCGGTTAATTAGGATTAGGAGGTATATTATTTACCTACTATTGTCCTTATTATATCTTTTGTGTCGTACCTTGATGCGAGCTCTCGTGGAACGTCGCGAAAGGCAAGTGAGCACGAAGACGGCGAGCAGCAGCAGCGCGACGCCAACCGCCGCCGCCGCCTGCGTCGCCGTGTCGCACAGCTCGTCCGGCGCCAGCGTCAGCAGCGCGCGGCCGTCTCGACACGCCGCGCCGCCGAGCCGCGTCGCCTCCGCCGTCAGCACGCGCAACGCGTCGCGCTGGCCGCAGCCGCACGCCAGCGGGTTGCCGCGTAACTCAATGCGGCCCGTCACGCGCGCCAGCAGCTCTCGAGCCTCCTCCGCTCCCAGCTCCTCGATCGCGTTGTCGCTCAGATCCAGCATCTGAGACGTCACGCGTCACGTGTGAAATTTTATTACTGGAATCGAATCAGTAACACGATATGACCGAATTTCAAATCGAGATCCCGTTGTCACTCACCTGGAGGTTCGGCGGTAGGTCTTCGACGCGAAGATCGGCGATTTCGTTTCCGCCGAGGTACAATTCGCTCACGGGCAGCGGCGGGGCGAGTGGACGCGGGACGCCGTCGAGGCCGGCGCGCTCGCAGCGCAGCACGGTGGCGTTGCCGGTGACGGCGCACGCGCAGTGCGGCACGCAGCGGTCGGCGGGCAGCGCGCACTGCAGCTGCGCAGGCGGCACTTGCATCAGCGGCTCGTCCGGCTCGCGGCACCGAACTGCGGCCAGCGCGTGCCCCCGCCCGCCCGCCGCCTTCGTCTCCTGGATCGCACGCGCGAACCAGTACACCGAGCAGTCGCACGTAAGCTTCGAATTCATTGTTATGTTTAGGCCCTGCGAAAATATAGTTTTATCTTTCGTTTAAAAACCTTAAACTAGGTAGTAGTAGGTACGTTTGGGGTGGCGAGTGAGTTTTATGCCTTTTAAAGTTTCCCCATTTTTCCGACCTGCGCTTCTTCTGCAGTGACAGTACGAATACATAATACAACCTATTTTATAGCATGAAATCTATGAAAAGGCAAAGAATAAAAAGGTACTGAATAAGGAGTCACCGGTTGCGTGGCGGAGTCGGGGCCCCGGTACTCCTGCTCCGTGTAGAGGACCGCGGTGATGTTGTTGCCGGTCAGGTCCAGCTCGAGACCCTCCGCGCCCCTCCACTGCAGGTCCTCGTACTGTGGAAGAATCGCATGTCAAGTTAGCGTCCCACTTAGAAAAGGCTTTTCAATATAATACTGGAAGAATCCGTTGCCTCACCCGTAATTCGGTTATGCGATTCCATCTTAAGTCGAGCTCCTTGAGCGCTTTCAGGCCGTGCCAGTCCCGGCAGATGCGGGACAGCTGCGTGTCTTGCAGCTTGAGGGTTTCCAATGCGGTCATGTAGCGAAGAGGAGAGACGTCTGGAAACATATTCTAACATTGAAATTGAGAAATTTAAAGTAACATATCGTTTGAATCGAGCATAAAATGTAGCTCACCGTTAGAAATGTAATTTTCAGTGGAATTACACAGATCTCCGAGTGGGTTCTTTGCGAGGTTCAGCCGCTTCAAGGACTTAAATTGAGATATAGAGATAAGATTGCCGATCATGTCCGCGGTGAGATTATTAGTCGACAGGTTCAGCTCCTCCAGTTTTTCCGTGGCACCAAATAGTCCTCTGTTAAAACAAAAATTAATTTAAAAATCTCATCTTAGGAGCACCTACGATAAGATAATTAGTAGATCATTCGTACATGGTTATATTGGCGAGGCAGCTCTCGGCGACGTCCAGCACGCGCAGCGCCGGCGCGTCCGCCAGCAGCGTCGCCGCCAGCCGCAGCGGCTTGCACGGCCGACCGTATCGCTGCGGACTCATACAGCTACAGGAGAATAAGGTGACATTAGCTCACTCAGTGCGGACAGTTAAAGAACATATCGATTAGTTAATGATTCAAAGTCTCGACAAGATTATCGTTCCTCTCACCAGGACCGATCGTTCCGTACGACCAGCTCGGTCAGCTGTACGGCGCCTCGCAGCAAGTTGGCGGCGAGCGCGTCCTCCGGCAGCGACTCGAGCCGCAGCTCCCTGAGGAGGCCGCAGCGCAACAACCAGCCCGCAGGCGGCGCGCGCGTCACATTGCTCACGCGCAGTCGCTCCAGCGCGCCGCAGTCGCCGCGCAGCGTCGCATCCACCGCGTTGTGCAGCTCCACCCGCTTGAGAGCCGGCCCGAGCGTGACGCCGTCGACGGGCGCGTCTAGCACCAGCGTCTCAAGGTTCGGCGCCACGCTGAGGTCGGGCGCGACCGTCAGCCGCGCTCGCTCGAGCCTGAGGCGCTGCAGCGCGGGCAGGCGCTCGAGCACGGCGCGGGGCAGCTCGACTAGCCCGACGTCGACGAGCGTGAGCGACTTGAGACCCGCGGGCAGCTCGAGCAGGGCCGCGGGCGGGATCGCGACGCGCGTGAGCATCAGATCGACGAGGTCGGGGAGTCGGCTCAGAAAGTCGGGGTCGGCGAGGAGGGTGTCGTCGGCGTCGAGCTGCAGCACGGGCATGGCGAGGCGGGCGAGGTGCGCGGCGGACAGCGGGGCGGCGGCGGCGGGAGGCGGGACGCGCAGCAGCTGCAGCACGGAGCGCGTGCGCACGCGCATGGCGTCGAGCGCGGCCGCCAGCCCGCGCGCCGGCAGCCCGCACTTCACCAGCTTCACCGTAGAGAAGGTCTCGAGCTCGTGGAAGCGCGGCAGGGCATCGCTGTCTAGAGTCACGTTCTCGGGGCAAGTCAACTTGTAGTCTTCACCGAACAGTTTTATCTCCAATTTTACACCTGTTAACGACAAATTTTGAATTTGGCAAGCTATGTAATAGGTTTCGACGAGTGTTAAGTGCAGAGCTACATATTTCGGTGCCCTCTTCTTTCGAACTGCAATACCTACGCACGTTTTACTTTTCAATACAAATTAAATCCAAAGTGTATGTGATTGTGATTTTTTCTTTCATCAATGTAATGTCAATCTTACATTGATATCGACAAGGTTTTTTTTTCGGTTAAAAACTTTGCCACCCATTCCATTCTCCATCATCGCCCCTTCACCATCACTTAACATTACTTAAATTCCATACAAAGTTACCTGTTCGCGAAGAAAGTATTCATAGAATTATTTTTCCACAAGGCTTAATGCATTTTATTCCCAGTAAACTATATATGCCATAAAAACATAACATATAAAGAACTCAAGTCTCGTAACTCAGTTCTTCTACCAGTGAAATCCATGTAAAACCAAGTCGGTTTATGTCATGTATTTACTTACGGGTCATTATGTCTAATGTTATTATGTAATTACCTAACAACATCATAAAGTGACCTTAATATAAATATTAAGAATCATAATTATTATATTAGATAGTAGATTACCATGAGGCAGTTTCACTTCCTGTTTATGTACTTTCTTACTAGGTACTTACAAAAGTTACGTAAACTTACAACTCCAGTCTGTTGACCTCTTCTCTAGTATGCGGAGACATTGACAGAGGAGGTTGATGCAAGTGTACAACTAGATGTTATGTTATAGTATTACGTGACCCAAATATTATATTCACAGGTCGGTCTGAGGCTCAGATCGTGGTTATAGTGTGGCTCTAAGCCTTCGAAGGGCGTGAGTAGACGCGTTCTGCGTTTCGAAGAAGTCGCCCAAAGATTCAAGTAAACAAACACTCCACCTCGATCGAAACAGATCAAGTAGTTAAGTACATTGTCCGCCTAACGACAGAGTATAGTGTGATATTAGACCTTTCTACCTAGAGTGTTTCACGAAGGTATCGGCAGGACGGCATTTAGTAATATAATAATAATAAGCATAACGGTCTCACCGTGTACTTTGTAATAGTAATCTTGGCCGGTGCCATAGTCGAGAGCGATACAGTCGGTGTCGGGCGGGCAGTGCGGGCCGGAGTCCAGCGCCGCGACCGCGGGCCGCAGCCGCAGCAGCAGCGCGAGCAGCAGCGGCGCGGCCCGCATCGCGCCCGTCAGCCCCGCTCTGGTCTCTCCTATGTTTGCCGATTCGTTATGCGACGCGACGATGAGCACATCGGGCAGCCGACCGCCTCGCGTCCTTGAGAGGCGGCGAACCGTTTTCCTCGTTCGTTACTCGCTCGCTCCGACATAGAAAGCTTATCACTAATACCTACTAAAGTATTCCAGTTAACACCAGATTTGTTTTTAGAAATCACTGCATAGCGATCGTAGTAAAGATAAATTGGATTAAATTTTCCGTTTACACCGGGAATACTTAATAAATCGGTAATAACAAGTTCACAAACAGTATAATGTCCATGTTTCTCTACTTGAAGTATACTTATTAAACTCTACCTACAACATTTGCTTGCGTGTGCGCATTGCTCACAGTGATTCATCTGTCATTTTCAACCGTTGACGTTGTCAATTTGACGGTTGACTTAATTGTATCATTTGTGCAGATTAAAAATAATTATTTAAAAAAGCTCATACTCGAGCCTACTACGAACGAGTGGATACGAGTTGCTATTAATATTTAATTTTAATGTTACGACGTTTTTTCTATGTTTAACATTCAAATCAAACGACAAATTAATCAATTCAAACGACCTGAGTGGCGCGGTGGTTAAGACGCCGGTACGCCGCGTGGAGGGTCCTGGGTTCGATTCCCAGCAGAGAAGGGATTTGAATGATGAGTTTAAATTTCTGTTTCTGGTCTGGGTGTGTGTGTTCTTGTTTGTGCGTGTCCATGGTAGCCACGACACAGGGAATCCTAGAGTGGGGCTATGAGTGTGAAGCGTTTATTTATTTATTTTATTTAAATGTTCAACTTGTAACTTTAAATTTGTATATTTTCCTCTATAATTAATTAAATAATATAAAAAAATTCGATTCGACATGTTTTTTTAAGACAAAAGTAACCAGCAAGCAGTTAACAACAGGTTTCGGTACGGGTGAGCATAGCAGTAACCTTGACCGAAGTTATGAATTAATAGATCTGTGGAAATTTTCGAATAAAACAATATTTTGTACACAATTATATTTTATTAATAATATTTCTTACTATAAATTTCAAAATCATAGGTACTTTCATTTGTCTCTTTCGCTCGTTAGTTACTTAAACATTATATTTACAAAAAATAGCTTGTTAATTTAAATTTTATTCTATGAGACTTTATTTTATGTATACAACTTTATTAAAACAAATATTTTCCCTGCCATTAGTTTAAATTAAAACTATAGTTCGAAACTTAAAACAAATTTTGTACAGAGATAATCAAACAAAATCATTCGGAAGAAAGATATTATTGTTATATTGAATACTTCGCTCGTTTATTTGACCACTGTACGGTACCATGTGTCAAACAAATGTGACTTCAACTTATTATAGGTATGCAGTTGTTGTTTTAACCCATTAATGACCCACTACAGGGTCGGGTCTCCTCTCACAATGAGAGGGATGTAGGCCGCCGTCCACCACGCACCACTACTGCGGGTTGGTGGACAGGTATGCAGTATTAGTTTTAAAACAATACAATTGCGAATATAAACATCATACATATTTTTATACTTACTTTCTTTGATCTTAATTATGTTAAACTAAACAGTAACCGCTCAACTTTTAAAACGTTGATTTGAGGCTTATTTTGAAACAGTTAAAACCTCTACTAGTCTACTGCTTAACATTAATAAAGCAGGTTGTATTCCTATACAAAATACAAAAAAAAACCAAAAGTGTACAAGAGGAAAATGTACGTAGAAAGATAAAAAATGGACACAAGGGAATGAAATTTTACGATAAAAGTATCGTTGAATTTTATTCGTGCTATATTAAATCCTATGTCACTATTATTATGTTATTAATAAAATTCATTATTAACTATCCTACTTGCTTAAAATTAAATCCCTTAAAGTTGTGTACTATGACATTTCTATGCTACGAGTATGAACAACATATACAGTCAAGTCACTTCCTAACGTTAATCGATCACATTAGAGGTAGGTATATACATTATGCATACATTTCAAGTACACACTAACAAATTAAGTTGTACGTAATTTCCCTGTTTTTTATATTTTGCTAAAAATAATAGTTCGCGGTCAATTTGGTAGTAACTAAACGGTAATTAGGAAAAAATGTATGAGGAATGACAGTAAATAAAACTATAATATCACCAGCTACCAAACCTAAATAATTATTTAATTCAGACAATACAAAATTTTTACTAAATCCAATTGAAATAAATAAATTCAAATTGCTTTATGATTGCTTCGTAAAAAAATTTGCTAACGTGTGTGCGGACCTCCTGATGTAGAGTCTCCACTGCGGTCCATGGACGAAAAGACTCAACTTACTTTCAATACTTATTAAAGTCGGGAGGAGAGAGTGTTTTGTTTCACCCCTATCGACTCCTCCCCCAACCCAGAACCCAGAACCAACAACCCAGAACTTGCTGTTACTACGGCGACTATGAGGCTGATCATACATACGATAAGTGTGCGTCACCTACGACTTACGAGTACTAAACAATAAATGAATATTTGACACCGCTTCCAAGCCGTTGATTTAATTTTATGGCATTCTACATCATTATTGTATTAAAATACTCGTACACTTCACAGTAAGCCCCTCAACAACCTCTAGCCTATATTAAAACTATTCTAATTTTTCATACTTAATAAAATATCGCCATGGTGTATTTACAAAGCTGAGTTACAATAATGTTTTTCACATAATTAACCACAATGACAATTGACATGTCACAAATGACTGTATGAGTTAAAACAATTGTGTTTTATCTTTATTAATTGAGTTGTTATTCTGGTTTAAGAACGATAGTACGATATTTATTATTAAAATCAATTAAAAGGTAATTACACAGATTTGTAAAGTGTAAAAGATACTGTAAATATAAACAGGAAAAGAAGTGTAACGCAATGCATAGAATAAAGAATTTTTATGTTTTCTGTTGCCTGTTCGACAATTTTTGTAAAACTAAGTAATAAACAGTCGAAACATCGGCGTCAGGCGCGCCCGCATGTGGCGATGGCGGCGCGGATGATAAGCTATAAATAGTTGACTCTACAATACGAGTACCTACCTACAAAACATGTTTGGTGTGAGTATCCACCGTACCCAAGAGTAGTTTATTTCAGTAATTTATTAACTCTAAACAATGATCCTTACACGCCCATAGCATCAAAACAAGTAATATTTTACTCTCGGGCGTAGGTTATGGGTAACCATATTATTATTAGATTCAATGGAATTTATAAGTATGGTGGTCTGCAAACGCGAGTACAACTCTTATACTAGTGAACCTTGCTTTAGTTAGAACATATAAAAGTAAAGTAAATAGAAGGACAATAATATTTGTTCCGAATCTACACTATAGCTACTCAGCTAATGGCATGCATGCACCAAGTTCATTCACTTTCACTTATGTCGCGATGAGAGCGAAGCGAAGAATGCGCTCATTTTTGCAGAATCTAACCTGTCCCGCCCACATAGCTGTTCTATCTACTTCTTTTTTCTATATTTTCAGCTTAAAAGAAGTTTAGTGATACTATTAAAGCTTCTTGTTATTGACATAACACAAGTACCTACACTTGTAAAATGCGCTGAAATGGCAAGCTCGTTCCTTATGGAATATTTTTATAAACAAGGAATTATATACTTTTTGGCCTCTTGGCATCATAGACTATGCTGTCTTAAAGTTACACATATCTGCGAGACTAAAAAGTGGCATAAAATGTACAAAGAAAGTTGCAACAAGAAGGAAATTAAGAAATATATTATAACAAGAGAATTTCGTCCGACGTTAGATGTGAGTAACGTCGTCGTCGGGCGGCGTAGGGCGGTGTCGGGCGGTGCCCGGCGTCGTCTGACGTCGTTCGAGATGGTTGGCCGACGTCGGTTCTCGTCGAGCATCAGGTGCGTGGCAGATCATTGTCCTCTGCGTCCAACGCTAGTCGCCGCCGAAGCCACGCCAGCATCGCCTCCTAAACATGGTATTTTAACACCAGATATGAGAGTGATGGTCATTTAAAATAAAGGACAAACGCCGAGTTCTGTGAAGCAAGCTATGCATGAAATGCAGCTTCAGCAGCTCCCATTGGCACTATCAAGTGTGGAAATGGAAAGAGGGAATTCGAAAAATGTTGTAGAGTTTCCAATAATGAACTTTACAATAGTGCAGGCTACCCAATGTCGACATATTAAACATCCAACCTAAATCAGGATCGAATGCCCGATTCTTACATACTCGTACGAGTATGTATAGGCTTAGGTTACATGTTAGGATACATGTAAGGATCGAGATGCGACGAAGCCGTTGAACTTGTTTTACCTGTAAATATTGTTGTGTAAATGTGTGGGACTCTTACGGAGTTATCCAGCATTATATTATACATACGTTACACAGTTACCACCAATACACAAAACCATATTAATGTTATGCATGCCCCATGATTAGACCATAGCCCCGAGGTTAATTGGTTATGAAGCAAAACTATAATACAATTTATAGAAATATTACGCAACGTCTTTAAGATTTGTACCTGTCTTTACACGTCGCAGGATCTGCGGTCTCAGCGCGGGAGAGGTCCAGGAGCTGAGCTGATAATCGATAATCGAGTGGCCATTGAAACTTAAGTTAAAACCTTACCCTTTAAATTGTTTTCCATTTCCGAGACGTTTTGACATGACTTGAGCCCCTATAGACAAGAGCTTACATGAGCTCTCCATAACAGATGTTTTTGAACAACCCTCAAACAGCAACAAGGCTGACTTTCTTTTTCTTCGCGGGCGTGTTTGTAGCCCATTAGTGGCCATTGTAGGGTGGAGACTGCTTTAGGGAGGGTTAAGTTTCATTCACCCCTGCAGCAGGTGACAATTTTTTTTTTAAATATTGCTGACTGCCTCGGTGCACTAGTCTAAGCTGCAAAGTCGGTGACTGTCACAGTGTACTCGTATGTACAATTGTACAGAGTACAGCACGAAGGCGGTCGGGCTGCCGCCGGAGCGCACCTGGAGGAGCGAGCTACTCGAAGAGGGGGGTCAGTCGCGGTGCGCGTCATGGTGCGCGTTGTCGGTGTAGTCGTCGTAGTCGCGCGGCGGGTCGAGGTCATCGCGCGCGTCGTACTCGTCGCCGGCGTCGTGCTCGCCGTCGCCGCCGTCGCCGCCGTCGTCGGGCTCCTCGTCGGAGGCGGGTCGCCGCTCCTCGCGCGCCTCCTGCCACACCGCGGGCTGCTCCCGCCATCGTCCCCACCGTCACACACACACACACACACACCACACCAAACCCAAATCGTGCATTCGATCCGAAGTGTTTCAAGGCAATCGATCGAGTCGAATAGAAGTTAATGGCAAATTAGCGAACGGTTTGGATCTGTGCGAGTGGAACATAATCTACAGGTGAGGCTGTGGTTAGTTCTGTTGCGGATTACGTTACACCTATATTATACTAAATTTGTTAAGATAAGGAATTATTGCAAGATTACTAGCAGATTAATGTATGACTATTGATTATTGTCAATATTCACTTAAGCCTGGTATTCAGGATTTAGTAACCGTTCACTTAGTTCCTGTGACCCAACCCTTGGCATGACAATACGTAATGTCTAAAAATTACGAAAATAAAATCTGCTAAAGAGACCATTGTTACCATTTCATGTCAATAGATTTAGTCCCTTTTCCCACTTTTTGTCAAGTTAATTCAATTTGTTTAGACTGTCAACCTTGGTAGTAAAATAATTAGCAAAACCTAACAAAAACCAACTAAAGAAAGTAAGTATAACTACAAAGCGAATCACAGGGTTATTATGGTTTATAGTAGTTGGCATGAGTCCTGAAAACGTAAGCACAAATTTCATTGGTCTGTACATGACGCGTCGCTACAGCAATCGCGTGCACGCTATTGGTTTGTCAGTCAGTGTGCGTCGTGTCATGACAGTACCCATTAATGACCCACTACAGGGTCGGGTCTCCTCTCACAATGAGAAGGATGTAGGCCTTAGTCCACCACGCTGGCCTACTGCGGGTTGGTGGACATGTACTGGTCTATAATTAAATGATCTGTGCTCACGACTCACGACGGCTACTATAGCGGCGCTCTCAGGGTTATTGTGGATCGTCGGGGCTCGGGGAGGCTGGGGTACCTTGGAGGGCCGCCAGCCGCAGCCGGGCAGCGGCAGGCCGTCGGGGCCGAGCGGGCACGGCGCGTCCAGGCCCGGCACGCCCTGCTCGCCGCGGTCGCCCTTGTCGCCCTTGCGGCCGCGCTTGCCGCCCGGGCCCTGCGCACACACACATCTCATCATCCACTCTGGGCCTATCGTATGGTTCTTGGTCGAAACGTTAATTTTGCAGTGATAACTCGTCTTAAATCGTATGTATTGAATGCTAAACCATAGGATCACATATAACATCGTTATGCAGCGATTCGATCAGATTGAGCTTAAAAGCTAAATCTTGTTCGCTTAACCTTTCTCAAATTTCTTTGATTTAAAAAAAAACTATTAACTTTAATTAACAGTATTGTTACGTGTGTAAACATTTGTGGGTTAGTTACGCATGCGATATGGCCCAATTTTTGGAAAGTTAGTGGAACTCGGGTGCGAGGACAGGTGGGATCGGTTATATCATTAACAATTAGCGGTGTCACTCACGGGTTCTCCCTTATAGCCCTTGTCGCCCTTGGGGCCCTACGAAACGAAAACGAACGTATTAGTTTTATCCATCAACGGCCAACATTACAAGCCTCATAGAAATCACTAACCTCCTGGCCGGGGATTCCGTCGGTACCCTGAAATTATATCCACATTATTAAGATGAGGTTGAGAGAGAACGAGAGAAAACTACAGAAATTTCAAAGCAGCAAATTTGAGAATTTCATTAAGCAGGCACGTCGGGGAGTTAGAAAACGTTAAATGCAGCAGCAAGGTGAGAGGTAAAGCCGAAGTCAAAGTGCGGGGTCGTCGGCGACGTACGGGCAGGCCGGGGTCGCCGCGCTCGCCCTTGCTGCCCGGCTCGCCCTGCGCGCCCTGCGACACAACCACCACATAATACAATACAAAAATTGCAACAACAACATACTTAACATCGTTAAAATCTAATATTTCTCACTCGGATACTTTGATGGATTAAGAATATGGACGTTAAACTCAAATTTCATCAAACCCTCTTTGGTGTATGGTGCGAGCTACGAGTAGGGTTGCCGCCGACCGCTAACAACTCTAGACAAAAGCTCTCCTTTTATAGCCCAGGGAGAGTATTACCACTATATTCTTCGATTGTTAAATAATCACGTAAGACTTGATTAGTATAGTTGGCCTGTTTATGCCAGAAGCTATACTATAACTA
Source organism: Erynnis tages (assembly GCA_905147235.1). Classification (NCBI taxonomy): domain Eukaryota; kingdom Metazoa; phylum Arthropoda; class Insecta; order Lepidoptera; family Hesperiidae; genus Erynnis; species Erynnis tages. The sequence continues at coordinate 18,858 of LR990079.1, forward strand.
TAAGCGATCAACATTTGATCTGACTTCTTTTCATGTTTAATTTTTGTCTTACCGACAATCACACCTATGTTTCGTTTGACCTCTATGTAAAATGGTTAGTAACAGAATAGTTTTTGAAGACTCACCTTCATGCCGTCAAGTCCCGGCGGGCCCTGCGAACAACGCACACGTCAGCTGTGGCCAGCGAGCGCCACACACTTCGATATTTATTTCAAGATCTTTGGGGAATTTCTCCTAAGCTGGGAGAAATTTCCATAAAAAAAGATCGTTTTCATATCGATCCGGACATCGAAGTGTGCGGGGCCCGGGTGTGCATGCGACAGAGTAGTAGTAGGTTGCAAGAGAAGGGCCGCGCGGCATGCGGGGCGTGCGGCGACGTGCGGCGACGTGCGGCGGCGTGCCGTGGCGTGCCGGCGAGGCGGGACAGAGGGGCGAAGAACGAAGAGAAAGACGGATATGCACGGCATGCAAATGTTTATTTTCCTTGAAAATAATTTGTGAACAACAATCTTTTTATGTTTCCTCGACGTATGGTACAAATGACAACTTTCGATTTCCATAAAAAAACTAAATACTTAACATTACAGTACATTTAGAGTAAGATTACGATAGGAAAGGGGGCATCGGACGCGTCGGAGGAGGGCGGGGGGACCGACGGGCTCCGACGCGCCCGAGACGTTATCGAAGGACGTTACAACGCAATAAATATTAATAACAAACATTCTTACCTAGAAACGTTACAATTTTGTACATAGTCGTTAGATTAGTTCCTTACAAGCGATAAATACACGAGGACGTACGAGCGGAAGGGCGAACGATACGCAAGGTTGAGTCTCGAGAGATCGAAGGGTAACGTAAGCGAGAGGTGCGGGGGCGTCCCCCGGGACGGAGCGCGGTCTGCGGAGCGGCGGCGTGCGGCCCGCCGGCGCCCTCGCGCCTTGCCGATGCCGAACTTGCATTGCTTTAAATAGCGTTTGGCCAAACTAATACTCAATGGTAACTGCGGCCCATGGTCAAGCACCTCTTTAACTACTAAGTAGGACGAAAGCATTTTGATTTCTCGATGGTGTCAGTCACGTGTTACAACTATCTAATACGCGCGTTGGATAAAAGGTCTATATGTTGTTTATAGTATAGTATAGTATATATATACTCATCACACAGAAGGCGCAGTCAGCGGGCCGCACATACTTACACACTAAATTGTACATAATACTTAATTTAATACTATAACACTTGAATGCAAGATGAGGCTTACTCTAGGAAACTAACGTTAGTTACATCGAGAGATATGATGAGATGAGGCTTACTCTAGGTGACCGCCTAGCGCCTACTGAGGTAGAGTTGCGTAGTTGGCAGTTTGGCACCGGTCGGTTTGTCTGATATTCCATCAAATATACACAAATACGTTTGTTTTACCTACGTCTTAAAAAATAGTCACTCTGATCGTTGATTAATTAACGCTTATTATAAATCTTAACCTACGATAACATTAGGATTACAAGATTAAAATGAAAATACAAGGAATTTGAAATATTACAGCGAGTACATATATGGAAAGAGCTTACATACAGACGAATACAGTAGAGATTAGTACAGTAAAGGAGAAAATATTTAGGTATATTACAAAGATACATGAGTATTTTAAATACATAGACAACGAGTCGCTAAGATTCCGGCCGCATTTTAATAAATTAGAATAACAAACGTCTCATTTAACGGTAGGTAACATAAAACAAACCATCAAGGAAAGTATCAGAAGGATTTAACTAGCACTAAGATAAAAATGAACCGGAAACTTTGCGATTACTTAGAACATACATAATTCGTGAACAATAATTATTTACACCGCATGTCACCTCGGGGGCGAGGGAGGCAACCGTAACAATCGGCGGGCAACGACTGGGCTGCGACTACACTTTGTACAGGTCCGCACTTACGACACTCAGCTCTGCGCTGGAGCGCTCGGTCTGGGCTCAGTCTAATGTTACACTCTACAAGGCGGCGGGCGGCGGCGGCGGCGGCGGCTACGTGAACGCGAAGTCTGGAGGCCAGCGGTTCTCCTGCACACCACACCACCCCGGGTTAGTACACACACCTCGCACACTACACTACTCACTACTGCCCCACGATTCTACGAACACTGACCTACCCTGAATCCAAATCCTGCAGTCGGCGAGACTGACTGTGAGCTGCTAAAATTTAAAGCCAAATAAATAGCAAAGTTAATCGCGCCTTTTGCCTCGCATTTTTGGTATCAAATAATTAAAGGTTCTCAATTTAAACAATACATTCCAAGGAATACCTGGCATTCTCATAACGCCTTGTAACAGGTGGAGGACCATATTTATGTTACTAGCGAAATTCTTTTGGATTATTAAATGAAACATACACTAACTAAAGTTCTATTGCTAAAATCTATTTAACATAGTTATGTACAATATTTCGATTTTGGGGAGCAAAATTTTCTGCACAATGATGCAAAAAAAATGTAATAAATGAAACCATCATTAATTTATTTGCTGTCTAAAATGGACGATGTTCGTAGTCTCGTGGGATATTACTTCAGCACTTTTCATGCAAATTCATAAGTAAAACGATATATTCTACACTGTGTTAGTAGGTTAGCAATGTGGCGTGTGTGGTGTTTAAGATGTGTGAATGCTGTGAATACAGGTGTCGGTGGCACTCACCCGTGGGCCCGTGTCCCCCATGCGGCCCGGCTCGCCCGGCTCACCCGGCAAGCCTACTGGGCCCTGTTCGAAAGTAAAATGTATTAAAAATTTACTTTATGTCAAAACACATAAATCATTTAGTTCCATTCCTTACAAATTTTATCCTAAATTGTGCACTAAAAGTTTGGACAATATCTGATATTAAATAGTCACGGCAAGGTATGGAGACGAACATTGCATAGTCGTAAGTGAATGTGGAAGCGCAACTCCTAAAGTCTTGCAATCCTCCTCTCCAAAATAATGGCTTACTTCAATACATCAGTTATTGCGTGTTGCGTGTAACGGATGACCCGCGTTTAGATACTTACAGGTAGGCCCATTGGTCCGGCGTCCCCCTTTTCGCCTCGCTCTCCCTGTAATAGATCGTAAAGTATCCAAATTAGTTACGCACATACGTAACACCATTGTGGTTTCATCATCAAAATAATTTAATCAAAAAAAGTTATAATTGATTTTTACTCGTGGTTCAGATCCGGCTCGAAGGAACAAAAGATTTTTAGAGATCAAAATAATGACAAAATCCCAATTTAGTCATCTTCATAACTATACTTTTTTGCAATTGTGTAAAAGTCAATTTTCGGCTTGAAACCTGAAACCCAGCTTAAGGGCGCTTTTCCACTGACGTTGAGCTGAGCGGACTGGAGGAGCGAAAGTTTCGAGCACTGTGATTCAACAATGGCCGCTTCTTTCTATTCCGTTTAGCTCTGCACCAGTGGAAACCCACCGTTATCTTCGAGGATTGGTCAGGTATAGCAGTTAGCACAAGTAGGCGCACGATGTCGATGTCGGTTCACGCAAATGGTGAAATGTTAAATATCCCAGTAATGATTTGTGCTCACGACTCATGAGCTAAGGAAGGATAAGGGAGTACTCGCCGTCTTGCCGCGCACGCCGGGCTCGCCCTTGTCGCCCTTGATGCCCGGCGGCCCCGCCACGCCCGGCGCGCCCGGCACGCCCGGCGCGCCCGGCGGACCCATCATCTGAAACCGTCGGCCAATCCGTTCACCACTTTACCTCTAAATATGTTATCATGGAAAAATTCGTGAGTATCGTTTAACATTTTAATGTTGGGCCCAACTAGTTTCGGACCCATCCGAGGTCCCTAATCACGAGCACCCGCCGCAGCGAGGTCGCGGTATACTCATTCGTAAATTCATTAAAATTATAACTATTTATATTAATATGTCCCAAATATGTAAGTACACGCTTGTCAACTTGGTTGACGTATGTAACATAAATAAGCTGTTAAATTCTTCGATAAAGGTAGACTACCTTTATCGAAGAGTATAAGTGCTCTCCTATAAGGTACTAAGGGCACAGATTTCTCTCTTTCTAGGATGCTCGACCTCCCCCTAATGTAAGGGGGGATTGCTCGTTTCTTTCACACTTTACCAGTACCTACGTGGTAATTGGTATAATGGTTTCCAAAATGGCGGATATTAATCTGCATCTACCGAATGTAGGTACGTACGATGGTAAGGACAAAATAAAAAAGGGAAATAAATATTCTAACCGCCGTACTCAGAGACATTCATTAACGTTAATGGTTCATTATGAAAATAACGATGACACTTATGTCAATACGAATAAAGACGATTTTATTTGTTTGTTAATGAACATGACGTTAAATGACGTCTCTGAGTGCGGCCGTAAGTGTTACTAGTAGAAATAATACGAGTAGCAACGAGTACATACCTTTGAGTATTAAACCAAACATACCCATGATCATAATCACGAAATAAATGTAGGATTTTTTAAATCTCTTTACTAAGACCTAGTTAACTCAGCAGGATTCGCTTTGCTAAATGAAGGAGTTTTATACAATTTTAAAAGACGAGCAAATAAACATGAGCTATAGGTAGCATGTTCTTTATGTCTTGTGTTTCGGCTGAAGGCATGGTCAGTAATGGTCACCGATGATATTTGAGGCGGACATCTCGGTCATCACGAGTAGCAACGCGTTCACATACGAGTACCTATAACTTCAGATAAGATTTTTCACCTATTTGAGGTTGGACCGTGGACGTGGATGTTCATTGGCTGCAGTGACCACCTCACATTAAGTGGCCTACATGTCCGTTTGCTACTCATATACTAATTGAGCATTGAAGTACTAATTATAATTATTAGAGTACGTAAAAAACATTAGGTACTGACCATTTCATGTCCGTACAACTCGTAGCCGGTCCCATCGCCCTGCAAGTTCAACAGTGGGCATAAAGATTAACAGTTCACACTCATTCACTAAACTAAGAAATAATCAGAGGAAAACTCCTAAAAACATTATTCGGCCCGCTCTCTGATAAGGGATTTCCTAGAAACTCAAGCGATAGCTGCGCGATGTTTTTGCAACACATTTGGACGTAAATAAATAAGAAACGAATTAAAATAATAGTTAAAATATTTATACCACAATTTAGTCTGGAAAAAAGCGCAGTATCTATGCTTGTTTGAGAGTCGAAGATCAGACATAGTGGCGTATTTTGACAACAAAATTAAATAAGAGTGTCAAGTGAGAGTCGATAGGTACCTGTCTCCGCCTCAGCTTCCTGTACTTCTGGTACAGCCGCGCCACACCGCGCACCACCGCGCGTCCCACGCACCGCCGCGCGTCCACGCGTCAGTCGCCACAACAGACGCCACCGCGCAACACCACACCGGGAAAATAAAGACAAGCGATACGTTACTATAGGTAAAAGGCAATTATTATGAATATTCAAAGGCGTATAACCCCTTGAGTGTATAACCCCCGAAAATTGCTAATGCGCTGGAACATTGTCACATTAACGTCACTTATACGTCATCAGAAACAAAAAATGGGGCCAGCAACAAAATGTTTCATGTCGGCAATATACAAGTTATCATTGATAAGGTGGATAACTATCAACAGCTCTGGCCATACTAAACTCGGATGCCTGATCTTAGCGACGATGTAAACTTGTTTGTTAACTTGTGCTGAACTCTCCTTTTAACGAGTTTAAGTCGGTGAAATGTATTAATGAAATGCGTTACCGAGTCTCCCTTGTCGCCCTTCTCGCCCTTGAGGCCAGGGTACCCCGGAGGGCCGGGCAGCCCGGGGGCGCCCAGCATGCCAGGCGAGCCCATGTCGCCATAGTCGCCTTTCTCGCCCTTCGGACCTAGCTCGCCCTGGAACATTTAATTTTAAGTATTAATACCAAGTATCAACCCAGATGAATGAAAAAAAAACGTATTTTGTTAAAAGTTAGCTCTATCCTTAAGTTTGCCGAATGTCATTACTTTCTAGAATTTAGAATAATTTTTTCAAAAATCCAGTTCCCAGACACCTTTCAGTATTTTTCTGTATTCCTCATACTTTCGGATTTCACCATCCTTTTCACGCACACTTGAAAAATTGTATTGTACATCCCAGCGATGTAAAAAAACTTCGATAGCGTGATTCAGGATACCAGTGGCCATCTGTGGCCAGAGTGGTGGAAGATACCAGTATTGTAAGGCGTGGTTTTATTGCAAGATGCGGTGATCTAACTATATTTTGGGGGAAAAAAGTAGTATACCCACCGGCTTTCCTGGCGGGCCGGGCACGCCGGGGTCGCCGCTGCGGCCGTCGAGGCCGGGCGGGCCGCGCAGCCCCGGCGCTCCTGCCGCTCCTATACACACTTGATAATTCAGATACACGAACAGTGACAAAGTTAATAAGAAGAGGAAAGGAAGGGCGAGTTTCTATAGACTCACTAGACACAGTTGCTGAATTACTTTAAAAAGTATCATATAGAGATTTTAAAATAAAGAGAGGAAGGACGAGTTTTGACAGTCTTATTAGATTGTTCATAGGTATGTAGATATGGGAACGGCTATTAAAAGGATTGTGATTAGATTTTGGAAATATAAAGTACCTTTTAAATTTTTTTCCGAAAATCGCTGTCACCAAGAGTTGAGACGAAGAAGAAATAAATTATGTTTCCTATCGTTTATTTTTATACATAAAACACAGTTCACCATCAATTTAGAGGCAAAAGATAAGAAGAAGCACTAGGAGCCCAAAATGTTAATTACCTGGTGAGTGAAGCGCGGGTGGTGGCGCGTTGCAAGCGAGTGCTCCTGGAGCCGCAAGCCGCCGGAAGCTAATCGTTAGTCGTCACTTGTACCACAACCGAAAACCACGGCAAATATAGCGTCAACTTAACAATAACGAAGGCGCGTGCAGACATGCCTCATGCGCATGCAAAAGCAAAATGGCACGAAAGGGTAAGCAGATTCGAGCCTATTGAAAGTAAAACAGTAAAAGATACTCCAAGTTTGAACTCCTTAGTTGACCTTTATCATTTTAATTTGAATTAAAACAGGACACTGTTTTAATGATGATAACAAGAAAATCTTTAAAAATAACAGAGCTTCAGCATCCAACACACTCTATGTTGGAGGCTGACGCAGATTTCCGAAATATACACTCAGACCGACATTTTAAACGGGTAATTTCATACCGTCCCGACTGAAGATAAATGGAAGAAACTGAAAGACAGAGGAATATATCGTTCCATATAGCAGAGCGAGAGTAGCGAGGCGTGCGATGTGCTCTCTGGCCACCAAGCATCCAGAATGTCGTAATGACCCATGACTTCGAGTTTGACTCCTTAGGGGTCAGTATAGTAGTAGGCACGAGTAGTGAGTACAACCTTTATTGGTCGGTTCTACGTTGACTGCGCTGGTTCACCCGATTGGTTCGTCAGTCAGTGTACGTCGCCTATTGGTCTAGCGCGTGTTCTTCGACTGTTGTACGATACATTAGCCGAAAGTGTACGATACCCCTACCACGACTCGTAACAGCTACTATAAATACGAAGTTCTCGTTGCTTGCGTGGCAGTAATGATTGCGGTGTCGTGGCGCATGGTACCCGTTTGCCGCGCTTGCCGCGCGCGCCCCGCTCGCCAGGCGGCCCCGGCACTCCTGCCGCTCCCCGCTCCCCGCGACCGCCTTCCGCGCCTTCAACACATCGCCGCGTCAACCACCGTCACCACACCACTCCACACCATACGACACCACATCATATCACTCATCTTCATCATAGAAATAGGAAGTAAATAGACTAGATACTGCTATAATGAGTGCATATACCTAAACGCATCACTCTCATCGCGACTGTAAGTGGGAGTGATAGCGAGAGTTTTGCCGCTGAGTTAGCTCGTGGATTGGGCACTAATATGTTGTCACTGTTCTATTAACTTTCATTTTCTATGGCTTCCACATTCACGCACCAATACGCAGTACCCGCTGGAGCCACACCATTGCTCCTAAGCAGTAGCGCGTGCAGATCACTTTCAATGACGAAACACTCTCTGAGGTTAAGAACAAAGGTTGCGTAGAGCTACTTTTGAGGACCAAGAAGATCACCTTTTTATTTCTCCGGCAACCACTCCGTAGACGAAATACTGTTAATGATGAATGTGCTTTGGCACGTTAAGGGTGCAGACCCCAGATGAACTTTCACCTATTCGTCGTGAAGTAGGTAAATCAATAAGTGCGTAGCTGAAACTACTCGTCAATTCCACGTTAATATTTCTACCAAACACTCGAACACACACTTTCATACACAATGGACGTGCATCGTTCCTTTACACCTGAATGCTATCATAATTATCTCTCATAATTATATGTACGTCTTTCATGACACCACTTAGATTTGGCTAGGACTGCCGTCCTCGCATCCAGTATAGGAGATTTAACTTTTAAAGCTTTGCTAAGCAAAAAAAACATAATTAGTAAAAAAACAATGTTATCCGGAACGGCTAGGATTAATGGAAGTTATAATAATGTTCTAACTTAATACAAAATATTGTATGATAAACATGAAGCAGTTTATTTTGTGATATCCATTGATCCTAAACGTTCCATTATGTGCCTACTATTACATTAAAAAGCTGATAAAACATGTTAGAATTTTAAAACTCAAAAATGTGTGGGTATGGTACAGCCGAACCGTGTCATTATAATAATAAGGTAGGACGGGTAAGAGGGGTACCAGGGCAGTACTTACCGGGCGGGCCGGGGGGTCCTGGGGGCCCCTCGATGATGCCAGTAGGGAAAGCATCGCCCTTCAGCGTCGTCGTGAAGCCACGCTCGCCTTTGTCGCCCTTGTCACCCTGAAACATTAAATGTCGTACCTACATTAACAGCAGTAGTAACAGAGACAATCTGCAAGTTAATTTTCTATATTGGGTTTTATACTTTTTACAAAAAGAAAGTACGGTAAATACATTATTTATGTAAATGGGGTTGTTTAGTACCTTATGTCCAGCGGGTCCAGGAGGTCCGATGGGTCCGATTGGACCAGGCGGGCCTGGTGGACCCAAGGCACCGGCCGGTCCGGTGGCTCCTGGAGGCCCAGTGCGGCCTTCGCTCCCCGGTGAACCCTCCGTCCCGGTGGGTCCCGGAGGACCAGGTGGCCCGGGCTCCCCTGGCTCGCCCTGTATACGCAAATTCTATTTAACTTCTGGTATATCTTGAAATTAAATGTAAAACTCATATGTTAGGTAAACATCGAGACTTGTTTTTGTTAAGTACATTATTTTTTCGTCTTATTAAATTTTAAAGCAAATATTAAATTTTAACTTTAATTATTTTTGTATAATGTTGTATATTTGTGTATGGTTCAAAAATTAAATATAAAATCACAGCAAGTTTATAAATAGAACTAGCAGAACCAACGAGGAAACCGCTAGCTCGTTTTCCGCAACTCAAAACAATTTACATTTGGAAAATTACACTAGCATGGGTGATACTAACACGTATAACACGTGTTATATATCTTGTAAGTGTCAGACGTGGCAGGTAAAATGACTCAAGGGTAAAGTATAGTAATTTCAATAAAAAAGATACAATACAACCGCAAAATGACCGCGAATCGGTCCAAGCTGTGATTTAAAGGTACAAGATACGAGTAGATACAAGAAGCCGCGACGAGAAACGGAAGACAGCGACCAGCAAAACATTGATAAAAATATTTCGCTGGTCTTTTTCGCTATGACTAAACCCGTGCGACCGTTTGTCGCACGAATTTAGTCATGCCGACAAACGTAGCATGGAATAAGCATATAGTTGAGAAAAATATTTATTTCTAGTAAAAAGAAATACTTATTGGAAAACATGCAGATTGCAGACTAGTAAAAATAATTTTTAAATTGATATTAACATTTAGGTTTTTAGTAATGACACGTGGTCCATTCCTATTCTTGAACCACTTTTTGGACTTTCTCTTTTTGTAAGGCTCACTTTTTCACTCAACTCACCTTCAGTTGTATGACGGAGTGCGCAGAGATGTTGTGGCCAGCCGCCTGTAGGCCCTACAGAGTCGCATCCATCAGTACATGCTCACACAACAAAATACTTAATAATTGCAAAATAAATAAAATTAAAAATGGCTTAAACTACTAAAACTACGTTTTACCAAAAAAAAGAATAAACGATGAAAAATACGCAAATAAAAATTCACATTGTACTCAGTATTAAACCGTATTATTATCTCAAGATTTAATGCTGTGCGTAATGCAAGCCTACAGAAAATAATTATAAGCCTAACTAAACATGATATGAACGTAAAGCTACATACTGCAGACCATGCCTAACTACTCAAACGGAACACATCAACACTCAGAAGGCCCCAGGGGGCGCAGTCTCGGTACCTTAACCGCAATGATTTCTGCAGTGGTGTATGGACTCATCCGTATATTGTCCACTGATCTTTTCACGCCCTGTAAGCGCCCCAACAGTACATATTTTCAACGCTTTAGACAAAATTCACTGGGATTTACCAAATTGGAGAAAATATTATCTTGTTACGTTCATTGAAATACAAGCAGGTTCTTAATAAATTCTGTAACTAAGCTATCACGTACTTTAAGGCAAGTGCATAATTTAATAATAAACTTGTTATCGCTGATTAGTTTCTCAAACAAATTGAAAAACAATTGAATGCACAAAACCTCAACGGTAAAACTGCACCACTTCCTCAAACTATTCAATTTTTGTAACTTGCGCTTCAAGATTTTTATCTTTCCTAAAATTTATTATAACATTTATACATTAGTTCCGTTTTTTTACCTTTACAGCGGCGAAAACGTCGAAGCCGGGGCTGCCGTGTTCACCCTTTTGTCCCTTATCTCCGGGCCGGCCCTGGAATTGCATTAGGGTTACTATCAATAAATTCAACCAGATAAACTAGACTTTTTTCACTTGTCCGGCATGATAGTAAGTACTATCATGCCAGCTATCAGCTACTTATAATATTTGATTTAAAATATGAGCTACTTATAATATTTGATTTAAAAAAAAACTAATTATTTGTTAACTTAATGATTTTGGTCAAAAATGTATTACAGAAAACAGTTAACTTACCGGGTCACCTTTGGGGCCATCCAAACCAATAGGTCCCTGGAAATAGATAGTTACCACAATGAATAATCGTTTGATAAACATATCAGCTTTAAAATATTAATGTCCCTTTCACCTTTCCACCATTAGTGTCAAACCACACCCATTTGTTAGGTTACCACTCTCTAAGTAGATAGATTTTTAAAGTGCTTTAGGAGATAGGCGGAAGGGAAGTGACGTCATGCATGAAGTCCAACAGAATTGGTGCGTGAGTCAAGATGTCCACAAATATAATTATTTAACCGTCACATCTGCTTTAAGCGCTTCCCGCTTTATTCACCGTTGATCATCCTAGACTTCTGTCCTTTTGAATCAGATTTTCAGTACTCTTAAGTAACCTAGTTTATAATTTATCAAATGCGGTTTTATCAACCATGTACTCGTATTAACTTCTCAAGTATATCAGTTCACTGACGCTTCGTAATTTAATAATATATTATCTACTTTATCACTCAATTAGTCTTCATTGACACCGTAATCTCTCTTTTTTCGTTTAAATAGTGTCTTTAAATTATTTGAATTTAAAAAGTTCATGTTAGATTTGGACCCAATTTTATTATTCAAATAAACCAAATGACTTACTAATAAGCGTTAATTTAATTTAAGCATACACCCCACACCATTATATCATAATGCTTTTAAGAAGGTTAATTAAAATTTCCAACTAAATTTTTCAGGACATTACAATTTACAATGGCTTTTTTTAAGGATCGGGTTAAGCATTTTAACCATTTAAGCTATATCACTGCGGGGCACTACATACAACTACTGGCTGGAAGGCGTTATTCTATGGTCGAGGTGACGTCCAGACCTTTGCAACTGCTGCTGCTGCTTTCTGTCTCATTTTATTAAATGAATTAGTTATTGTTATGAAAGTTATAATAATTAGCATTACAGGGGCAAAATAGAAGAGAATTTTTTTTTAATTCTTTCAAATTCTCTAACGAAAAGACGTGTAAAGTCATACTTTCCGGTTAACCTTAGGTTCAATATAGTTCAGGAATTTTAAGAAGGGTATTTTTGCCCCAAGTGCCTTTCAGTAAAAAAGGGCAATGATGTATATCGAGAGCAGCAGTTGCTCAGGTGCAGGCGTTAGTGCGAGGCGGGGCGAGGTGGCGGCGGGGAGCGGTCGCGCCGCGCTTACCATAAAACCGCGTTCACCTTTCTCGCCCTTGCTCCCCTGAAAAGTCACCGAGATTCTCAACAACGACTAACTGATGACACGTATGACACAAGTTGTCAAACCGACATATTTTTAGTTTCAACAGCCACTTACTACACAAAAAAAAATTTGGACAAGAGTGAAGTCTCCGATGTTGTAATCTTAAATAAAGATTTAAAATGCATAATATTTCCAAAAAAACAAATACGTAGATAGAAACTCCTTTTTTAACAGCTAATAAATGATTTAGTGTTATGTGTCATTACAATAACATTAATAACTGTTAACAATATACATTGGAGGCTCCTCGTGCAAGGACCAGAAGTGAAAAGTAGTGAAAGTTGAACAAAAGTTTTGCAATGTGGTTCTATTTACAAAGTGAAAAGAAAAGATGAGAAAATAAATAAAAAAATGAAGTACCGGGAATCCGTTCTTGCCCGGCGCGCCCATTAGGCCCTGCGAACGAAATGAACAAAAATCAAACAAAGCGCTTATACGATGTGCGTGATAAAACTAACGAATCTGCTTTGTTATGGAATGAGTCCAATCTATTAAATGATGCTGTGATTTACACTGAATTAACTGATGGAACTCAGTATTTCAGCGCCAAAGCATTAAGCGCGAATGTATGAATTACTACTACTAAGCTGCGTTATTTTAAAGTAAATAGACAGTTAATATGCCGTTTAGAAAGAAAAGCTATTTAACGCAAATTATTTTACAAAATTTACAGTTATGGTAATAAATAAAAAATAACGTGTTTTTAATTTGTTTCATGGCTATAAATATCTGAGTGAAGTGATGAGTTACCGGTGGCCCCGACTCGCCCGGGTCGCCCTTCTTGCCTTTCTTCCCTCGCTTGCCCGGCGGGCCCGGCGGTCCTGAAAACAAATTTAAAACAAACATTAATTCTTACCATTCGGCTTTCAAATGTTTTCCTTAAAGGAATAAACAATATTTTCTGAGTTGTATTTCGTCACAACCTAGATACTGTTTCGTCAATTTTAAAATTTAAATTTTTAGGTAGTTGATAATTATTTTTGGTTGATGTTAATTTTGAATAGTCTCTCCAATTTATCAAAACCACATCCAACATGACAAAAAGACACAGGGACTATCCGAAGTGTGAAGACATTTAAGGGATCTTATAAACAGTAATAAGATTCTCAAACGTCAACCATACTACAACTCGTAACATTTATTTATTTAGAACAAAAAATTCATACTATGTTACGCAAATGCATATAATTTTCACTAAAACTCATAATTTAATTTTCGAAATACGGATTAATTTTGCAAAATTTTGTGCATGCAAAGCCTACTAGTTAATAGTCGTGTCGCAGTGGCCAGCAGTTGCCTTATGCTTCTGTGGACCACTCTCAAATTTTACGAGGTAATTAGCCAACAACGACGTCCATACCGGCTGGTGGTCGGAGGCACGCCCCTCACTCGATCAAATGTGGGGCCGTCGGAATGAATGCACTCGGATGTGCTCAGCCTGGCGAGATGCCAACGCGCGAGGTTTCGCACCTAATGTCGCAATGACTTGTGTTCGTGTATTGGGATATCGACAAAACGTAGCTAGTAGGTAGTTGTACAGATTTTACCAAAAAATATTAGGACGCTAGTAGCTTATAATGTGTTCTTACAGGTATTTTTACTCATCATACTTAAACATTTCATCTTACACCAGAGAAAACATAATACACTATTTATAAAAAAAATCTCGGATATTTTTAACAAACAAATATGACATGAATAAATATTTAAATGACAAGCTTCTCAACCTTCCAATCAACCTTAGTGCCATAAAAAATTGTGAGGATTTGTAGATGATAACTTCATTCAACCACCATTTGATAATCAAGAAACAGAAAACAAAGCAATGTAATTAAAGTAAACTAACTTGATACCGTTAAAATTTTAATTCCAACAAAGACATTAGGTAAATAACGTCCACTGTCACCGTGCAAAAGTGGCCTAACGTGGAATACACGAACTGCAAGTCGTGTATGTCATACATCGTTAGAGTGAGGTATCGCGTCGGACGTGGCTTGTTATGGGCTGTTCCGTGAAAACGATTACCGACTGTGACTGGTGACTGGAGACCGAACAAAGTGGCTGGTGCAAGGTTACACCGCACTGCACTCTGTTATAGTTGTGGGGCCCACGATGCTGAATGCGGAGTTACTCGCAAGTAAAGGAGTATAAGTATAGCTGTGGTAAGCGAGCGCGAGTGTTAAGGAGTCCACGCACATTTTTTCAATTTTAAACCGTACATGACCGTAAGAGGACCAAGATGATTTGAAGAACATGATGATTCATGACGGCCTTTTCCTCTGAACACCATAGGTTCTACCGGGTGTTCATTATGCTGATAATGCTTTTGATAATAGAGAGCAATGAGTTACTAGAGCTAGCTGTAGTACCTATCTCTTGATTTAGAGCTCAATAAGCAACTCAATTAAGGCTGCGCTATTGTTGCTACTACGCTATGTCGAAACAGTGAATTTCTGCAATCCATAAAATCACAAAGGAAGTTATGGGCAGAATTAAACTTTAAATATTTTCTAGCTCAAAAAAGTTGTAAATCACGCTTAATAAATTACTCCTGAAGTACATTAGGTATATAAACTTCTGTTATTTTACTGTTTCGATTAGTTAAAGGAAAGAAATTTTAGGCAAGTCTTAGATTTTAGAGAGCCGGGTTGAGTCAAAAGCAGAATTCCATTGTTGCTAAAAGAATTAATAGAGGGTTCCAAAATCATTAGTCGGCGAATGTATTTCCATGAGCCGAGGTCCATTACGCTGCGTCCATTACAGCCGCTATTCAGTCGCCGACCCAGTTCCTGTCGCAGGGACCTCCTCATCATAATCTAATGGAGTACTGACATGACAGCTGACATGACGCGGGACGGGACCCCACCGCACGCCATTATGGACCTTGTCACCAAGAGGCAGGGGTCATTATGTCCTGGTCCCCCTAATGGGGGCCATTTGCACGACAAATGCAATGTGAGCAGCAATTCAGTTACGAAAATTCCCCAATTGACGTCCGCATGTGTCGCGGCGCTTAACGGATGTTTACGATGGATGCGGAATAATTAGCACAATTGCAGTGCATTGCTAGTTTTATACCAGGTAACATTAGGAGTTATTGCAGTGCGACCGAAGAGGACTCTACCGTCGTCAAAATTGGCCGTCGCGTAAGCCAATCAAAAATAAAATTTTCCGAGCATTTGCAATTTAGTAGACAATCGTCTGAAAAAGTTAATCTGCAACGATAAAGCAACGATCGTCTGATTTATAGACGAATTTCTTAAAATTATCGTTTCTGTCTAAGGATTCATATTGTACGTTAGCAAAATATTTGTTTGGAGCATCGTACCCCTAATTTTTTTATAAAACAATGTAAGATCATCTTTGCAGGCTATGAACATAACAAAATTCGTTCTAAAATGAAAAAATGAATACATATTTCAAATTGTATACGTTGCTGCTCCTAAAGAACAAGGAAATGTTTATCCATTCTTTAATCAAAACTTTCCAACTATCACGCACCGTGAATGACATTTACCTACCCTACCAAATTAAATCACAAAACTACAATACCGACTCTAGATAACTTAGCTGGTCCTCGTGTTCTCTACTCAATCAACGGAGTAATTCGCCAGATGTACTGTTAGTGGACTGCGACACTCAAACCAGGGTTTAATTAGACGTTTATGACATTATCCGACGTCCGTTAAACGTGATGCGAATGAAGGGCAGAGGGCGCCGGGGGAGGAGGGGGAGGGGGGAGGTAACTCGATTATCTCCCTTCGGATCTTTGAAGGGACAGTAAATCGACAATTGCATGGTTGGATTTGGACCGGCCCTTTAGTAAAGACGATATGATTAAAATTCAAGATGCTTTAATTTTTCGCTTGGTGTTTGTTGTAAGTTTTCGTAAGTAAGGATAAAGCTAAAATTGTGCTGTCAAAGAGTTTATAGAAAACCTGATGCAGTACTCGGTAGCTACTCGTAGCTAAGTTAGCGGACTATCTCAATTAGGCCTGTAATTCATCCTGTCGAATAAGAAGCCCTTTTTACGAGTTATTGTAATGTAGGTAGTCTTTGATTGGGAATATATTGTATGGATTGCCATTGATTGTCAATGGAGCTAACCCCATTGTATTCCTGTTAAATTCTTTAATCAACTTCTAACTATTCTTTTACTTTAACAGACAGATTTTCATGATTGTTTGAATTGCTGCCTCATTATTCGTGAGAAATCTGTTCTTAGTAGATTAGAATGCTGTTTAAGAGCCAAGCTTCAAAACCAACCGAAGCATCCATTCGTCGGTATGTTGACAAGCGCCGGGTGTAGTGTCGGGACTGTCGGGTGTTCGCGTCTCAATTCATTTGCCGGACAAATTGAGTGTCATGGCGGCGGCGGACTGGCGAATAAGTACCGAGAGGTTTTGGTCTGTCGATCTTTCGTGATTTCAATTTTGAAGCCCCAAATGATTTTAAGAGATTTGATCACTCTGTATATGCATATTACGTAGAGCGTTTGTTCCAAAGGATTTTAAGGAATTTGTACATCATTGTTATGTAGAGAAGTTGATGGTAGTATTGTGCTATCTTTAGTTCTGTCTTAATAAGTTACAATCTTTAACGAGTGTTATTCATACTAAGCACAATAAAGGTTGTATGTGGTTCTACTGAAGAATCCTGTAGTTAGTTAAATTTAGCTCTACGTAAATGAAGAGCTGTTAAGAGATTATTAAAAAGTAAATGAATTTGATTACACGATCTCTAAAACGCTTTGAACGAGAGAAATTCAAGTATGTATAGCGAATTTCGGTAAGTTCGTTTCCTCGTATTATGAAGAACACATTGGATCTTTGAGCCTCGAGCACAGGGGGGGAGAGGGGGGTGTTCAGCACATCTTTAAAATGAATTAAAACGCGATACAAAGAGAGTGTGGAGCCCGCGGCGCCGCTTTGATCCCTCATTGCGCTCGTTCACATTCAATTACGTCCGTAAACAGTTTTTATGACAGACATAGATTTAAAGGGATAACGTAAGAGAGCCCATCAATATGAAGCCCAAGAGTGACGCTGAGACAAAATAAGAGCGATTTTAGTGATAGGAATCCTCCATATACGCGAAGCCGAATGATGAGCGCCAGTACGAAAAATATGAATTATTCGATTATTGTGTGAGTACGGAATAAATTAAACAGCGACGAGGGTAGGCTATTGCGAAACCTTGTAAAATATTTTGACACTAAAAGTCCTTACAATTACGTGATCTATTTCGATTTGTATATGTGGTTTTTATTAATCGCGAGGCGATGCTCTGAGCGCACCCGGATACCCATCGGTGTGTATGCCCTTTGATAGGAGTAATTTGTTACCGATTACATGATGAGCTGTAGGTACTAGCTATATTTCCACACTCTAAATACTAATATTTATAAATTGTTTGATAAGGATAGACGATAGTTTTAAGCTTCGAGACTTACAAAATACCTTAGCAAATGCTCTACATTCGTAGCCAACGCTACGCCGTAGCACGATAACTTGAAAAAACTTCTTTGTGTTTCTTTGTTCCATTACACAATTTGCCAAAATTGTGTAATGAAAGAAAAATACTGACTAACGAAGCATAAATATTAAAAGCAAAAATACAAGTCGGTACGTCTTAGTAGCGACTTGTATATAATGAATTATACAAGCATTGTTTGTTTAAGGTATAATTGTAAGTTGTAAGATCTAAAATAGTACAAATAGAGATGTTAATATTAATTATGCAGGTAGATAAGTGGAGTTACTTGGGGAACATAAAAAAGGTTTAAAGAAAACAATCAGTGTCTCTAGCTGTCGAGAGTTCCTTGACATGTATTTAATTACAGAGGGCAAGTATCCGAAATTCCGAACTTTATCTTCGCCCCTGTTTTAATCAAATGAAATTAATCCAAATTAAAAACGATCGGCAAGCCTTCTCCCTTCAATTGAATTATGTAATTAATGTTGGTGAAAAAGTGGGATTTAAATTTGATGAAATATATTAAAAAAAATAACGCCTCAAACTCATAACCTCACACTAGGATTCATTATGTCATGGGAGCCATGAACACACACACAAGACTAGGACACATAAATTTTGACCAGAAGCAAATTTAAATGAAACGGTAATAAAGTATAATAATATATGTTACTTCAAAAATATAGTTTTTGATCATTTAAATTTAGGCTCCACAGAAGATTGCATGTCCACTCCACTCTCCACGTAGCATGCCAATGTAGTAATTTTACATTGGAGTTAACGCCGATATCAAAAGAGTATAACAAATCGACGGGATTTCAACTAAAACATTTTAATATTAAACTTCTACATTCATCATAATAGGTCTACAACGGCAGTAGATCTCACAAGATGAATATAATGCTAAATCAACCAGCGATTGTTCTCAGTCCAGTGCTAACTCAGTTACGCGACCCTCGTCTGGGAACGTTTACCGTTGCATTACATCGTTTATTCTACTTCTACTTTCATTTCACTTAATAATACATATTTTATCCTTAGAAAACGAGCATACACAGTGCACACTTCATGTTACGTGGTCAATGCAATTCATTCACAGATCACATCCAATTTCGAGCCGGGCCTCATATTATTCGTCGTTAGGTATAGATACAATGCTTATAGAAACATTTAATGATCAACAATCTTTAGGATATAGATCTTAGTCTTCAGGATATCGATCTTTACATACCAACACACAAAATCTTGCTTTCATTCTTAGTGATGGGTTTTTTTTGTATAAGAAGTCCCATCGAACAGGCAGACGAGCAACCTGCAAGCAAGTGGTCATAGTCTATTGACATGAGGAACACCATATCAGGGCTAGAAATATGAACTAAAGCATGATGCAATGAGTTATTATTGTCAGTTGCAGTCAGATTCAGAAGCCAATGGATACAACAGATCTAGTCACAGGGCCGTTTACGGAAATTTTTGCTGGACATATCTAGCAACAGACTTGATGATGCTGATGAATGGGTGGATGTGGTCTGGCGAACTGCAATGATTAAACAATAATTACAAAGATTTCTTAAACTGTGAAATTACAAAGCAATATACATTGTGTTTACACGGAGTTAATTAAAATAAACAAGAGGAGATATTCAAGCGAATGTTGAGTTTGTAACTCGATATGTCAGAGAAAGCAAATAGAAGGGACCCGCGACAGAGAATTAATTGCAAATAAATAAAGAAGTTTCAGACCCTGTCTATTTATTAGGTAGCTGTTTATAAAATCATAACAAGAGCGGCCCCTTGTATGAATTCGTATCAGAATATTTCCTCGATGGCCTGAGGGTACAATAAATCAGCGCATACGGGGCCGATGTTATTTTTAAACAAATATTTATTTATTACAAAAGTTTACAGAAGTTTTGGCGAGCGATATTACGGTTTTATGACCTTTTGCATTTTACATGATGTTACGTGGTGTTTCTTGGGACGTAAGGATGCAATAAAAGAGTAGGTACTGAATGATATCAACTAACTGAAAATAGGGTAAAAACTAAAATATTTCGAGAATAAAGATGATTATAACTGATTGGCAGATAAAATAGAATATAAATGAATGAGTCATTCATATAGTTGCTCTATATGAAACTGTCTTTTAAATGAAACACCTGCTTGCCTCACAGCGGGTTCAACTAGAATGTTGTTAGTTCTTTTAATTGCGTGTGGCCTGTCCCACTGCTATGGTCCACGTACCCACCAGCTATTGCCTCCATAAAATTTAATTGCTTATTCCGGTCGTTGAGACTTTAATTAAATATCGAACATTCTGGCGACTAACTGAGACGCTGCTATTCACAACAAGATCGACCAACCAATTTTGTAGTTAAATTTAGTGGTGTAGTTTGTGTTGTAATGTTTTCATGGTAAAGACTGGGATTGAGATTTCTTTGGTTTAAATAACCTCTCAATAAATACTCTTACAACGCGAAAAATACAAAAGAATTTAGACCTATAGTTATAATATGTATATGGATAGGGTTAGAGAATTAAAAGTTGGATCATTAAAAGTGAAAAAAAAAACAGAATGGAATGTGAATACGACTATTAAAGACACGATATTAATAAATGTAGCTACAAAGAGAAATTTCCTAATTTGGGAGGCAATCTTTATTAATAGCATTTTAAGGAAGGCCAAATTATTATAATTTTTCGTTGGCGGACGAAAATCAAGGAACATTAATTTATTGGAGTTCGCTCCGGCCAGGCGAACACTTTCGGCTTGATTGAGCGACTCGTTTATTGCGGACAGTCAAGTCCTCCTGAGGCCTTTTTATTGATCTGAGGGCTGTAAAGAGTAGAAGAGATAACCTTCAACAACTCAAACGTGTGCCATATTTTTGTGTATTGTATATAATATAAATTGCAGTCTGTATATTTTTTTTTTTTTTGTGAACTCTCAGGCATGCAGGTTTCCTCACGATGTTTTCCTTCACCGTAACTGCAGGTGATATTTAATTTTATAAAGCGCACATAACTTTTTTACAAAGTCATTGGTGCGTGCCACTGGGATTCGAACCCGGACCCCCCGATTCGAAAAAATGTTCTCAAAGATATGTGAAGTCCACCAACCCGCAGTAGGCCAGCGTGGTGGACGGCGGCCTACATCCCTCTTATTACGAGAAGGAGACCCAACCCTGTAGTGGGTCATAAATGGGTTACTCGCATATTTAAATGGCGCAATTAGTTGCTATGTTAAATTATAATTGATCAATAGTATTAAAGAACTAATTGAAAAGAACTCTGATGTGCGCTAGATTTTCCTTAGTTTTATTTACATTTGCTTTCTCTATTCTGTCTCTTTTCCTGTCTTCAAGAATGTTACTTAGTTGAAAGACTTACATAATATATTATGTGTTCTTACTTATTTTTTTATTTTTTATTGCTCTATCATCTTCCTAAATCCGATGTTGACGTGGCAAACGCAATGACTCTAGAACCCGTCACAATGGCTGGGAATGAGTAACTCAGGTCACCCAAACCAGTCGACAGGTGCGCTTCGGTATAAATCGGCACTGCATTACGGGGTCATTACCGCCCTTCCCCGAATTTTGATAATAAACTTAATCCACCGAGTGGGGCGAAAAATATGGCTCCCGCGAGCCCCAGCGAGAGGAATTGCGAGCAAATTGAGTTAACGCCGCTTAAGCGTCATTTCGCTTCAAACTTTCGAAAGTAATCTTGTTTTTTCCGGTCCTTGTGGAGTGCGTAATGAAAATATTGTGTTTGCTGAAGAGGCGAGATTACGAGTGTTAGGCCCGAGTGCTCGCGTTTGTGCTGGATTTGCATTAAGTGGTGCAGGGACGGTGTACAATTTTTGAGAGACATTTTACTTGTTATATTGAAATAGAAATCTTTTTGGAATTTGATTCTATAAAGTGAAAATACCGTGATAAAACACTTGACAATAACCAAGATTCTGTATTAACAAAACTGCACGTTTGATACATGTTGAATTTAATACTGATCAATGTGATCATAGACCCGTTAGGTTGCTTTGATAACAGCGCATTAGTTTCCCAGGCAGCAAAATTTTTGTAAAGATAACTACTGAAAGAACTACTGAGACATTTGGGGAGAATATTTATCTAATTCTATTACACGTAATTGAGGGTTCTTCAAGAAGCAAGACAATCATTTTCCCCTTGTCCGTAAACGCTTTAAGAAGTGTCCGAGTGTTGCAGATGTTCATCGATGGTGGTGACCAGTTCCTAGAAGCTTGTCGGCCCGTTTGTCTACGGATTGACGGAGACAGGTGTATAACTTCTTGTTCAGATTTATCTTATCCATATTTCGCAAAAGGCTTTGTTACCGGGTGGTGGCGACTGAACCTCTGAACCTCCATTGTGGCGATGAGTGGCGAGCACTTGTCTCTCGATAATATCGGGGCACCCTCCTGAGAATTTCATTATGGAACCCTCTAGCAATATTTTCACAAAAAAAATATTGTAATATGTTTTTTAAAAACTATTTTTAAAATACTGTATTTGTAAAAGGAAAAAAATACATTTCATTGAAACGCAAAATAGAAGTTATAAAATTATAATAATTAAGATTTTCAGAGATAACTAAACGTTTAATGAATATTGAAACGAATGATAGAATGCTGAAATAGCTCTAACAAATATAGCGCACGTTAGAATCTTAAAAATTCTAATATCAACAGTAATTTCTACGACAAAAAAATTAATTCACATGAAAGACACGAATAAATTAAACCGTATTAGTCTATATAAAATAACTTTGATGTAATATTTTGCATCGTAAAAGACTGGAGCCATTTTCATGAATAAGATATTACGGAGTGTATGAATCCCGGCGAGATTGCTATCTAATAACATTATGAACAGTAATGATGTCAAGCAGGCTTTATTGCTCTTATTGCGGGAGTAACGCGAATTTAAACCGTTTCGGAGGTACAGAAGGAATGCCTAATGAGGGCGAGTTAAAAGTTATTTAGCGTTAAAAGTTGCGCGGAGTATGAAATGAAAATTGCTCAGACGTAGACATTCGTTCCCATTTTATGAGTCGCAAGTAATCGGAACTGTAATGCAACAAGAAGTAGCAGTAGTATATTGTGAAATGGCAAAGACTAAACCTTAACTATATCTTTCTTGGTCTTTTGATTGTAAATATTAAAATAAACTTTTTAAACTGGGCATTTAGATACCTAGTTACAAAAAGTTTATTTTAGTGTTCAAAATCATCAGGAGTATTCAGATACTCTTGATTGAATATTGGCCAAATTGGCAAAATAAGTATCCCAAAAGTGTAAACATCCCACAAATTTTTAAGCTATTTGGAATGTAAGCACCAGATGCCTGTAGCACACAATTTCTGTTAGATGATCAATTGTCACGCCTTCCAGCTATACATATTATTATAGTACCAAGATGTCCTTTGAAGTGTCTGCTGGTCTCTCGCGTAGCGATCAATCTTCCGGTCGCTATGGCCGAATATACCCGAGCATTGTCACGCTGGGCCAGTGCGCCACTATGCGCCGGCGCCGACGCGTGCCTCGCATACGCCACATTGCATGGCAGACATGCCGTCACCTTTTGTTTCTTATTGAAGTTCAGTTTCAACTTGTAGCGTTGTCGTTATGATTATTATATTGGTTTTGAGGATTTGGGACTAATTAATTAACTTCTTCATTTACCATATTTCCTGAAAAACCACTGATAGACTTAATCCCCTCTTAGCTGTTATAACTCTTGCTATTATCTAAATCAGTGTGTTCCATGTAAGCTGAAGCGTATTTAACTCAAATCATTTCAAAATTTTCAATTCGGTAAGCTAACAACAAACTTTACCGAGTATTCTTGCATTTTAGCCTTCGATCAACAATACACTAGATATCGGGTCACGTACAAAATCAAAACTTATACTGTCCGCGTGAATACATACTTATACATCTTCATTTCTTTACTTACGAAATAAGACAAACGTTTTAAAACAGTTGTAAGTTCAACCTAATTACAACCATGACGCCTAGCAATAAGGTAGCAATTCTTCAAAATATTCTTTTTCTTACAATCATTCGTCACGAAAAACGAGCAAAGCAATAAATTACTCCCGTCACTTAGAAATGAAAAGACATAAGTTAAACAACATTTTATGTGAAATCAACCTTAATGAACTATAAATAAAGTACTTTTTCCCTTTATTACCTTGCGAGTTACATCCTTTGGTTTCGTTTCAGTTTGCTTCCTCAAATTTAACTACAGAAGGTATGGAGTCGCGTTGAACACAAAAATAATTTAGTATATTATTATGCACGAAAGTTTAGTTAAAATTATTTATATTTTGGGCATCTACGAGTATGTTTGATAGTATACATACATATATGTTATTTTGTAACCGTTTTGTTGTGTGTATGTTTATTTATGTGTATGTATAATATGTTTTTGGCCAAGGTGTCTATCGCTGTTGTAGCTAGTAGGTACCTTAGCATTGTAGTCGTATTTAGGCATACTGTGTACAGATGTGGATGAATGTGAACAAAGGGATTCTTCTGGGTTTTAGGGTATCACAAACCGTAATATTGAAAGTACGGTCGTGTTTAGACATACTGTGTGCAGATGTGGATGAATGGTAACAAAGGGTGGTAAAAGTGCGAATCGACAATAGTTTTTTGCCACAAATAAAAATATCACTAAATTCCACAATATCTTTATATTCATGTTTACAATCTTCATAATACATGTAAAGTTTAGTGCAATAATTAGATCAAAATAATAATTAAATATCGGTAGCTTTTTTACATATATAATGTAACCTGACGTCAATAAATTTTTGAACCACTGATTTGAGTAAATTAATTTCGTGATTGTGTTTATCTCCTCCAGGAAACACATTCTTGTCAATATATAATTTTAAAACTGATGTCCATAGAAAGTCGAGATCCATTCTGCACACGTAAACGGATTGCTCGGAAAGCTAAAATAAAAAAAGGAAAGCTAAGTATCTTATGAAAGTCCAACAAACAGACACAAAGTTTGTATTAACCAAGATCTCGTAACAAATAAATTATTACAATACAAATCTACTCCATGCATCTATTGTTCTGTTACACACAATTTTGCGCCAACGTTGGTCAAACATTTGTAGCGGTGATATAAAATCGGTAATTTTGATTTAAATTTGATATTATTTGTTAGTTTAAAGCATAAAATACAACTTATTCTATATGTACTTACCGAAAGTAAGACACTCCGGCCGTTAAATTGTTCCTTCAGGCATTATTTTTGCAACTTTTGAATGCACATTGCGGCATTGTGACACGTGTTTACATTGGCTCTTTTACAAGCGAACTAAATAAAATTAGAGCTCACATTTCAAGTGAGCTGTTATTCACCGAGACGTATTTTTTGCGCCGACCCGAAATCTAGTGTATTGTTGATCGAAGATTTTAGCAATTTAAATAAAACAGAAGAAATTTGTACCATCATAAAATATTTTGCTTCATTTTCCTCCATATTCTGAAACAGGGAAAAATATTAAGAAACGTAACAAAAACCAGATCTCCGAAACAACCCCGTTATCATCCCTCCAGTAAGCGGTTCCCGGGAGAGAGGGGGAGCGGGGGGGGGGATGAGACACGGTAATGGGCGAAGTTGGCCGATGTCGCAACTGCTGGCTGTTTGTCGCGACGGCTATTAGTTAATATTCCGGCGACGGGCCCAGAAACTG
The DNA here is from genome assembly GCA_905147235.1 of Erynnis tages. Taxonomy (NCBI): domain Eukaryota; kingdom Metazoa; phylum Arthropoda; class Insecta; order Lepidoptera; family Hesperiidae; genus Erynnis; species Erynnis tages. The sequence continues at coordinate 44,437 of LR990079.1, forward strand.
AGCCTAATAAATTTAAGAGTTAGCTTGAAAGAAGAAGTTTTTAAGAAACGCAGACATCGCAATTACGTCATGCTGTAAAAGTTGAGAAAAATAAGTGATCAAGGAGAAAAAGTGTTAAATTTGTCCTCGAGTATGAAAGGCCATTACTTTGTTAAACTAAATATTTTAGGATAGGTCTATGTCAAGAGTATTTACACACAAAAGTATGGAACATCACTGATTAAAAATGAAATTCATAAAATAAATAAAAATATGTCTTACATAGAAATTTTATAATTTAATGAGACTATCTTTTTAAAATTCATCCCTTAAAATTGATCCAGACACCACTGAAAATACTTAAATATTTCATCGCAGAACAGACCAGGTACTCTTCTCGTAAATAAATTAACTACGATTTTACGTTTTGCAGGTGACTGTTTCACAGCTTTTAAAATAAATTAAGCTTTAATGGCACTATAAACTCTAATACAATTACGTTGAAAGGCCCGAATTTCTTTGTAATTTTCCAGTGCAAAATTGCGTGTAATTTACGTTTTTTATCGCTAAGTACCTGTTTGGGACGTGTCTGGGCCTCTTATTAGTTGTTCTCGGTTATTTCTGCCGTGAGTTTTGGTCTTTTATTATATTCGATGAGGATCTCAGGATATATTTTACAAAGTGATTTATTTTAAGAGATTGTTTTCCTGGTCCCGAATTACTTAGAATATACATGATACTTTAAGTTTTATTATAACACTGTCTTTTTCTAGTCATTCTTCAAAAGCATAATTGTAATTTTAAAAGTTTCTTGTGCTTGTGTTTGAACCTATAGCTTTAGTAACTTTATTATAAGAGATGGTTTTTACGTTTCCAATAGTTATAATGCTGTAGCATTTTATGATTTAACTAATTATGGACTCTTGTTAGTCGTGTCGTTTCGGCAAAAGACTGTTTGGTCTATAATGTTGTTTGTAATTCGAGTTGAAGACTTTACTTTATTAAATGAACTATCGGTAATTGACATCGTTTACCTTCTTGGCCTTTACAAATTTTTATTATTAGTTGGTTTTATCTCGTGATATCGGGTAGTCGATGAGCGGTTGCCGTCGCGAGTAATAAATAGCTGTTCAAGCTGTGAGTCCACAGCTCGCGGTCTTCAGGTGCCTAATGATACACCGGAGCCCGTCATTTCGCTCGACTCTCGCACCCTTCGCACGCTTTTCATTATGAGTTGCACGGAATATGCATTGCTCTGTTATTGCTTATACCTCACACAGTGTAAGCTCACGTAAAGTGTGTGCAAATAAACCAGTAACACGTTTCTTTGTTTTAAGAAGATGTGCAGTTTTGGTACTGATTGTTCTTTGAGAGAAGGTTGACGTTGTTGAATGTTTTCGAATAATTTAAGAATTTCAGTTGCTCTTAAGCTCCTCAAAAGTCTAATATTTTATGACATTACTTTGGAATTGTATTACGACAGAATCTGCTCTCGAATCCGTTTGCGTGGACTTTAGAGTTCTTTCCACGAGAAATGCACATTTTTCTGGCAAACAAGAAGCTTTTTTATTAATTCAGACTAGTATCTTTGTGCCGAATCATTTAGATCCGTTTCGCTGCCTTAGCGTGATTAAATAACAATCATCCATCTATCCAAATTTTCTGATTTTCTACGTATAGGTACATCAGATAACTGCCGAGGGCTATGGCTCTTGATTTTTACCTGACGGCTTTTGATAAACTTGTCTATAAATTACGTATAGAATGTACAAATTATTCAGTATCGGAGCTACTTCCTATGGAGGGGTCGAAGGCCGGACACCCAACAAGTGGCGGCGAGGCGCGGCGCTTCCTGCGCTGTGAGTCCGACGCTTCCATGCACTGGACCATAGGTAAAGGAAGTAAATATAACGCCACCGCACTTGAGCATCATCTCAAAAAAAAAACATTAAAAAAATATTCTGGTGTAAGTTTGTATATTTGTCTCATAATTAAAATAGGAAAAAGCAGCAGCATTAAGTATATGGTCCTTGTAGCTTAATTTAAATAGAATGGAATTAATAACAATTATTAGTTCAGATTCCACGCTAGCTAATCACGCCCCCAACTCATTAACGCTCTTACTCTCAGTCGCGATGAAAGTGATAGAATAAGCGAATATGCGCTCAGTTGAGCAGACTCTAATTACGTACTTGCCTCGCCCACACAGCACTTCTATCGGCTTTCTATTTCTATGCACCGGACACTGGACGCGGTTGTGTTAGGGACACAATGGGAGGCGGTTCCCACGCGTCTCCGCACCTCTGAGCTCTGTCATAGAATAAGTAATGCGCCAGAGAAAGTGTCACTAGAAATTAAGATCTTTTGTAGGAGCTGGAGTACACTAACACCACCCTTTAAATCCACCGTGAAGCATCTTGTGTTCTTCGTGTATTGTGTTTGGGTTAGGGTCGCCGGAGATACTCTGTGTTAGGACATTTTAGTTCTCATGAGTACCCAGAATTAACTATATTACGTATTCACATATGAGGTTGTATGGATAGGATTTCTACGCTATTTGAGCTTGGACGTGTGTTTCCACTGTTCATGTTCATTTCAAAAGAGTGCTGGGAGTTTTTTTCCGCCCGCTTTTTTCTACTAGTCTACGATAGCCTGAAGGGCACCGAAAGCGGATGTATGATACATTTTATAATATTCCATCGTGTATGACGTTCATTAAGTGTGCACAACTTGATTTGATTTGACATGGGCTGTAGTAATCACTTAACCATCGGGTGGCATACATGTCCATTTGTTACTCATACCTACTTGTAGGTATACAATATTCCATCGAATAGAGGAATACTTGTTTTATGTCGTACTCACCTACTGCACCCATAGCTAATCTATCCGTCCACCATAAAACAAGCAATAAATACCACCAACTTTTATTCCACACTCGTTTGTTTTGGGATGCTTCACTGGTGACCTGTGACATGGAGACCGCAGAATGTGTCAATGTACACCAGGGAATGGAATGGTGTTTATGTTTGTAGAGATTTATAGGAACACGCTAGTGATGTCAACACTTACAGGGCAGAGGAATTAGAAGAAAATTAAATGTGGTTGTTCTAAACTTAAGTTGTGTTCGTCTTATTTTGTAGCAGTTTGGTTGAGATATTGATTTCTTTGATTTTTTTTAGGTATTTTATAACAACAAAAACCAAAAAGCCTATATTAGCCCTTTTTAGGTGAAGTTGCTGCAGTCCATAAAATGCATCTAATAACAAATACTACCATGGCACTAGTTGATTGCTTTACTATAGGTTCCAAAGGTCCGCCACCTTTGGAACCTATAGTAAAGGACGATTAACAATGATACGATTTGCGTCTTCTAACCATCTCTAATTATCTCTATTCCGATATCCTAGTTACTTAATAATCAACGTGGAAAGTAAACCGACATGCATAAACAACTTTCGATCAAAGTCTTATCATCACCTAAAGATTCATGGCCTTAAGAAGATCTATTCTCATCATTCGGACAGTAAAGAACAGTAAATCGTCATGATCCCCTTTATTAACATTTTTATTCAAACACTACAATGGGAACGCACCCTAAGCTAGGCAGCTAGCATTCACGCTAAGCGGAGACTAGACAATTAGCCGGTCGTCGAGCTTGTGTCGAGCGAGTTCCCGAGTGTCCCGGTGTCGCGAGACCGTGTCGAGTGCCGCCGAGGAGATGCTCGCTCAAGTGCTCTTACTTCTGTGTTATTTGCGAGAGTTCTTTTTCTTTTTCGTTTTAGAAATAGTGTTTTGTCTATAAATTCTGTTAAAATAGAATTAGCCTAGCCTAGAATTAGTGGGTAGGAATTCGGACGAGAGGTCCGGGTTCGAATTTTAAACCATTGGCCATGTACCATTGGCTTTATAAAATTAAATATCCTGTAACGGTGAAGGAAAACATGGTGAGGAATCCTGCCCTGATAGTTCTCCATTACGTTCTCAAAGACATGTGAAGTCAACACGCATCAGGCCAGCATGGTGAACTAAACCTACATCATGATTGAGTAGGTCACTAATGGGTTACATTACACCTATCGAGACATCGTATGTTATAACCCTAACCAAAAAATTTGTCGAAAACATCCCGCCCTAAATACCTACAATTAGTTCTTCTGTCGTTATGAATTTCTTATCCATTGACTAGGACTTAATGTGGGTTATTAAACAAATTATAATTTTTAAATTATACAGGATTTCAGCATTCATCCTGAATATTAAGTCAGTGCGAACACACCGCTTGCCGTATTGCTTCAAAGGGAAAATATATAATTACCGAGTACCACTTAATGACATGTTCTGAAGCTAAGTCCTGTTATTACACTACGGCTGTCTGTGAAAACATTCCATTTTCATTCATAAAGGGTTTTTCCAGGCGGCGATGACCTTAAAGTGGTTCAATCTTATTCATTCTCAAACAGATGGGTTTACTTGCAGTCTTTAAAATCGAATAAAACTGTGCCCAGGACACTCAGAACATACCGAGTTCTCAAAATCAGGTACTACTGTGATCAGAACACTAAGAATATGCCGCTGTAGTGTTTCCGTGAAATATCTTTGTTATCAAGTAACTTTAAAGGTTAAAGATACTTAGTGCGAGCGACTAAGTTGACGTAAAACTTAGTCGCGAGTCTTAGTCTAAGTTTTGTTCAAACTAAGCGCGACCTTACTTTTATTAAATACTGATGATGATACCTTCCTTCGCAACAAACCGTTGTAGAGTCACCTGATGATTTGCCGTTTTGGGTCGAAAAACCTGCCATGATTGCAGCGAGCTGGTGGTATAAGCTAAATAATGATAGTAGACGAATAATAATATAATAATTCTTAAAAGTTATGTATGTGAGTCCACCGACTTACATTAGGCTAGCACGGTGTCCACCGTAAGGCCTACATCTTTCTCATTGTGAGAGGATACCCGGCTCTGTAGTGAAGCATTAATGGGTTACAGTATGAGTGTGAGGCAATACAGATCTTTACGGTACCCTTTCGTTGGTATTCTTAGTAAAACTTGAAAGACGTCTCGCTGCAAAGTCGGCAAAAATGCAGCAAGTTTTCATAGATTTACAATGAAAAGAAAAATTGAAAGCAGCTTTGCTATGAAGTCTCTTCAGTGCATTGGAAAAAATGCCGAATGCAATAGCACTAAAACTCATTACTCGGACTGACGTAAACCGCTTACAGTAAGAAGATCCAGCATCTTCATCGCATCTTTGTGCAAACGAAGAAACTTTATAAAGACGCTTCGTACGACGATGTTGTTTCAGTTAATTATGAGTGAAACGCGACCGCTTTGTTTCTTCGGGGGTTGTTTACATGAGGGGTGGTGGGGGTGAGGGGGGGGGGATAGAGTGACAGCGAGGTTCCGCCCGCGGGCATCCGGCGTGGTTATCTCTTAATTAATTGTTTTAAGGCTTCGTTTTCAACGACTTTTCGCAATAAGTTTTTCGAAACAACTTTCTGGAATTTAAGCCGCAAATATTTTAGATCGTGGCTTTCGTGAAAAATTTTAATTAACGAAGTTCGTAACGACAGCACATGGCAAGTGCATGTGACATCTTGGGCATTAAGTTTTATGTCTAGTTTTCACGAATTATATAGTAACCTTATTTCATCTCGTCATTGGAATAGCTTTGTGCGATTGTAACAATAATGGCAGAATTTAATTGACATTAAACTTAGGAGGTGCCCTGTCAAGAACGTCTTTTCCTGTTCAGGCGAGCGCGTCAGCTCTGACGGGACGGATCCGGATCCGATGGATACGCGACGGAGACGAGGCGATCTCTAAATGAATCCGTTCGCTATAATTGTGCAAACAAAACCATTCCCATTCCGGGATTAAATGAAGAGCACTTCATCCCTTTTAGAAACTTCTTGATGATTCTGGAATTTTCTCGAACGCTCGCTGTTCGCGTCATGTAAAGCCACCCGATGGCGCAAACTTTGTTGTGTCGTTTGTTGCGAAATTTTATACTTCTTGAGTAACTGTCTGTATTGTAATTTCTGCGTGCTAATTGTTTAAGTTAGGTGCTCCGAGTTTTAAATGTTCAGCAACAGACGGTAACAATATTATAAGTTTAGAGGCTTCAAATTTATTTATTCAAAAACTTCTTCTTAATTATGCCATAGTTTAAAAATGAAATTATTAAATTCCCTAGATATTTTAATGAAGAATTAAGATCTATAGAACAACTATTGTATTGTGATGTGTCCTTATTCCATGGAGTTTTCGAAATAAATCGGACTTCTTGAAATAAGAGTATGAACTAGAAGTAGAAGTATCATACTCGTACATATTATGTAGACGCGTAGTTACATATACGTGAATAAAATAAAAGCGTGTTGAAATACACACATATACCTACTCGTAAATCATGTTGTGCTTCAAACACAAGTTAGCGGAGCTAAACTTGATAAACACTTTAGTGGCTTTCTGAACTTCTAAACCGAAATCCAATATCTCAGTAGATAACGCACGTGCGTACTTTGTTTGCTGAACTTATCCAAGGCGCCGGGCAAGTTTGGGGTACGGGCAAGTTTGGGGTTTGGGCAAGTTCGGGGTTTGGTTGAGTTTAGGCGCCCTACAGGAGGCCAAGACAACAGTTGTGTGTTGTATGTTGGCACGCAAGTTTGTGCAACGGTTACAAGTTGGGCGTCGTGGTGTATGTGTCACCCTCAGCCGGCGTGTCTAATGGGTGTTTCTTTGTTGACTCAGTGCATACATTGTGTTGTCTGGGTTTGATAAAAGTCGTTTTGCCTTTAGTTTGGCTGAGTGACAATTTCATCCGCGGATTATGTGGTTCGCAAGCTATCGAAAAATTACGCAACTTCTGGCGCGGTAAGTGCTTGAATTGGAGAGGTGGAAAATTACAATGCGCTTTAAAGGCTCTATGGGCGGCTTAAAATCGACGCAGACTAGTATATACCGTTTTCAATAAGGAAAGCCTGAAGGAATATGTTCAGGCCTCTATTTACTCAGGATACTGTAGATAGCGTTTCAAACTGCTGCTTACCGCAAAAAATTCGTGAAAACTCGGAATCAAACTAAAATTAAAAATTTTAAATGAAATTTTAGTGCGTCTCAAAAAATATTAAAAGGTAGACTAATCTATGCATACGGTGCCTTAGTTAAAGCTGGAATATTGTACATTAAAAAGCACCGTGCAGTAGACAAAAATGAAATAGAGAATATTTTTAAGAAAAAATAAAATTGAGACGAATCTTTTCGAAAAAACTACTGTGGAATTTTAAAGTGATTATACACTATTCAAATATATTTACATAAATTTGAATATGTACAGAGCTCCTGAAGCTCCAGTGCGCGACCGACGCGCGGGGACCGCGGTACTGACTTGCTGTAAAATGCAGCGCACCAAATTTTTCACACTTTTAACTCACAAAACTATTTTTAAAATAAATGTTGTAAGATAGTTATGACACCTTTTTGTGAAAATTCTGCGTATTTGTGAAAAGTAAAATAATGATTTTGAGAGGACAACAATTAGTGTGATGGTGACTTAAATATCACATTTGGGATAAAAATATTCGTTGCGATCGAAGGATAGGATTGTCACAATTCAAGATAAAGATATTAATTTTTTTTTCATAATCGCTATTGACTGTTATTATATGTAAAGCGAGTATTTTCTTCAAAGCTTTCGAACGGCCTCAGCGATGACAGTTGAGAGTACTCTGTATACAAATGTACCTACACTTAAAATGTATAGTGTCACACATTAAGAAATATTGGAGCTAAGTATAAAAGTGTCATGTCGGTACCCATTAATGACCCACTACAGGGTCGGGTCTCCTCTCACAATGAGAGGGATGTAGGCCGCCGTCCACCACGCTGGCCTACTGTGGGTTGGTGGACTTCTCATGCCTTTGAGAACATTTTTTTTGTGAACTCTCAGGCATGCAGGTTTCCTCAGGATGTTTTCCTTCTCCGTAACAGCAGGTGATATTTACGTAATTTCATAAATCGCATATAACTTTTATTACAAAGTCATTGGTGCGTGCCACTGGGATTCGAACCCGGACCCCTCGATTCGAGGTCGAATTCTAAGCCACGGGGCTATCACCGCTGGGTGGGAAGTATAAAAGTAGATAATGATATTCGGTAACATCATCAGAGACTAGTATACTTGCCTGGCTCGTTTACAAACCTAAGGAAAGCCGTAAGGCACGGCTGGAGAGTGTGGCTTAGTGCCCGTAAACCGCGACGATCGAAAATTTACTGCTAGAACCGACGCTGAAAGTTTTAAGTTTTTTAACTACTAATACTGCATTGGACTGTAAAATCATTTGTTATAGGAGGAAGTTACTAGCTCGGGAGCAGGTCATATAAAATGTAAAACTTTTTTGATGTACGAATACCTACGGTGGTCACTGTTGTTTTTTCATTTAAGCAAGTTATCTACCAAAATAGCTATTCAACAAATAAAAAATCTAATGTCAAATTAAAGTTTCATTCAAAAAAGTCAATCGATTCAAAGGAGTTACATGGTTGCTTAAATTTTTTGCGTTCAGTGACCATTCTTATTCAACCAAAATGCAAGAACCGCTTGTGAAACACGGCGTATATCGAGGGGCTAGAACCCAGGCAAAGAACAAGAGTATTAACATACGTTCTATCGTCTCTTAAATATATCTTTTCGACTTTTGAAACCTATTTTATTTTGGAAAAAAATATTATAAAAAAATTAATCAACACACTTCTTTAACGACGAAAGTTCGAAGTAATCAAATAATGATCTTTAATTTGACCTATTTTCATAATCCGAAGTCGTGAAAGTTTCCTTGGTGTAGCTGCACGTGGATTAACGGAGAATTGTTCGAGATCAAGCCTCGGGTGATAAGCTACCGTATTTATTGGGCTCCGGAGGCTGCTTATCGTCTCAGATAACTTGAGATGAAATACGAGTAGGTACTGCGCAGCGTTCCGTATTAAACACTTGGTTTTACTGTACTTACGTGAGGATCATGACGTTATTTAGAAGAAATGTCAAATAGAAAGAAAATGTAGAATACTTTTTACCTCCAAAAACATACTTATCGATAAGATTTTTAGATTAAATATCATTGGCAGTTAAATATTAAAATTGGCGTCCTTAAATACTATTTTTATGTAGGTATAATTATATTTATATCTATTTTTATTATCTACTACACAATGTATCTTAAAGAAGGACAACCCTAAAAACGAATGCAAAAACTATATGATTATTCCACCATAGTAACCGGTTAGTTCGCCCCTCACGTGCCGCGCTCGTCCCAAAACGCGCGAAGAAGTATTTTTATCCAATTTGACAGATGATTTATGATAATGCGATGATGAATTGCATCCCGACAGATGTCAGCGTCGGGGCGCTCGGACCTCGCGATTTTTCTCCGAGGAACTTCAGGGGGATGATCCGAAGGGATGGCGAATCACGAGGGAGGGTTTGATGTTAGACAGTCTTTGAATACCGCTAAAATAAAACTTTCATACAATCAGTATTACCGAAAATATTTTTACATCTTTGCTATTGAAAAAATATTAGGTAAGTATTATAAAGCTGTCTCTATGTATAAACCAGCAAATAAGCTATTTACCCCTACGTCTTACGTACATACCAATTTCATCCAAATCTATTCGGCTGTTACCTATTCATTCTGTTTATCTATTCAGCGTGAAACAGTAACAAACATCCATCCATCTCACACACCTTCACATTTATAACAGTAGCAGGATGTTACTTTACCGACACGCTCTCACGTCTACTGCCTAGTTTATCTTAAAGTACAAAAAACATATGTCACAAGTATTCGCAAGGTTATTTATGAGAAAACAACAATTTCATAGTTTTATTTGAGCCGGCACGCGTTATCTGCAAGGAGCGTCCGGCGGCGGATTAGGCGCGGACAAGATATATGGGCTCGCACGCGTGACGCCGCCCGCCCGCCCTACGAGACCTTTCTTATTTACTCTTCATAAAATATATTTAGTTTGCGATAAATCTTCTTATATTTCATGTTATAATATTATATTGTTAGGTATATTAATGTTTAAAGATTTTTTATTTACGATAAATAGCAATAGTTGGAATAGCTTGTGAATGGTCCTTTCTGCAGTGTAAAAGAAATCGAATGTGGCTGTGTCGGTCAAATGGGATCAGTTAATACCTAGTAGGTAGGAAGTAGTAGACGTACATAGCCGGTGGCCTTACAGTACAATGAGTGAGGTTCTAAATGCAAATAGTGCGGCTGCGCGTCTCATTAGCGGTATCGCGACATCTGTAGCGGAGCGCGCGTGATGGACTGAGTACGCGCAGAGGTATCAAAATACATGCAACTTTTTGTGTTCAAACAATAAAACAGTTGGGCCTTTCTCATGTTGGTTGCACATCTAAACGACCGATCTCTGTCAGGCACAATTTTTTATTAACAGGTAGTTAATACGCAGCCCACAATATTGTTAATATACTGAACATGAATTTTCCGCAAAAAAATATACTTAAGTACAAAGATTTCTATGTCTAGATTGAATGTCTGAATATCAAAAATGGGAAATATAAAATTTGGGAATTATTACTTTTAGTTTGCTTTTGTTTGGCGGCAAATGCTGTTTTGATTGTAGTGATAGCTAAACTCTACCACCAACATAATTATTTTTCCCAAGTCTTAGGTATTTTTTTTATTGTAGTGTCCCTATATTGTTTAGCTTTCTTTTTTTTGATAAGGGAAAACAGTTGATCACACGTGACATTGCAACATACTCTATCTACATCAAATAGGCAAGTGTCGCCACCTGTAACCTGTGGCGTGCTACCGGGCTGCGTGACTACCGCACTCGATACCCTGGCCGTCGCTTCCGTGCCATTAGCGATACTCACACAGCCTCATCTTCGTATCCATTATTTCATCTTCGTATCTCTTATTCATACAATGCACTATGATTTGAAATCTCAGCAAAACAACAATCTTATAAGATGTACTTAATTGAATCATTGATAAATTTTATTATCTGTTTCATGAAATGATTTTAGTGTTTAGGATTTAGGTACCTTTATTATTTTTAAAGCTTCCTTATAGTCCAAGAGACGAAAAGACGAAAAAGTGCAATAGAAGCATAAACATATTTTTATGAATAACTTAAAAGTCTTATCTATTGAAATTAAAACTAAAGAAGATACAATATAAGGATAAAAGTTAAGAAGATTACAAATAAATAAATAACGAAGAAACTATTACGAAGATAGTGATGATAAAGAAACTGAAATAAATCAAAACCCATTACTTACAAAGGTAAAACTGAAATTCAACTAAATATACCATAGAGAACTTACTATTACACAAGGATAAGAATGAATTTACGAAAGAGGCATTATTAAGAATGGGAATTGACAGAAGCAAATGCTGACTACAAGCAGCAAAACTAAAAAGGATCGGTTCCACCAGGTGGCTCTTCCGTCGCATCAGCGATAAAATCGCGAACGCAGAGCCGAATTACCGAGAAGCGTGTTCTTTTTATCCGTGTTTTATCGTCGGTCATCCCGGAGTGGAGTTGGGCGCTCGCCAGGACCAACAGGCGGACAATGGCAACATACTGATGGGGATATCGAATCGTCCTTTGGCATAATGTAGAATTTTAGAGCATTTTAGTACCTATTGTATAGTCCGAAAGAAAATATCAGACGATGACGTCACTTAAGATCTGGGTTGTATTTTCTGATGCAGCATAATTATTATACTTGATTCAGACCATCAGTGTGCGCTGTCAGGTCTGTCAGTCGGAAAAGGCTTATTAAGTATAGTGCGAGACGGTCACATTTGGAGAAACATGAGTACAACGCAAACAAATGTGTTCAACTAATTATGTCTCTGGCTCGATTGAGTTATGTATACTGAGCAGTTTGTTGAGTTTTTGATTTTTGTTTATTTCATTAAAAGTGCCTACCAAATGCCACAGTCGAGAAAACGTGTAGGAGGTGTATTTTTTCCGAGCGGTCCTAGTGCGGGTTGGTGGACTTCACATGCCTTTGAGAACATTTTTTTTTGTGAACTCTCAAGCATGCAGGTTTCCACACGATGTTCTCATGTAATGTTGCCATACTCCAGGATTGTCCATTTAAATATTGCAGCAAACCCCATCGCAACATTCTACCTTTAAATATAATGATGGTCTATTTTATTAAAACAACGATAGGTCTATGAAGTTTAAAGATATTCTGTGTTATACTCGTAACTACGAGCATGATTAAAGGCACGCATTAGTAACGTGTCAAGAGCACAAAGGAGAGGTCACGTCGGCCCGCCGTGACACGCCGTGTCATCACACGGGACGCGGGACACGGGACACGGGACGGGACTGGCCTTTAGTACCTCATTAATCACACCCAAAGCTGGACCCACAGATATAGATGTAAATAGATAACGTAAGTTAGCCGATCAGTGTGAAGACCAAGCGTGCTTTTTACTACCTACTGAGACAAGAACGTGTTTTAATGTTAGGAATTCCACATCAACGCGATTCGGAATCAAAAACGCTAAATTGAATATTACTATAAATTACTCGATAAATTTTAACTCTTGAATATCAAACGAATCAATTTTATCCTAGTTATTGGATGAGAGAAATCATACGTCTCGTGTTAATAACGATGGAGTGCGGACTTAATAAAAAAAGCGACCAGGGTTGTACATTGGCAGAATACTCACATTTGCGAGATCTATTAAGGTCCATAAATGTGGCTGGACCAAAATATATTTTTAACGTTATGTTCGTATCTTCATAGATAACAACTGTCCCACTGAGAAAGGTAAAAAGGTTTTTCTTTGACATTTTGTACTTGACTTATTTTATGTTTGTTATATTGGCCGTACAATTGGCAATGGCAAAGTACAATTACTCTAGCTCAGGATAGTAGAAAGCATCGATAATGATATTTAACGTTAAGTTCACGTTTGTTTAAGGTATGGTTAAAACGAAATAGTATTTTTGCGTGCTTAAGTTACACAGTTATATACAAAAGTTTAGCTTTAGTAAAAATATTTTTGCTTTCAAATTTTGAAATGCTGAAGTTGTGTTTAAACAGCATTTTAGAGTTTGAAGTAAATTAAAAGTTAGTAGTGAGTAATCTTGTCTTTTATCTTTCTTTGGGATTACATGAAAAATCATTTTGATGAACAAATCATCATATTTTTTAAACTTTCATCTAAAAAAACCATGATAAAGGAAACAGTAGTGTTGTAGAACTAAATATTTATCATATTTTCTGTGTTTAAAATATAAATAAATGCCAGGACCAGGGGCCGAGCACGTCCTGTCTACGTCTCGCCAGTTGGTGCCAAAAGGCCTGTTATTGTGCTTGTAAATACTAATTTGATGGTAACACGAAGTACGTGTAATTTCTTAATTGTATATAACGAGTATCTTGGCATTTAGTTGATGTTGGTGTTCAAATTACAACTAAATAGGTACATACATACGCTATAAAGTAACTCGGCTCGTCTACGTCTTCTCGTAGACGTTGTTCTGTATCAATCCGTACCTGAAAAAGAAGAAAAATATTTCATAAACACAATTTGTATTTAAAAAATCGCACTAACGCAAGAGCATTGGGACTTAAAATGTTTACAGTAAATGTAAACTGAAAAAAACCACGAAAATAAGCAGAAAATACTCCAAGATTGATATTAAAGGCAGAATGTAAAGGATGTTTTTATCTAATCCGCAGCGTGACGGCCACGCGACACCTGCGTCATTCGTCATGATGCCCTAATGTCCCGTAAGGACTCGTTCATAATAGCGGTACAATAATGTCTACAAAATGACACAACGTATAGCTTGACTTTTTACATATTCCGTCATTTATTTATTTTATTTAAAGTCTTTATTTCTCTCTCGACCCAATAGTGGGTGGCACCAATTGAACCGATGAGTCCGATCATGTAAAACAACTAAATAAATGAATTGTTAACACTACATGTCAAGTAAATTATCGTATGTAATAATGTTTTTAATTTGATGTAATTAAGTAATTTATAAACTTTCATGTGTTAGTTTTATTTTCTTAATATTTGCATACCTAAAATGGTAAATATAGATTGTCTAAATAATTGTAACAACTCTATTTTCTATAAACTTTATTTTGTGCAAATAAACGTTCTGTCTTTGTCTTTGATTTTTTTACTGTTAATTACCAACGATATCGATGTCGCCTTTTCGACATTGCGATATTCTAGTTTTTTTTAAATTTGCAATTCATAAACTTCATTTCAATACAAGTGATTTAATAGACACAGTTCATTAAAAAGTCTTGGGAATCAACACAATATTTATACTATATAATAATTATTATTAAACTTCACTACTTGTTTACTCAAATACGACATTAGATAGGATAGGACTTCCTTCATAATCGTGGTTCCACTGATCATTTAATTTTTTATTTGTTTTTTTTCATGCTATTCCTAAAATACGAATCACATTATTGTGAACATCTCCTAAGGTGTGACGGCGTGACGGGGGTCGCGGTGTGACGAAGCGTTTTTTATCTAACCTTCGCCCTGTCCACCATTCGTAGGATAGTATCAACTTCGTTCGCGTACCTTCATATTATTTTGTCAATTTGAAACCGAATTGGGTGTCATATGTATCAGATGTGACATGTATTTTTTCATCCAACTGCAGGGTCGGGTATCCTCTCAGAACGAGAAGGATGTAGGCTCTTTTTTAAATTCCTTCCTTCCTATATAGCGCATATAACTTTAAAAAAGTCATTGGGATTCGAATACGGACCCCTCCCCCAATGTAGTATGTTTATGGATAATAGATCAATTAATTAAACCGTTGACGTAGAATACCTGATGTGGAATGTGATAGAAAAATCAGTAATTAAATAAGCAGGTCGCTTAGAATCTTAATCATTTTTTATTACACACTGGTACCAAATAATACTGTCACTGGTCTATCGACAACTACTTTAGCATTGTGATATTATTCCTTGCAATTTGTGAACACAAAAAAAGACATGACGAGTGGGTTCCGAACGTCTACACACGAAACTCAAACAGCTGAAATTCAGGAGATTGTTGACGGAGTGTAGGGGACGTCTAATGGCCCGCATTGCCCCGCTTGCGCTGATTGCCCCACTGCGTCAATATCTCACAAATCAATTACGTTGATTTTTATATTTTTGTGAATAAAGCGTTTCATTTTGCAAGGATTACAATTTTGAATTTATCCAGCGTTTTAATTCCCAAAAAAATTGAAAGAGAATCATTTAAAAGAAAATCATTTTAATAAATTATTAATTGAAATAACTTATTTATCTTTAACGTGATAGCAATTAATATTCCTTAGATACGCTGGTTTAAAACGCAGATATTCCACCTATAACTATAGGCAAAAGTAATACTAAACGTACATACGATACCTATGTGACACTGTATAGAACTATAGACCTACGCAGTTAATAATTTACTATAGCCATCACCCACGCTAGTGCATATTCGCTAATGCACTCAGCGAAGTGTATCGCGAAATCCCGCGTTAAATGATGTACGCACTCGCTAAATGATTGAGTGTAAGTGCGGGGCAATGTGAGCAGGGGGCAAGTGCGTGCGGCTTTTAGCAGTAAGCAGGACAAACGACCTGCATTACACCGGTGCATTGAAGCGGAGTTGCATACAGTTATGACTATAGAGGTTTCAAGTTCAATGTTAAGACAGAGTTGTATGAAGGGTTTTGAAGGGATATGAAAAGTTTTGAAAGGGTATTTAGGGTTTTGTTGACCACTGTCAAGAGCTCATTCTTTTGATGAAATAGATGAAAAACACCTTTGAATGATATCTTTTTTATTACGTAAAATATATTAGGTATTAGATTACCCGCGAATATTAACATTAGGCTTCTTAAAATTTCAATTTTTTTAACAATTACATATATTTTATTCTCAAGTAATAGTAGTATATGCCGACCATTCTGCATGATATCTCTACTTATAGACTTTGTATCATAAAAACGAATGCAGTACACGCAAGTTCATAAAAGCAACAATATAAGCTAATTTTGAAATTCGCAGAAATACTATCGTGTACGACATTATCCGAGTTACGAGCAATGTAATTTACAATCTGCAGTACAGCATCTTGCAACTGCAATGTAAAGTCTCGAAAGTCTCTAAGAGTCTCGGAGTAGTTCTTTCCACTAAATATTAAAATGTATCTGCGAAGTTGAAGTCGCGGCGGGGCCGTTACTGCGGGATTATCTCTCGAATGTTCTTTTTGTTTGCAAACTTGATTAACTTCATAGTGTTTGAGCGCCGCCGGCTACAAAGTAAAATGGCTGCTTTTTTGCTAATATTATCTTCGGTTAACAAGTAGTTAAGAACAATGACCAAGTTTTTTCAAATTTGGTTGTTGAAGAAAACTTAACCGATATAATCTCAAATTTGTTAAAGACGCTTTAAAATAGCTAATAGGTAACAAGCCAATAAAAAGATTGAGCAATGGCAGGTAATGGTTTTATAAGAAGAAATAATAACGAAAGAATAATAGAATAAAAATAAATAATTTAGAAAATAATGCAAGTAAATGATGAGGTATCAATGCTATATACTCCCAAATAAAACTTCAGATAAGTTAACGCTATCTTTTACTGTAATGATACAACAAATGTGTATCAGATCCAATTCTCACATAGTAGAAGAGAAAGTGGACCAGATAAAACAGAACATTTCTATCCCGATAAAATATTGACAGGAACACGACTCGTGGCGTAAGTTACTCGCCACAATAATTACTTAACATATGTTTACATGTGTGATTGATGTGTGTCAGGATTACAATACCAAACGAGCAATAAGAGAAAGTATAAACGAAGACAAAGCTATTGCAATCGTATGAAAAGGATTGAATAACAAATGAATGACAATCGATTATATGAAACAACAATCCAAACACGGTATACATAACCCAAGGACTTACGATAAAAAAAACAAAACAAAAAACATTTTGAACTATGCATTACAATAGTGGAATATCAGTTACGGAAAAAAAATGTCTTTCCTACAGGCGTGAATGATTCTGCAAATGTAAGAAATAAAATAAGGAATTGAGTGTGGCGCTAAAGACCTAGGATTCCTAGATAGCTTCGCGCGGCAATGGCGGTAGAGTCCCCCACATACGTGAGCGTATGCAGCTCTATACCATTGAATATAGTTCTATGTTCTATACATTAAAACTGGGTCGCACTGGGGGACCTACTTAGGTTTATCTCACGTTGGGGAGGGAGGAAGAATAGGGCTGAAGAATATTTTTCATACCCACAATACAAGGTGTATTTAATTGGTTAATAAGGTGGTTGTAATTCAAAAATTCGTTTTATGAATTCACACGATGTGTTGTTTATTTATTTCCAAAAAAATGTGCTGTTTTTTGGCATAAAGTCAGCGGTGAACTAGGCACAGTGCTGCTGGTGGATTGCCAAATTCTAATTTTCGCCCTCTAAATATCATTGTTTGCTTGTAACATCCTTGTCCCTATATTATTATCCACATCTACATCATATTTATAGAGTTAATATCACAAGCATCATTGTTCTCGGAGGTTTCACTCCCCCTCAATTCAGGTTCTAAGCTTATTTAGAATTTAGATGCGTCATTGAATAGCCAGGACCTGTCGGTGGCATGTTCGACATCCACCGTGGGTGTCCTCCCCCGCCATCAGCCATTAGCATGACAATCCGGTGCGTGATCGAGTCTCATTCGCTCTAGAGATGTTGAAAACGAAATAAAATATCGATGTAGCAATACTTATAAAAATGTCAATATCGTCGCCAATATGTCGAGGAAAAAATATCGATACATCGATATATCAGATAATTTTTGAAAAAAATGCTGTTTTGATATATGAAAGTCAGTCTGACTGATTATTATTATTAGTCGGAGTAATTATTATTTTTTGGGTAGATCAAGGATCTTATGAATCCTTTACGATGAAAATCATGGTAAATAGCATTTTTATTAATAACAGTTTTTATTGAGATTTATTTCCATTAAAATTATTTTTATAAAATCGCTAGTGCAAAATAACACAAACTGACTTCAAAACCAATTTACGAGTGAAACTAACGCGCGTCTAAATTTTACGGTTTTGATTTTTAGCTACTTAGGTAACATAAATGAAAAAAATGTTGTATTTGATAAAATTTTCGATATTGGGTACTTTGTATCGATGTATATTTAATTAAAATATATCGGCCAAAAATATCGATATATCGAGCCAAAAATATCGGTGCATCGATATATCGATATTTTTTCACCAAGCCTAATTCGGTCTCATTGGCGCATACACACGCAAATGAGATGTCTCCGCGCGGGATCGAGCGTTAATGATATCGTGCGGTTTGAAGCCACAAATACTCGTAATATTCCTCTGGATAAGAAGTATTGCTTTTGATAGCAGGAATATAGTGTTCTGTCTCGCGCATATCATGTACATTGTATCAAACTTTTAATTAATTAACCATATGGGCACATACTTTTTAGAACCTTGAAATTTTTTTCTGAATATTCTCATTCCTTTTGTTATATTCATATGTGGTCATTTCTCAATGTTTAAAATAAACGATACAATATATGCATGATACATTTAGTTCATTTGTATGCATAAAACAGACTAAATTTTGATGACGTTTAAATCTCATGGTAAAATATTTTTTATAAAATTAATTCTAGAATTAAAGCACGATCTAGTATTGGATTGACTTGATTTATTTAAACAAATAATTGAGTTTGTTAAGTAAATGCAGTAAGCAGACGGATAGCAGACAGGTGCGGATGACGCGTCATCTCGCGCCGATTGTGATGCTAATGGCAGTTCGAGAGCGGGGGAGAAAAATCCAACATTTCGTTTAAAAAGTTATGATTACGAACACCTTTAAGTAAATATTTATCTAAATACAGCGCTTCTTTATTGAGGAGGTAGAATGACTGGAGTTCAATCTGGAAGGTAACTGCCCGCGCTCTTATAACCCGTTAAGAACCAGCATGTATTCGATTGAGTAGTTGTGTAGAAACTTTTTAGGAGAAATTTTAAGTCCTCAGAATTAGTAATACATTCACATACAATCTCAGGTTAGGATGTAGTTTCCAATTGCGAATGACCACTTATCGTCATGTAGCCAGCTCGTTTGCTAGTTTTATTAATTTCAAAACACAAAGCTGTTAAAGTCACTGTACTGCAGATACTAGGAGAACATAAAACGATACGGAATACAGACCACACAAAGAAAGGGCCTCCGAATACAGTTGTTGCAGAAGCACTTTACAGCATTGGTCAAATAGAGGTGAACTCCAAACTAAGTTGCAAACTGTAAGCATAAAGTTTAATAGGGCATATTGAAGCAATTCTCTGGAATAGGACTACAACTGGCCGCGCAGAAAATGTACATTTCCAGTTTAAAGAGATTTGCGTGTAAAGTGCTACATTAAGACCTAATTGTCCACCTGGTCTTAAGAGCACTGAGAACGTTGTACACGGCTCAATTGCAGAAATTACACCGCGTCCATACTAATATTATACAGCTATAGAATTTGTTTGCTGGAAAGTTCTAATCTCTTTGGCACTATTTGCAGAAAATCTTGTATGGTTCAAAATAGTCGGTTATCCAATATCATAACGTTCGACTTAACTTGTGTCAGCATACCATTCATCGTGGAATTGATTCTATTTAGTCTCAACTTCATTAAAATATACGCTTGAATAGATCAATGTCTTCAATTGTTTGTTAAATTAATATTTTTTGAATTTCTTAATTCTTATTGAATGGCGGTCGTCATTTACTTATTATTGACCCTCTGAATAATATTTTTATACGTATACACCACCTTTGAACATTTCTTCTTTCAAAAGATTATTTGTTATATTATGTTTATAATACTTTGTTTGACATAATTTATTCATTCACTCAAAACATTTAGAGAAAATTAACTTTGATAAATGTAACAAACTGAATCGTGAACGTAAATATCATGCAATCACTAGACGGGTTGCCGCCGGCGCGCACATTACGCGCAAATCAGTTTGACACTGTAGGTCCGAATTTATATCGAGCGTGGCTAATACTCTCTCTTTACATTTATGCATTACAATTGGTCTTATTAAAGACTATTTGTCTTTTAATTAACCCCCGATTCAAAAGGAGGCGTGTTATAAGTTTGACGTGTCTGTCTGTCTGTTTGTCTGTCTGTCTGTCTGCATTGTCTGTGGCACCGTAGCTCGCGAACAGATGAAGTGATTTCAATTTAGTTTTTTTTGTTAGTTTAAAAGTTGTGGGGTGTGAAAGTGAAAACGAATGTCTGCAAATATAATCGAGTGGCGTCTCAAATTAAGTTCAATGAAAATTGTTGTTATTGTGTCAGGGGGTTTTTAAATTTTCAGTTTTTTTTACTCGTAGTGACTCACTAAAAGGTCGGGTCTCCTCGCACAGTGAGAGGGCTATAGGCTGGCCTACCGCGGTTTGGTGGACTTCTACATTATACTGTCTATTGTTACACAATATTTGAAGGACTTGACTTAATATATTAGCGTTCTCCTTACATTTATCCAATGTTTATTTCCTGCGCCATTGCTGTAGTAACTCTATAATCAATTACGCAACTAAAACTACGCTCATTCACAGGAAGTATTAACGCGCCCGCTTTAATGGTATCAGCTAACGCGGCCTTAGTTGATTTGTGCGTTACCAGAGCTCTGAACCTAGAGAGAAATCAGAGCTTACATCTGAGATTTTATCACTTTATACGCATTGGATACAAGCTAAATTACTGGCTTCCTCAATAAACTATAATGTTCAGAATAACATTACATTAGTGAATGTTTAAATGTTTGTATGTGTTAGTACTATGACTCTTCTGAATTTCTTTCTGTAGGTACTGTGCTTTATTCCGTATTAGTTAAGTAACTAAACTTTCGCCATCAATGTTTTTATATTCATATCTGAATTGATTCAAATGTTCAAAATATGGTATTCATACGACTGTATTCGTATTGTCAAATCTATTTAAAATTACATGATTTTTACGGCGCAGGAGCAAGAAATCAGAGAAATTTAAAAGCTGAATCAGCGATAGATGTAATACGATAGATAGGTGTTCGGTGGAACGGAACTATCTAGTATCTAATCAGCAACGTTTGTAGGTGCTCGTCACGCACAAATCAGGCGTCAGCACTCAGCTGATTGAATCAAGCTTCCTGATAGCTGGTCGATAACCTTCCATTTTACGTATCTATTTATCTCTGCAACAAATACACTTCAACTTATTGGTTCAAATTGTACTTGGTGAACAAGACACATTAGATATTTCTCGTACACTATACTTGTCCCTTTTCATTCTATTATGACAATTGTCCAGTTATAGTATAGGCTAAATATCTTTATGCACGATGATAGACAAGATGTTAAACACAACTAAATCCACGACTTTTTTCTGTGATTAGCTCATCACTTGACATTCCTGCATCAAGCGACTGTTTGTTCACTTGCTGTTTTTTAATATTAATCATTATATACGGGCTAGATAAACATATCCCATTATGATTAGTTCAATCCGCATGTATTTTGTGTTTAATTAGTCTCACAGCCCTTCCCTCGTTGACACGCTTGCGTCAGATCTCCATCAAAAGCAGAATTAATGTTTAACGCGGCTCATGCACGAGTGATGTTGAAACATTCGCTTCTGCATTCACACCTCCGAGGTATTCGGCTTTAAACTTTGACGTTTAATAAGTTTGACCCAATCATGGTGCGTAGAATGAACTCATGGATGACTGGATCCTTGAAATTCCAACCTTTTTACGTGTTATATGGCAAAACCATATTTTAAAAATTAAATGTGCAAAGGGTTTAATTTTGTCGTAAAATGAGACTTATGCTCAATAAGAAATCGTTTTAATGATTGAAGTAGTTGATAAATTAGGAATAACAATAAACTGTGATGAAGCTGCTTGATCAAAATTGAATATTATCTTGGTTTTTCTGATGGTATTCTCATTCTGCTCGAACTTTTGCAGTTCTAATTTAAGGTAGCCAAATGTAGTAATGTAAGCATAGACAAATGAGCGATAGAATCTGGAGCAATCGTGTGCGTGTCTGTGAAAAGATCTGATTGCGCTCGCAAGTAGCAAAGCGAGTCACTTAGTGAGTGCTCGAGTTACTGTGTGCAGTGTACTCACTTGCGTTAAGAAATACTGGATAATGGTATCCAGAAGAAAGAAGTTGATGCTCACGTCCAATAGATTCAAATGATCAAGTGTTGGACTTCATTAGCCTGGGTCGACGAATGGTGAGATAAAATGGAGAAATGTCTCGGTCAAAATGAATTTTGATTTCATAATATAATCTTTATTTTTAATTTTTGTTAGCTGAAAATGAATTCGATGCCAATTTGTGTTTCATAATTTTTCTTTGAATTAGTCCGGATATAGAAAAAAATATCGAATATTTTTATACTTTTGTCATTAAGTTGTGTTTCGGACGTTTATCGCGTCATAATCTGGAAAATCCGTTTTATAGCTTGATGAATGGTCACGAGTTACAATAGGAAGTGTGGCAATGCAGGCATCTGTCCGTTCTTCACTAGCTCTCTGCAGTCTGCTCGCAGCAGAAACATGACACGGCTCACGCCTGCCACACTCGCTACCGTGAATGAAGTGTAATTAACACGAGTCGAAAGCAAAAGTGAGATGACGTTTGAGATGATGTAAGGATTGCAATACGAGGGTTATCAAACAATGGTGCTATTACAGGATGATGGTATTATTTTACAAGTAAACGATGTGTTGTTTATAACTATCACTCTTCTAAGCGATTGATATTTATTTAAATGTAGTTCTGACTGATACCTGATCCTCGAGATGATAATATTATAGGTATGAGAGATGCACTTGTCACTTCGTCAAGAGACTAAAACATTTTCAATTTAACTTCCAATTTTATTATTTGTTTTTACAAAATGTCCATCACACTCGAACCATCATACCTTCATAAAGGCTTTCAAAGAAGATAAACAAGCTGTTTTAATTCAAAAGTGGTCAATTGTCAAACTTCAATTGCATCGGACGGATCGATTAAATTCTGAATGGGAGCTCAAATGTAAAGCGCAGCGGGCTTCAAACCGTGGACCCGTTGTTTGACACAGAAGTCGGTTGATAAGAATGCTCGATATAGCTGATGAAGATAGAAACATATGCATAGCACCTAAGGACTTAAAAAATTAAGCATAAAAATGTTACATGGTGATAAAGCTTGGTGTTTCATGGCTTGGTTTTCTGGAGGCCTCCTTAAGCAGTGATCATTATTATGATGGCGATTATACAGATTTTTAGAAACCTAAAATGCTGTTTAACTTAAATAACATCCAATTCATTTAGGCCCTATTTATTTTGTTTGTAGTTTAGCCATTTACAAACGATATACCTTTAATGAGACAAATCTTCATTCATCTATTTTGGACATATAACCAGCATTTTTATTATTTTCTTCATCTTTTTTAGACATATCATAACCGGAATTTCGGTTCTTGTCCTTGGTCTTTTAAGTGTTCTTTCTTTACCTTTTTATCCAGGCCGTTTTGTACCCGCTAGTATGCATCAAGCTTGTGAGCTCCCGCGGCTCCAGCCATGCATCTTATCTCCAGATCTTATTCCGACTGCATCGCTTCGGCGGGGTTTATGATTGAAACTCCGTTAAATATGCCTGGAATTTCTTTTGTGTGTCTTACTCATGTAGATGTAAATCTCTCCGTAATCATAAATGTACTCGTGATTCCATCATCTTCTTAGCTTCTTAGCTTAACATAAATAGTTTTCAGATTCTCAGTAGGTACTCAAACTGTAAATTCAATTTGAAGTTTTTGTTAATTATCAAATATCCACAACATATCATATTCTTAATCGGCAGTTCGGCACTGTAATTGACTGTCTCGCTACATAACATCTTGAGAAATTCATAAAGTTCCACACACTATTAAAGTAAACGTAAAAGAAGGATGCATTTATAAAATTGCAAGTAAAAGCAGTCTGTGAGGGCATTTCCACATACATCACAGTCGAGCTAAATCAAGTGGACGAGCAAAATAATGATGAGGCTTCAATCCCGACTGGACCACCCTTGGAGAAGACGATGCAATGCAGTAACAATAATTGTATTTTAGATTTAAACTGTTTGTACCACATATTATAAACTAGACTGATTTAGCGGATTGACACTATACTGATAGTGGATTTCAGTATACATAGCACTATGGTTTTTATAATTTTGCCAATTAGCCATACACTTAACGATTGTGAATACAATAACACGAAAAGCAGAGCAAAGGGATATCCAAGATCATCTTCATCTGCTTGGTAATTAAATCAAGATCTTTGACAAAAGAAGGTTAATGATGGAAATAACATAATAACTCGCTACTTGGTATAGAACTTCTTACCTGAGAATAATCGTAGCCAGGTGTGGTATTATAGAATTCCCATGCCCGAATTGCAGTTTAAACACTAGACCAGCTGGGTTATCTTCTAAATCATTAGTCCCTGCTCCTTAATTGAATATATTGAATCTTTCGCAGCCATCAGCAAACAAGTTACACAAGTCATAGCCAAACACCAGCAAAGCTACAAGCATGATTCACCAGCCCACCAACATCGATACTGATCCCGATCATTCATTTCCATTCATTCGGATAGCGAATGAATCAACTGGTGAATGCTCGCAAATACTGCGACGGGCGGAGATTAATCATAAATTATTGTCGTCTCTGATTGATATCGTGCTCATGATCTCGCTATTGTCTGTGTAATCAAGTTGTTTTGAGTGTTTCTTTGGCATTATCGGTATTTATAAGCTTATCTTATAATTTATCTGCCAGCTTCATTCAATCATTCATTCTTCAGCTTTTGTAGGTTCTGGCCAAAATTCGCCAGGATTAATTGGTTTATGACTGTTTTTTGAAGACTTTTAACTAGATTTAATGACTGCTTTCTATTGAAAGCGACCAGCCTGGAGGACTTGATGTGACAATTATATCATATCAACTTATCCAGTTTGGTCAGGTCATCGGTCTGGTCTGGTCATCAGTAATAATACTGACTTCTATTGGATCTCTGAACTTTGGATCGCTTTTCATCTAGCCGCTTTTTCTAAGATTCCGCTAGAATCTAGATAACCTTAGCTTATCACATTTCTATAACAACAGAATCTCACGTCGTGGTATTCTCGCTGCATCTCATCGTGGTATCGCCTGAAAGTGATAATCTGCTAAATTGCTCTCAGTCAGGAAGGAGCAAGTTTAGCGCGTGGTTAACTGAGGAAGCGGCAATGTCTCGTTAGCGTGACGGACGAGCGTCCCGTGGCGTCACGTTGTCAAGCCGCTTGGGTGTATCGACGATCTTGATCTAATGTCATAAGAACAGACGGCAACTTGACTAAGTAGAGATAAATTCTTCAGATAAATACTAGATAAGTAAAACCACCACCAAGAAATTTGTTAAGGATAAGGAAGTTTATGATCGATGCAAAGAAGTTTAAATACAAATAAAATAAGGAAAAGGAAGTCTAAGAACACCGCGTCAAATCTGTAATTAATAAAATAGAAATTACTTCAGTGTTGGATCACGACGAATTATGAAAGCGGCGGTAGTTACAGATCGTTAAAGACCATCTTGTATGCCAAACTTATTAGCACACAAATAAATTCATAATTTATTTCCACACGACGCCTATAATTTGTCAACGTTTCAGTTTACAAGTACCAGGCGTATTATATATATGCACGATATACTCATAATATTCCAACAATACGAAGCTTGTTCTCTTCAGAATTCCACCGCTCCTGGTCCACATCATCTTGTTGAGCGACTGCGTAATTAGTGGCAGATGTGTCGAGATTTATGTACAGACAGACCGACTACGGCCGTCTAAATGTGCTACCATTGTTGGTCTTATGATGGATGGCGTTCTACGGCTGAACAGTTTCAATTAATTTATTCTTATTTCAATCCGCTGCAAGCAGCGTGGTTTTTCAATTTTTTTTGCTTTAAATGAGGGGAACATTTATGGAGATGATGAATTAGTAGAAACTAGCACAGAAATTGGAACGTGGAAAGTCCCACAGATTGCATAGATTGTGTATAGAATTTTCAATTAGGGTGGTGGTCGTGATGTCTCAAATTTCAGCGGCACACAGAATAGAAAATCAAATCATCTTTCTCATTCTGAGATGATACCCGACCCCGAGTAGTAGATTACTTTATTGATTATGTTGCAGATATCAAGGAAAGTTTTGTGATAGTATACCTGGTCACAAATGCCCAGAAATGAGACAAAACACTCGAATCAAGGAATCGAAAATATTCAGCGAAACTACCAGGAGCACAGAACAGAGTTAGCAGTTGATATGTGCACAGATGCGCGGTGACGTCACCTCACGGCTGACTGCGGCGGATTAACTGCAACGTGACGCACCGGCAATAGCCTCCGAGGTGTTTATGGTGCGGAAAATTTGATGAATAGGGCTTAACTCACAGCTTATAGGCGGCCATGGATCAGAAGTTAATGCTTGTTGGAAAATCAAACAACGTCATTTTGAGAAGAGTTAGTAAAAACGGTGGAATAGCTTGAGATATGCATTTTTGTAAATTGTAAAGTAACTAAGCTCTTTAAGTAGGTAGTTTAGGACTGAATCGCAAGAAAGATGACTACAGAAAAATTAAAGACTTTGTAAGAAGTGATAGAACGACTGTATTTAGTCTAAGGTACCTCTTACCTCCACTTGTCTTCGGTATCTCCAGTTAAACACGCAGATTCTTGTAACGCAATTAGGAATGCGTTATTTCATATACGGCAAGACAGGATATTTCCACCTATCTTTCATCCGTTCTAAAGTTCCTTCCAAGGGCATGTCCTAACTACTTAAGTATCAAGTGAATCGAATCAATGTAAGACACATGTAATTTAAAAAAAAAACAAAAAATCGTAAAACGTTGATAGCTTCTCACTGTCCTATTCATTTCAAGTATTAAATTTTATCACAGCAAAAAATGCAAGATAAAATTATCACAGCATGTGCCGCGGTCGATTGCAACAGAGTCCCGCCAGCTCCTGTCACGGTGACGTCACGCGACGGGCCGCATCTGCGTGCGTGTAAATCAACTCTCTCTACAATATGCGCTCCTGGTACATCCACTGAATAATTTACTGCTTCCCTACGAGGCTTATCCGATGTGAAAAGAGATTGGGCGTGAAACGAAACGGTGTAATAAATTATTATAGCTTTCTTTGTTACGCCTTCGCTTTGTCTTCCTCTGGTGAAAGGATGGCTATAAGCTATTCTTGTGATGAAGAGTTTCCTATATACACCTCTAGTGAGAATGGGGAAGATATTTTCTTAAAATATGAAAACATGTTTGTGTACAAAAGTTTACCTCTCTCTATACTAAGGTAGAGTTCACGACTATAGGAGCTACCTAACAAAGTTATTTTATTTCCTAAAATTTTGAACAACACATTTTTGGACAGGCTTAGGTTGTGGCGTTCGAGGGCTGAATATTATCATCAATTCATTCAATAAAGTACAGTAGAGTACGCTTACTAAAAGTAAAAACCATCAAAACACATCTAAATTATAAAATTTATTTAACTTTTTATTTATGAAAACAATTTACAAAAATTCTCAACGGACCTAAGAAATTATCTCATCAAAATTTCAAAGCATAGCAAATCATAACATAACTCCTACCGGCCTACCGCCTACTTTATAAAAAGTCAAGTTGACTTTTTCATAATTGGGGGCATTGAATATATTGGGAGCGTACGCACGTGTCAGGGGAGGGCGGGGTGGAATGGGACGGTGGGGGCAGAAATGACAAACCACCGGTTGTCGGAAGCGACGATTATGACATTAAATCAGCCGCGTCCGGCAATAAGTTAGCGATTAGGCTTAGGAATACCTTTATACAAGACGACCGATCAAAGATTTAGGTTAAATAGAGAAAATATAACGTAAAAAGTATTGTGAAAAAAAGGTTAAATAGAGAAAATATAACGTAAAAAGTATTGTGAAATGGGCGTTTATGGATAATTTACTAAGAGCCAAATTTAAGTAAATAAAGGTTAAGACAATAGCCATAATGAGTTCACAACATTAAATGTGAGTTTGAAGACAAAATGAAGTTCAAGTATATTTGTTTCTTTACAAGTTTCTTATTGTTAATTTAAGGTGAAATTTAAAAATTTAACCATATTTATTTAAAGCCTGACTGCGTTAACATTAGTGGCAAATATGCTGCATGGAGATGCAGCTAATTAGAGATCAAATCGCATCGTATCTTTATCGTGCCGTATAAAACTTCCTATTTCTATGCTTGGAACGCAGGTAGCGGTAGGGGAGGTCGGGGCAAGGCGGACGCGTTACGCTTTTACGCGGCTCCCATTTGCGTGGTAATGATGGGGACCACATGTCTTACTTTAAACTACACCATAGTTTAATGTCTTCCCCTACCTTCGCTAATTTGATCTATTCTGACGGATCATTGTGGATAGTTTTGGATATTCATTTTACCTCATATTCGATTATTTTTGACAACAAACAAGCAGAAAATTTGTACTTATAAAAATATTGACAAAAATTTTCAGTATGCTTTTGTTGCAATGACGAGGCATCGGTCGCTATAGGCCTAAGTCTTAGGGTTATAGATGGAGTAAGCCTCCAACTTGTATATGTACATGGCACATAGAGTTTGCATGGCATATAGTTCGTTAAAAAGGCTTAAAAGAGTTATCCTTTAAAGTTGGCAACGCACTGGTAACTCCCGTGGTGTTACAGGTAATGGTGATATCATTCCGCATTCTTGACTCTTTGACTGTTCTTTAAAATACTAGTTCTTTAAAGAACGTGGAGAGAAGAACATGAAAATGTATTTTTGTTTTTAATTTAGTGTTAAATTAATTATAAAAATCACATAGGATTTCTATATATATGACGTATATATGATATGATGAACTTCTACGTAGTAAATTAGTTGTTAAACTTACATAAAAGTCTCCAAACTAATCCGAATTTGGACTGATATGGAACACAAAGCATCGCAAACAGGTAGTCTCACTACATCTTGTGCACAATAAATATTTCGTTACCAACAATTTATGTGACGGCGATTGTCGGAGCTGATAGATTACTACTGCGGAGATATTTTCTGGAATTTAGCGTCAGTTTAGACGCGTTGAAGATATGTGGCTGCAAAGAGCTTGGATTCTTACCTACATAGAGGAAGCAATTGAAAATGAAAATAAAAATCATTTATTTTCACGAATATGGGTTAGTTTAAGGTTTAATAGGGCATGTTTATCAAGGTAAATAAAAAAAAATTCACATCGACCAGCAACGTAGAGTGAACTCCTAACTCTGAATTAAATTCTATCCGCTAACCTTACGTAAACGGATTCAAGTTTAATTTTGTCCTTTGTATTGAAAATCCTTAAATTTACTTTTTAAAGCACTTCCTTGAAGTAGCCTAGACTACTCGAAGTTATTTTAAGAGTATACTTTTAGTTGTTAACAGGGAGACATATTTTAACATTCATATGACGTTTTAGCCAGTAATAAGCGTCTAAAAATCTGGAAAATTATAAGCTACTATTTTGCCTGAGAATTAGTAAATAAGGATAAATAGTATACGTATACGTAAAATATAGGCAATATTTCTAGTTTATCACTTCCTCTATGTATTTATTCCAGCTCTTTGTAGAGTTTACCTCATTGAACCGATAATTTCGCAGTAAGTCGGCACTAAATTCTGTATGAAATTACAATAAATAAGTTACATACAATTTATGCGACAGCAATTGTTGTGGTTGATACATTACAATACGGTTAATATTTTCCTGTTGTATGTGCGAATTTATTGTGAGGCTAGTTATAGCCGCGGTTCCTCTCGTATTAATGTTTTATGTACTCGTATGTAACCTACATTAGCGATTTTATAGGATTATGAAAAAAGGCAAGACATGAAAAATTACAGAATTTGTTGTATCAGGCGTTACTTTGCGGAAATCCATTGTTATTTAAGTTGAATTTATATTTTTTGCGGTTGGTTGTCGACAGCCAACGGTTGTAGAGTCCATATCACCTGATGATGCTCTGTTTTGGAGCGAAACACGTGCCGTGTGCTATTCCATTGTAAGACAAATCATTATGCTCTCCGTACCTGTTTCGTTTACTTTATTATGCTCATAATTCTTCCTAGGTGTTTCACTTCATTTTAGTGGTTAGTTTTGAAGCCATTTCAGGCCGACAATTACTTTCTCGTTCATAATATTAGTATGGAATTATGGATACATATAATTGGATAAACACCACGGTTTAGTGAACATAAAGTGGCATAATCTGATTATATCGATGTGATTTGCGAATATTGTACGAGGATATAAGTTATTTTGTTATACGAAATTTATACGACTTTATGTGACACAGAATATCCGACGGGTGAATAATTTTGTGGCGTGATATCAACACAAATGGTAATTATAATTAAATTATTGTTTACTACCACTAGGAAGAAACGTAAGATTTTTTTAACCAAACTATACAGTTTATTTATTTCAGCAAATAATTCTCGGTTAAATATTACTTAGAATATAATACAAGCATTTATTTGAAAGCAAATATCTTCACCACTCAGAAGCAAAAGGTCCCGTCTTAAATAAATTTGACCTTTCCGGAGAAAAATAAGTCAGCCTCGGAGAACCAGGCAAACAATTTGATTAAAGTATTCTTCGTGGTAATAAATAATGTCCAAGGAGAGATGTTCTTGTTTATAAGGATTCTGTTAATTATTATAATACTACACCATCGCGCCTAACACGTCATATTATTATCGTATGTTCTACCAAAAACAAACAGGAAAAATAGTCATCGATATTAAGTATTCCACTATAGACAAATCAGGAAAAACAATATAATACCGATGACCGACGACAAAGGCACAAAAACACCCATAAAGCAACCGTCCAAGAACGGACTGAACTCAACCACAATTCATTTAACTAGACCTGGATGAAACGTTTGATGTCAGCTGTTATTAAGTGACTATTACAGCCTATCCTTAATTCATCATCCATGTGAATGCTTTTTAAACAGTTTTTAATGATACTCATCATCTTCATCTCAACGCAAACACACTAGCAATAAAAATATTTCATGGGAAAACATTTAAAAAGTAAAAATCTTTGTCAGACTCTCCGTCACAATTTTAAGGGATCCGTTCGAACTGAGTGGAGTTAACCACTGAGTTGAGACGGATCTCTAAAAATTTCTGAGGCAAGGCCACCTACGCGGTTGAAAAGAATAAATTTGTTGAAGAAAAATTTCAGTTGAATATCTTATAGATAAATAAAATAACGAATGACATTTTTATTAATAGTCGAGGTCAAAGCTGCGGTTTCCTAAGATCTGTGTTTTAGGTTCTCCAAGGCTTGGTATAATTTATTTATGGCGATCATTTTAGTCATACCTCATATTAAACTTCTATCCCATCTAAGGTCGGTGTATGTCAACATCAAGTGGCTACTATGAAATAATTATAATTTATGGAACGAATCTATAAGCATCTTCAGATCTTACTGATCGACACCTGAACTATTTCTCTACGAATATTTTAATAAATGCTTCGACGGTACTCCGTCGTTGGATCAAACTCACTGCACTCGTCGTCGCGCGGGACAAATTGCATGCAAACGAGGTGCAGGTGCATGTGTCTGGATGTGTCTGGATGCGTCTGATAACGTGTCGTTGAAGTCAATGTTTTCGTGCAAGGCGTCTCAGCAATGTCAACAACTTTGTCATCGATGTTTACAAGTTTGTCAGTGATTCAGTGTGTAAGTACTATGTTGAGAATTTAGCAAAACAATACATTCATATAATTTGTAGGTGACAGTTTAATTGGAAAAAAATTACCTGAAGAAGCGGGCGTAAAATTATGGCGCAGAAGAATTTGTGTAATTATTATGCTTTATGTCTTTGAGTGAAATACTTTGACAAACCAGTAAACATCGGAGTTTCTGAAACACTGATTATTATGTAGGTTTAATGATTAAATGTCAATTATTCAATAGTGCAAACTTATAAGATCATTGTTATTACTCCCTGCCCCGACTTGAAACTCCACGCCAACCAGATCTTATCTCAAATGTGCTAGGACAACTTTATTTGCAAGTATAGTATTGTTGGTAGTCTAGGGCCAATTAATTGGATCAAATTATCGAAATGAAACTGACACGGCACTAAACCTTCTGAGTCACAAGTTTCAAAGCAGCCATTAGCACAGACACGACTTTCAATGTCCTGGAACGTATTGCCTGACAGTCCACTTCTAGATAAAATTCATGTCAGTACCCATTAATGGCCCACTACAGGGTCGGGTCTCGTCTCACAATGAGAAGGATGTAGGCCTTAGTCCACCACGCTGGCCTACTGCGGGTTGGTGGACTTCGCATACCTTTGAGAACATTTTTTTGTGAACTCTCAGGCATGCAGGTTTCCTCACGATGTTTTCCTTCACCGTAACAGCAGGTGATATTTAATTTCATAAATCGCACATAACTTTTCTTACAAAGTCATTGGTGCGTGCCACTGGGATTCGAACCCGGATCCCTCGATTCGAGGTCGAATTCTAAGCCACTGGGCTATCACCGATAAAATTCATATGTTCTATTAAACTCACCTTAGCACGACTTTACTTTAATGAGCATACAGCATGGTGGTGTTTGTTCACACCTTTTCCTGTTATTCATGTGTTAAAGAATCTGTTTTCTTTTTAAAAAGAAGGGTTTCATTTAAGGGTAAAAATGAAAATATTCTGATTTAAAAACTTCTGAACATTATCCTCAGCATAAATTTGCTTCTAGCCTACTAGATGACAGATAACGTTTGCTACTGCTAGAGGCGGAATGCCAGCTTCAATCTCACTCGACGGTATTACCAGAATGAACGGGACAAAGGGTGTCTGCGACTGATTGAAAGGTAACAAACGATGCTTGATCTAACGGTCAGACGCAAAACTTGATTTTGAGAATCAGAAATAATTGACGTCAGACCAACATTAACCAGCTGTGGGGCAAGATTTACAGGTAATGTCAGACAATGCTTTAAATGTTTTTTATTTTCCTAAAGTAAAAACCGAAAGTCGAGCCTCAGATGTGCTCTTCAAAGAACATTATTGTGTCTTAAAGAGGATTTCTTAAGACGAAAATCTAAAGATAAAAATGGCATAAGGCAATCGAACGAGAAGACGTAAAAACTGAGTCTTTATTAAGAAAGAAGAAATGTGACTAAAAGAAGATATCTTAAGGCTAAAGTAAGGTATGCCATTAAAATTTTCACTTTCAATAGTTCTAAGTTGCAAGTATTCAGAATGCTGGGAGCAGTTAGCGATGATGTGGGAAATAGCAATTTATTCGCCACTCGGCGCAAGATGAATCGCTCGACGAAAACATTTTGGCGCGAGTTGTTTACGAAGCGATATAAATTTCCTTTAATAATGGGATACAACACGACTGACATTTTCATTAACTGGTCCCGGCCCCAGTGACTCATAAATGTCTTATTCCAGATAGCTCCAATCTGGGTTATTTTAATACCGACGTGAGATTGCATCGGGCTGTAATAACGTTTTCGTCTACACCGTCCCATTAAGATAACAAAATTTGAGTTCCATTTCGATTTTAATACGGATTTCAAACGTTTCCTAACAGCCTATGGATAATCTTTAATTAAATCAGTCTACCTCATTAAATATTTTAGGTCAAATTTCGTTATTTAAAGAGAGGTAAGTCTTTCCGTGTGTTTTATTACGCTAAGAAAACGTTACATAATAATATTTTGAGTGAACAATTTGTAGTACTTTACGTGACACCCTCAGATATTCTAACTGATAAAGGTGCTGAAAGATTAATTTGTGGAATTGAGTGTCTCAAAATTTTTGACGCCAATTTCAACTTCTTTCAATTTTTTTCTCACAACGTCTAAATTGCATAGACACCAACGATGGCTGCCACGAAGCATCAGTAATCGTGGGTAGCAGTGACGGATGAGGCCAGGGCTCATAACCGATGGGCCACCCTGCGCGAATCACGCCACCCTCCCTGATAGAGGTGCTAATCTCTACCATTGATCCCACTAATGACTGTGGCTTCTGTAATCAAAGTACTAATATACCGGACATTCTTCCGGAAATGGAAATTAAAATGGAAGTAGCATCAAGAGTTTATTTGTTACTTGTACTGGTTTAAAGGGTAGTGTGCAAACGGCAAAAACTAAGAGACTGAACATAGAAACGTAGAAAGATAAATAATGAAAAAGCATTATTGCACAAAACTTATAAACAACATTAAATTTACGGGCGGTAAGCCAAAACAGTCACCAAAAAAATTAAGAATGAGGAGATAATGAAAGTAATTATAATTATTAAGGAAACCATCTTAATCATTTCTTGGAAAATCGTTAAAAAATGAGGGTTGGAAAGTAATCTACTGCGACATTAACGCAAAAAACATAGATAGCAGTCATCAGACCGTTGCTAATCTCCCCTGAGTGAAGACTCGTGGGTTATGGGGTCACGACATCTAACGTCACCCTCGCAGCACCCCTGACGTTCTTTATGCCTTTTGAAATGATCTACGCCACCAGATTCAAAAGTTGTTTACGCTTTAACTATGTTACCTACTAATATCTATGTCTAATGTCGGTATATTTGTTTTTAAAGCGATATAAATTTAGTTACAAAGAAGTATGAAAAGCCTGGCCTGAATCAACCTTTCAGCGGCGCAAATATTTACGCTGCTAAGACTTTTGTACTGACAGAAAGATATCGCACTCATTAAGTAAATTCACACATTTACTGAAAGCGCAAAGTAGAGCAAAACAAAATATTTTACCCAGCTTTTTGTTTTTATGTTTTCGAGCGAACACTTAGTTTTTTAACTTAAATACAGTCATGGCGATTTCTTTAGTTTTAATTTATCAAATCCTATAGAAGAAGTCTTAGCCCTAGCGAATTAGAATTTCACATCGAAAAAATTATAAGTAGAATTTTTCCTTCGGGAATCCTTAGAAGGGGTCACCTTTAGGGGGATCTAAACGTTTCCGGAGGAACTTATTATTTTATCGATTTCAACCCCGTTTTTGATCTAATTCGACTGACCGAAGTGGGGACGAATTTTAAGGAAGAATTGGACTAAGGAAGAATCCACGAATATTGACCGTGTTGTGGAAAGAGAAGTATAACTTGCTTTCGTGGACATTAGGAAGCCGTTACATTCAGAAGGCAAAGGAATGAGTGGATCGATGTAGATAATGACAAGATAAATTCCAGCTGAGGCCCTTAAAAGAGATAAAAGATGGGTATTAAATTACTTTAAAGACGACCCGAGTAGCGCAGTGGTTAATACACCGGTGCGCTATGCGGAGGGTCCTCGGTTCGATTCCCAGCAGAGCAGGGGTTCGAATGATGAATTTGAATTTCTGTTTCTGGTCTGGGTGTGTTGTCTTGTCTTGTGTGTGTCCATGGCGTCCACGGCACAGGGAATCCTAGCGTGGGGCTATGAGTGTGAAGCGTTATTTAGCGTTATTTATTTATAGATGAACATCACCAAAGAAAATAATGCAAATAAACTATCAACATCATTTAGATGACATCACTCACGAACTATATAAAGGTTTAAACATGGCCGGGTGTGTCAGGACGCAGTAGACCTGTATTGATGTTATTCGCACAAAGATTTATTATTTCCATTCGCGATATTAATGTTGCTTCTTAAAGCCGCCGACGTTCGCTCTCTTTATGGATATTTTGGGGCCGGTTCGCTTGAGGTGAACGAAATTCATCGTAAAGAGATTCTGATGAAAATTCTAAAGCACATCTATCAAAAAGTCATCCCTATTCATCTGCTAGTAACTCGTAGCTTTTGATGAGCCAACCCACACTTTGTAGTATCAACATTTTGATTTTTTAAATTTACTTAGATATACTTGTTAGAGTTTAGGTTTTTCAAGAATAAAAGTTTTGTAAAATGTTGACGTCATTAATTCTCAGATGCGTATTTTGGATACCATATCCTTTTGTTTTGGTAATTTAATTATTAAAGAAACGTTGTATACTATTAACATTTAAAGACTTCAATATAAAGAATAATAAAACATCGTTGGAGCTGGGTTACTTCTGAAGATAAAAATAAAATGATAAATTTAGTAGCGGACTTTCTTCAGTCGATTAACGAAGTACAAATATTGCAATGAACAATAGGGAAAAAAATCTGATGCTAAGAAAAGTAAACGTACAATAGAAGAAAATGAAATGAACTTAAGACAAAGCTCACTGAAGAAAGGGCCACTTAGTGAGAAGTATTTGCAGGAATGAGTGTCTCGGAGAGATAAAAAGCTAGAGATTCGTTTAGTATTAAAGTCTGGCCCAATAATTAAGTTGAATAAAATATTATCTTTATTGACTTAATCAAAGAGCGTTTAATGGAATACGAGAAAAGAATAAAAAGCATTACCAAAAATAAAATCCTCTACGTTAATACGTAATCAGTCATCGTAGTCATTGAATGTTGTAAAACATGTTAGATTGTCAGATAACAGTAACATTTTAATGAAATGCAATCAAGCCAAAAGCGGTCGGAAATACTCGTACGTACTTGTAATGTCCGATTTATGAAAGAACGCCTGCGTGGGTTGACGAGTTTGTTATGAAAGCCTTTCTCGGAACAAGTTTGTCGGCCATTTGTCAATGGCAGTGCGTCCGATTCGTTGATTGCTTTTTATCGATACTGAGCCGCTTCGCTTATCGATAAACTTGTCTCTTTGATCAGCGAGTAATTGATTCCTAAGCATAATTTACGGTCAGCGTCTAGTAAATTGTCATTTAGTGCTGTTGTGGTTAGAAATTAATTGAAACTTTCTTCGGTATTTCTTAAGGCACCACCAAAAGCTTGTCACGATCAATTTACCGTAATTAAGCATTAGGAAAATACAAGTAAGGTGAAAGATAAATCATGGGAGATCATAATGAATGTCCGCGTTCCAAAGCTAATCTGAGAACAATTGTAGGAGACAATGGCTGGGACACTTCGCATTCGTTTATTTATAGTCCATAGGAGAGATATTAGATCGGAATAGATACAAAAATAACCAAAGGGACTGATATAAGGGACGCAAATTAATGATGACGTTCACGGTATGTTTGGTCATTGCAAATGACGGCCGCAATTCAATTGAAGCAAAACTGAAGTAGGTAGTACAAGTAGAAAGGTAGTAAACCTGTGTAATGCTTCATCCTAAATTAATGTTGGCAATACCTTACCTCTCCAGTACAAAAAATAAACATTTTTACGATAAATGAGAATAATGTGTGTGATAGATTAGCATAAGTTTCAGTTCAAATTTAATTAGTTTAAAGCATAAACCTAAGGAAAAAATTGGTTGCCAATTCTCCGGTTTGCTTTTGTTATTGCTAATTCAGATTACACAGTCTTAAGAAGGTCATAAGGCTTTGTCCTTCAGAAAGGCAATATATTATTGAAGATCTGAGATCGATTGAAGTTTTCGAGACTTCAAAAGTCATAATTATACCTGCCGTTGTCAGGAACAGTTGAAGCTGGAGGCGAAGTCGAGGGGAGTCGTTGAGAGTCTGTGTGAGTCTGAAGAGGCTGGCACTAAACAGTGCGGTGTCGTATGCCCGCTTATCGAGTTGGGAGCTC
Source organism: Erynnis tages (assembly GCA_905147235.1). Classification (NCBI taxonomy): domain Eukaryota; kingdom Metazoa; phylum Arthropoda; class Insecta; order Lepidoptera; family Hesperiidae; genus Erynnis; species Erynnis tages. The sequence continues at coordinate 82,253 of LR990079.1, forward strand.
CACAGGCTCCAACTTGTTCTGCCGCAGACAGTGGATACACACGGGAGGGAATCCTGCCGGTCTAGACTATTCTGATTAATGCAATAGTAATAAGTAATTTGTAAACACAAATCCATAATAATCCAATATTATAAATGAGTCTTGAGAGTATGAGGTGCTAACAACTAAAGTTGACTTAGATACAATTTGATATAGAGACGGGTTGATCTAGGTAAAAACGCAAATTTTGTTTTAATCAAATCTTGGACGCTTTATTTAATTGAAATAATAATCTCGTGGAATACAGTAATCATGTAGACGAAGAATGTGATTAAAAGGAACTGCATACTTTATTCTTTCAATTTAAAAAGTCAGACACGGGACGATTTCTTGATAATATATTTGAACTTAATTCGTATTCTAGACGCCAAAGTGCCAACACTAAGTTAAACTTTAAGAACCTTAACACTGATAATTATGATTTTGTAAATTCATCAACTGAGTATAATGTACTACGAATAACTCGACGTGAATTCACGAGCCGGTAGACTACACACGCGAAGCAATTGCACGGCAAAACCGTTTCTATGCGATCGGTACAGATGCTAAATTAGCGTGTAAACAACTAAACAAACTTCGTTAACGGCCACTAAACTTCAACTGACCATTTCCTTAGCCTTAAAACAGGACAAATCAAAACTATATCTTTGAAATTTTTTTGTGGTAATAACTCATCACTATTTTAAGATCAATTTTAAGATAAGTACATATTTCTTATATCTTGCATTCTCTTCAAAGGTATTTTTGGTAAAGTTAAGAAATCAGCGTAAAATTAATCATTTTAATAAACGGGCATCATTCATCAAATTGAAGACATACATCAAGATATTTATATGTCACTACCAGGTGTTATTGGGTACATCCCATTGAATTAGTTTGGCTCATTATTGTGCATTCAAAGTTCTAAGATTGGTTGGTAACATGCTAAAAACGGCGTTTTTTTAGTAGTATTCCGAAAACGCTACATTATCGCATCCCCAGGTTGTTGACGCCGAAACAGGATGTTCAGAGTGGCTTCAACGGGATTGTCCCAAAGAAAACTGGAAGTATGGTCATATTAATTTTAGCACTGCAGTAAGAAATGAAGTCGGTACGTATCTCGGGGCTCAGTTAAACGACAGTTTGGTGAAGTTTGTGTTTAATGAGTGGATTATTAGGTCCCCTGTATCCAGCGTATAAGTTATTGCCTCGTTCGGTGAGCACGTGGATTTGGAACTCGTTTAATACCTTGATGTAACTTTTGATGTTATGGGAATAATCAGTAGCGTACCTGTAACAAATAAACAGCATATTAGTAGGTTCGAAGTAGGAAGTAAATTCTACAAAGGTTATAGTAGACTTGATATTCAACGAATCATAATACAACAACATATGCATACAATTATACTGAGAATAATATTTTGTAACAATAGCTTTGGAAAGGTAGACAGTCCTTTGCAAACTGAACTCAACCAGCACGGAGTTACGCGCAGCTCGTATAAACTAACACCGTATCTTGGTGACGTCACGATACCCTCGCGTGTCTCGCTCCGTTGTTCTGCCCACGAGCGATCCTATCGACAAACGATCGTTTTGTCCACGATACCTTCTATCGCCCATCGGTCGACCATTTCCCGCCGTTTGATAGCCTTATCGAAGCCTCCCGGGTGGCCGATGGTTCACTGCGTATTTTTATACCATTTACATATTTATTCAGTATCAACGGTACTCCTCCTAACCTCATTAGAATGTCAAAATAAACACCGAACGAGAGAGCGAGTAAAGCGCGTGTGTAAATCAAAATCAATATAAACAGTTTATTATGATAATATTTATTAACCCCGCTCTTTGAGCGTGATTTAGAACGCTGCCGGCGAAACGCATCGTTTCTTTGTTATTCCTCTCGATATATTAGACGCTCGGTATAATAATTTTACGGAAGACGACGTACAGTTCGGATTTGTCACAAAAATTTATTTCCATATTACTTAATTTATTGTTATTCGAGAGCTGTCTAAACAGATACTTAACTGATATATTCGAGTGCGTTATCGTGAAGGGGTTATTTCAATTTGCCGAATATAAATCATTGAGGGTTTTCGTGACAAACCTTCATAAAAGCTTCGAGTTGAAAGCTTTCCGCGCCGTGTCGCGCCGTCGTAAGTTGTCTGACGCGCGTAGAGGATAGTTCGTTCCCTCAAAATATATCGTCCTTAGAAAAACATTGCGCAAATATTGCGGCTAATAATACGACTTACAAGTGGCTGCAATCTTTTTATGGCCCGCTGCTGGGCACAGGGGAGGCATGGAGCATACTCCACCACGCTGCTCCAATGCGGATTGGTGGACACGTACGCTCAAGCGTGTTATAGTGAATGGATTATACTAGACAGATTATAACTACTAGACAGAAACTTCGAGGTCCCATGCGTGTGTCGCGTCGATTCTCATCGACATCAGATAGCGCTGAGTAACGTTGTGACGAAATGAAAACATTACAGCAGTTGGCGGAGAATTATGGCCCCGCCGCGCCTATCTGCGTGCGTAATGTCTTTTGTATGAAAATTTACCACTTTTTAGGATTAATATAACATGCCCAGGATCTACAATCCTTAGATTCTGCAAATAGCAAATTTGTAAGTCGACTAAAAATGCCAGACTTAATGAAGACGCTACGGTACAAGTAAAAGAAAATTCTGTAGATAATAATAAAAATAAAATCAATGTTGGTATTATAGCAACAATTAACAAAAAGCAAGTTTATAATTAAGGTTATAATAATATCACTGCTGAAAAAGTTTGTGTGAAACCCTTGATGCCTGAGTTCGAAATTCACCGGGCCAATTTTTTGTCTCTAACTCCAGCCAAATAAATGAAACGGTTGAAACAGATTTCGATCTCGTCAAATTTACATATAGATAGACGTTTAGCATGAATGACGATAGAGTCCTATCATTTTATTACAGTGGGGACAAGTGACCCTTTGGTTAAGCCTCTTTTTTAACTGTTTATAACATCTTCTACATTCGGAATCCAATAAATTCCGTGCAACAGCTAGAGTAGGTACTTTAGCTAGAAGAGCTTTATTTGCGAGTTTAATGCTTTTTAAATGTAAATTATGAGATTCTCTCGTTTCAATATTAAATTATTTAACCTTACTTACCTAAGATTTTTTTCTCAATTTTGATATCTTCCATACCTAATAACTTCGGCTGAGGTACTTTGCTGTGAAAATATAACAAAAGCAAAAAAACATGCAGTCGGCGATTCACTGATTTACGAAAATCTTCAAAATATCGTTTCATTAAAAGACCTAACGCAGCGGTGATAGCCCAGTGGCTTAGAATTCGACCTCGAATCGAAGGGTCCGGGTTCGAATCCCGGTGGCACGCACCAATGACTTTGTAATAAAAGTTATGTGCGATTTATGAAATTAAATATCACCTGCTGTTACGGTGAAGGAAAACATCGTGAGGAAACCTGCATGCCTGAGAATTCACAAAAAAAAATGTTCTCAAAGGCATGTGAAGTCCACCAACCCGCAGTAGGCCAGCGTGGTGGACGGCGGCCTACATCCTTCTCATTGTGAGAGGAGACCCGACCCTGTAGTGGGTCATTAATGGGTACTGACAAAAGACCTAACGAAATTTCACCAAATCTTTGCACACTTCGCGTACCAAAATCGTAGAAAAAAATCGAGGATACAAGATCAGTTGAACGACACACTGAAACAGATTGAGATCATTTTCCGAATGTCAGGACACTCACCCGTGTCGTCCCCACGATACGTTGGCAGCTCGTGTCAATCGACATCGATGTTGACCATGCGCTGTGTAGCACTGTGTACAGACCGCTCCCCAGGGACTGCACAGGGATCCGAGGGACTACATTCGTTACGTTTTCAAGTTAACATACACTGCAGATTGTGCTCCTTTAAGCAAACTCAAACTCAAACTCAAAAGCTTTTATTCATTATTAGGTACAATTTGTGCACACTTAATGAAAGTCATACAGATAAATTATACATTCTACATTCATCCGCTTTGATCGCCCCTCAGGCAAAACGTAGACTGGGAGAAAAAAGCGGGCGGAAAAAAACTCCCAGCACTCTTTTAAAAGTAAATAAAACTTAGTCTATAGTGCAGTATGGCTAGGTCCAATAAAGGAACACACGTGACAGCTATCGTGTGTGTCAATATCGCCCCATTGCCATCCGCTCACAAATAAATATTGTTACATAGTGTATAGAAATAGCCTATAGTGAAGTTATTCAATCCCACGCTTTCTTATCTTCTAAATAGTCCTTAGTTTCATAATAGGCCTTTCATAAGCATAGAAGCTTGATAGACAAAATAAAGGCGAACTTCCTAATCCTTAGGAGTAGCGCTTACAGAGTCATGTAGTTCAGTTCTGTTTGAGATTGAATGTGGGTATTATTTACTGATTTAACTGTAATGACTCCTAACATAAGGTTGCTTGAAACTGGCAAGTTTTCTTTTTCTGTGTTACAAAAAGAATCAAAACAGAAATTTGATATAAGAGAATAATTAAAATACCGGAATATTTAAGTGGTATGCACTGGAAAATTGAATTTGTAATGAAAGTGAAACATTTTTACTCGACTCAGTTTTGGTCAAAATATAATTTGGTTACATTAAAATATTTTATAGCTACGGATTCGGCAATCAGTTTATGATTGGAATTAATAAAATTGATAAGCCGTTAGTCGTTAATTATGATACCAAAGGTACCTAAATCCAATACATAACCAAACCATAGTGAAATATAGATAAATCTCGGAACCAACGTTGTAGAGCCGTCCTCACGTACGTAAATAAAATAAAATATGGGAGCGGGAGAGGACGGCGTTTTTTACGTTCCACATCAATAACAGATATCAGTGTATGGCGTGGCATGGATCTCTGAGGTGTTGCCAGCTGCATACTAATGCGTCGAGTGTTAGATGCAAAATATATAGAGGTGGCGAGTGGCGCAGATGTGAAGAGGCGCGAACATGGGAAGGACTTGGCAACGAGGGGCAAAAGGCATCAAGGACAGCAAGGTACATATCAGAGATGATAAAGACATAGACTCTATAACATTTGTACAATAACACATAACAATGATTACTATAATGATAAAACTGAGGTAAATTTAGATTTTAATTGGACTAAAATTGTCACTCACAATCTGACTCAATAACAAGAACCAAAATAAAGAATTTGCTTATAAAAGCGACAGGCACTGAAGTATATTGGTGACATTTAGGATAGATTGAAAACGAAAGAGAACGTTTAGTGGATATAGGTACTTTAGGACACAATAGACTTGAACTGCATTCATTTAAATATATTAATATGTAGAATTGGCCACAACCTCGCAATGCATCTGCACCCATGCCATTTCTATCGGTTCTTCACTGCACAAAGACACACAGGGCTGCCCCTCCAGCCCTAACATCAAAGATAACTGCCGTTTTAAAAAGGAAGACACGTCCGGACCATGAATTCAAATTGCGAATTTGAGGCGCTTTTTGAGGTGCCCAATCTCGGTGGCGACGAAATCGAAAGGAGGAGGCAGCCAAATCGAAGACATACAATTTCTAATTTTAGTAATTCATAGCTTTGAAAATATGATTGGAAGACCCTCTTTGAACATCTATAGGGATGTCGGAAAGTAGCAATTGTATAGGACATGTTCTTGGATCGACTGTTTTGTAATTCTTTGATTTTAAATATATATTTTGTATACAATATTATATTCAAAAGTTACTTTGTAGCATTTCCGATATTCTTAATTTGATTGAACTTATAAATCTATAACTCAGAATCTATCTCTTCTTGTACCTTTGAGATCATTTTACCAATGAATCCGATTGTACCTATAGACGTTGTCCACTATTGTCCAGTCGGTGTCTATAAAACAAGTTCGCATACCGATCACAGCTCGATATGATTCTTCGAATAGAATATTATGGTTAAAGGTTCATAAATAATCGTTATTTCACTATCAATGATCTTTCAAACTAAAAATCTGTGGCAAGATCTGATACGATCCTTATATTTAATTAATATTAATGGTTTTAGTCAGAAAATATGTTCGGTGGACTTGACTAGGCCCATTTTTTGTAGAATATCTTTAGTGCCGAGGTATGCTATTTGAAGGTTCTTCTTATTAAACTTTGTGTTTTTTGTATTATGATCAGGCAAATTATTTCGGTTTATGTGATAATGCGTTGACCATTATAGTTCTCTAGACTAGCAAATTTTGTAACCTACGTGTATGGTTAAAATATACGTAGCTTTTAAATATACTTGGATATATCCAAGTATATAATATATTCCTATGATGACTTGTCATCATCGTTTGCATGTTCAGTTTGCATGTTTGATCGTTTTGTCGTTTCGTTTGAAACCTTTATTTCTCGCTAGAAACTAACAATTTTTCACTCATATTTTCATTAGCAACTGTTGTGTAAAAAAATTCTGCAATGATCCAGAATTATCCACATCGTAGGTATTTAAATTTCTTACGTTACACGACATCAAGACTGTATCCCTTGTAGTCTTGTTCAGGTCGGGTGGCCTGGAGCGACGGGCCCTAATGAGGCCCGTTGTATGCAGGATGCGGCCGGGCCCTAAACATGCGCCCTTTTATTGTCTCCAGGATTGCGAGCATTGCGACCCCGATAGAGGCACCCCTAAATCCGTATATTTGATATGATTACCGCATAGCTGGAGGAGATAGGAAACGAAGAGGAACGCTTACGAAGTCGTTTATGCTTTGTTTTGTATCTTAATTGCTTTTGAATTAATGAGCGTTTGGGTACTTTGTAAGGGTGTGGTTCCGTTGCAGATTCCATTGCACGGTTGTAATATATGCGTGGTGCGTTTTAAGTTGTTGTTGAGTTTAGAAATATAATAAATACATACGGAAAGAAATCTCACTTAAACAATGTTTGGACATTCAGCAACTATGAGCTAAAATAAGAAAAAAAGCTCGCTCATTAAACAGTACCATCGCCATCTTTCCATATTGGAGCTGGTAGTGGAGTATGGTCAGGTTTTGATGAAGACTCTGATGGAGCACATTAAAGTATTGCAACGATTAAAACGATAGCTGGTAATTTGCCACACAACCTATAGAGAGGGCGAGGAGACCTATAACTAGCTTTACTATCTGTAAATTTGAACCGTTATCTATAGAAATTGCGGAATCATAACACCATTCATTGGCTAAATTTTCAGCTTTAGCCGCCAGCGACAATATTTGACAATTGTCTGTGTGTACAGTATCGGCTGGCGTGACATTTAAATTTGTGTTGGTAGCCATAGTTATACCGAAATGTATTCAATTGAATGGTTTGTCTAGCGATTTAAATATCGTAATGAGTGAAACAACTGTATTTGCATTCTCGCCGTATTATTCTGAAATCGTAAAAGCAAATGTCCTATTGAATTTAATGGGATTGTTTACCATGTTCCTAAAACAGATTATTTCACTATCCATACTGTTGTATTAAAAACAAATGGATAATTCTAAATTAATACAATACAAAAACGTATTGACGATTATAATGATACAATTACTTTTGAAAACTTTTTGAATGGATAGTTTTTATATTATGTATTTGGCAAGTAAGCATAGTTTATATCTTAGATATAATATTTGCTGGCAAAACTAGTAGACGATTCATGACATTTCATAGTTTTTTATAAATTCGTATGCGATGTTCTTTACGATTGGTGAATTTGTGATGCGACATTTTGCTTTTCTGAACTTAACCAGAAACAGAACTGCTATTTCAACAAGTGCTTCCTACACTACCTAGAAATAGGTTAGTTCTTTCCGAAAATGCTCGCGAGTTACCCGATACTAACAGAGTCGGGCTCTTGACCCCACGCGAACTTCACCCCGTGCGACCTCGACCTACTTCCAGGGAAACATTAACTGCACACTTTTTGCGAAGCCTTTCAAGCTGGATCAAAGGCTTGGCTCCGAAAAGCAAAGTCTCGTAGCGATTGTGGCGTAAATTATTTTTATAAAAACGAAAAATAAAAATTTCCTTTTGAAGTATACACGGAATTCTTAGTAACATTCTTGGTTTTTTAGTGAGAGCGAAAGACTATTGTTAAACATCATAAAGACTACACAAACATCAGGCAACGATTGCGAAATAAATGTTAACAACTTATTTGCTAGATCAACGTCAGAGCGATCCAATTTAAAAGCCAACGACTGCGGAAATGTAGCATAAATCTCAATAGAATCACTTCACGGTTGAACCGTTATTTACACGAGATTTGATGGCTCACTGAAACTTTGTGAGATTTAACAACAGGAGTAAATAGTTTAACTACTGCATTGAACGCTTACATATGGATTGAGAATATGAATAGGTACTTTTCAGTTAATTTTGTAGCGAAACAAAATAATCATGTGATCATGTTACTAAGCCCACCAACAATTAGCATGAACCATTCAATAAAGCGTTTGGGTATTTTGTATGGGTGTGGTTCTGTTGCAGATTATATTTCACGGTTGTAATATACAAATAGTGCGTCTTTAAGGTGTTTTTGAGTCTAGAAATATACTAAATACATACGGAAAGAAATCTCACTTAAACAATGTTTGGACATTCAGCAACTATGAGCTAAAATAAGAATACATAATAATACAATAAAAGTATGTAGAAGGTGTATCTAACATACAATTAATTATTCCAGATTAGATAAAACGTATAACTGACGTGTATAAATTTCTTTTAAATTTCTTTAGAGAACGAAAGTAACTAAGCCCTAACCATGCTAGAGGTTTTACACCTTCTTACAAATTTGCGCGTCTTCTTCCTTCGTATAGCCATTCCCCTCGATGATGTCACTTCGTATTATTCTGAAATCTGAGTAAATCTGAATTTAGCGCAAGTCTAAAGCATCTTCTATCGACTGGCGGTAATGACGGCGACTCGTAAAGCATCGGAACGTCTAGCCGTTTCACAAACAGGGCCAGATCCAATTATCCGCGGAGGCATTACGCCGCTCTATTTAAACTAAGCCCGCTTTACGAGCCGACGTTTGGTTTGATGAAAGGTGCTTAACTTCTGGGATTTATGCGTGCTCTGAATTGGTATCGCCCTCGTGTGTCGGTACATGCGTAGTTTTTTGTCTCCTCTGTGAACTTTGCTTAATCGAGTTTGTGCCAATGTTCTGAATTATCTGAGCGTCTCATTACTAAAAAATGTTTTTTGCCCTGGTTCTATTATTTTAAGCATTCTTGGCTCTTTGCTTCTTGAAAGCTTCTCTTCATTTCATTAAATGTGTGCTCTGAACATACATCTTAATATCCTAGTACCTACTAATATAAATTTGAGAGTTTGTGAGGATGGATGGATGGATGGCTGTTACTTTTTTTTATTTATAACCTGGATTAACATATAAGATACTGTTTATCCTTCTCTGGACAAAGTTCTAAAATCCACGCGGACCAAGTCGCTGGCAGTCTATTAAATTCTATACATATACTTTTTCTTAGTAATCTAGTATTTTATCCGCAGTATTTCCCTGGAATTATAGAAATACTACGAATAAAAAGAAATACGAATCAATAAGAGGGACATTAAGACAAAAAGCGAGTGGGAAAAAGATAATTCTCGTCATTAAGTTTTATCGCTGACACATACAACGAATAAAGTTGAGCAAAAAATTGCAAACGAGTATGTCGCGTCCAGCAACGAATAACTGCTTGCCTTATATCGTGTGGCGTCTTCTACTCGCTGAGACTGACGGCTACAGATGGGGAAAAAAGAGACGAAGAGGTCAGACATGTTTTTGTGGCTTTTTCAAATGTTAATGTGATAGTAGATATCGTAGAGTTAATTTAGATAGACGTTAAATGATACGGCTAAAAATTGACAAATGTAACATAGCGGAACTAACACACTGCGCTTTAATTTTTAATAGCATTTGTTTACAGACTTATAACGTCCACTATTACCCGATAGGATTTTTTATTATATACTAGCTGACCCGGCACACTTCGTTTTGCCATTATAAAATATGTATATTATATCATTGCAGTTTGCATAATAGAAGTGGCATCCAAAAAGAAAAATCTTGACGTTTCTAAATGCATGACATTGCCTTATGAAGTATTCAATCTGAAATGATGTTTGACAGGTAGAACATGGGTAGAACAGTTTATATAGGAAAATGAAATTGTTGTTTTTATTATTTTCTTTGCATTGTTTTCAAATTTAAGAACCATCCTCGTACTTCAAGGAGTATTTTAAAAAAAGAATTAGCGAAATCGGTCCAACCGTTCCCGAGATTTGCGCTTAGCAACACATTCAGCGACTCATTTTTATATTATAGACTGAGCAGCAGAAGGTGCTGCCCTTTTGCTGCTAATGTTAAGTGGTCTCTGCAGTCCATGGACGTCCCTACCCAACCTCAAATGGGGAAAAAAACTAAGCCAGCTGCTGTAATATGGGTGACCTTCTATGTGTTTATGCGAGCTTAGTACTTTCAGCGCCATATAGTTTGAAGAATTTTTAAAAGGTAGATCTTTTTTCGTTTCCTGAATTTTGGCTTTCTATATTATGCTTATGTGAGTCTAGGAAAGCGTCTGTCTGACGTCAGACAGAGTGACACCGTAACGCGTTAGGTAACGAAGCGGTTTACCTTCCCATAAGGAGTTATCACTTCAAAAATCGTATCCAAGGTTGTATGCGGGTGCTTTGCTATTCGGCAATCATACCTCCCCCTTAAAGCGGGTTAAGAGGCTGGAGGCTCTACCGCCTAAAAAGAGTCAGCGTAGTGGACTAAGATTTTCATTACGAAAGAAGACGCGGTCCTGCAGTAGGTCACAAATTTTTGCAGACAGTTACAGAGCCTTGGCTCTTTCCATTATTTATGTAATTGAACTTTCTTTTGCAGCAAGCAGCAAACCAGCTCCAAGGGATGTGCATTCAAGTTTTTGCACTCATTGCCTGTACAGAGGGCATTTCCTCGCCGTAAAAGGAAGTGCGCACTCGGGACTTCTACAGTCATGTTCGATTGAATTTCGATTGCTGCCTCATATTATACCAAACTGCTTTTTGCTAACATTTTCAATTTACAACTCAAATTTATTTTCAAAAAATATTTTGATAGCATTATTATCATAACTGTTAAATTTTGAACATAATTTATTATCTTTCGTTAGATAGGTACTTCCTAATCTACCTTTTATTTTTATTTTAGAAAAGAAAACGCTTATAGTTCCATTATCACCACATCATTGTTTCATTGCACCCTGTTCTCTACCAGCTGGAAAACATTCTCGGGGTCAATAAACTTTTCCACTCTGATTACATTGCACTCACTTCGGATAGGAACAGGGGTTGCGTTAGAGTATTTGCTATTGTGTTCATAGTTCTGATTAGAAAGTTTTTACACGAACGCTGGCAATTTCAACCGACTTTCAGAGAGAGCATTAGTTCGACATTTTTTTGTTGTGTTCAAAATCCTATTGATATCGAATTTAAAGCTTTGTCCTAATTGGCTTTATCAATACGACACAACCGACCGACCAACCAACGCGACAAAATTCTCTTTCAAACACAGGTCTCTGAATGAATTAAACTGAACTGACAATACGTAATGACAGACGACTAATGTACGTGATGTCATGTCGTTGTCGTACGACTGACTTGTTGCGAGCGACTAATTTTGTCGTCGAACGACTTGACAATTAGGGGAAAGGTAAGTGGTACAAAATATTAATATCATAATTGTTGAAACCCATATGTTTCATGATCCTTAATGACTAGGCTGTAGGAACATTGACGGTTTTTAGAGTTGTAGTACCTATCGTTGTTTTCAAAACACGTTTCTCTATCATGAATAACAATAGTTACATTCGAACTTTTGATTATACGGTACTCGTTTAGGGGTTTTGGGAGTAGAGGTCCATCTGCAGAATTAGAGGCTCCGCTAACTTTGTTTCCGAACGATGCTGATTGAACGCGAGCCGCCTTTTATATCCAACCCCACAAAGTGATTCACACTCACTCGTGGTCGCTTCAATTGTTTCACATACTGCTTGCTTTTTGTTCCTTTTCAGTATCAAAAATTGGAAATTGTTCAGCTGTAACTATCATTTTTTTATTTTAAGTATATTGCTGCAGTAGTATTATTGGTTGTACTATATCAACTAGGTTAATCGGGTCGTAAATATTGTCATTTTGTAGGAAAATATTAGGAAGATTATAATATAAATATTAGATTGTAATTTTGTGAAGAAACGAAAACGGTCAAATTAGTGGATCTTTGTCGAACTTTAAGTTTAAACCTATCTAAATGTGGTATTCAGATTTTACAATAAAATCCATACCTACCTACATATTTAGCGCATCCATATTTTCAAAATACATTTCTTTAAAAAGTGAAAAAATGTAGAAGTGTCTTCAAGAGCAGCTTTGCAAATACTCCGATACAATCCGTTCATTGAAAGAGCTCCGGTCCGCAGGGAATCAAATCCACCTGTCAATGACAAAATATGTAAACATTCACGCTTTCAACTCTGACCTCTATTTCAAACGCCATAAGTATTAGTTTCGCGTGCTTTAATGAATATTTTAAGCTGGTGAGGTTTCAAGCAAATATTGTATCGGCTTTTATTGCAAGGAGTTAAGTGTTATAATGAAGTGTTGGAATGACTGGGCATGTTTGCTGCTTGTCTTCATACATTTGCATCGGGCGATATCGCGGTGCAACTCAATTTAGAAGATTTGCTGCAGCCCTTCGAATGGCTCGTCTTGAGGGAGATGATTGACGGTTCTCTAAATAATAATACTCGTAAATCAATTTTAATGACTTTTATGGTACAGAAATGTCGCTTAATTTTGTTAAATGACTAATTGAGAAGCATTTTGCAGATGATAATTGTTCTTTGATAGGTCAATAAATGTTAAAATTATTTTTTCTTTAAATGTTTGAACACAGGAACAAGCAATTGAAAATTGGAAAGTTCCTAAACAACTACAATAATACGATATAAGAACAGAAACAAGCAATTGAAAATTGAAAAGTTTCATATTTATGCCCATTTTGAAAATGTTAAAAATGGTTCAAAAGAAGTTTCATACATACAATCATTTCTTTTATACGAATTACATTAAATAACTTCACCTTTCTGACCAAAAGCCCAAGTGGCCCACAGTGTGTAATGAAAATATGTTGGAAAATAGATGAAAACTGCTGACCAAGTGGCGTCTAGACTGGCTCGAGATGCGCGCAGAATACACAAGCAACTGCGGCTCCACACTCGCGCCGCTGCGGTGGCCATGGGGCTCGCGATAATTAAGTTATTTCATTAGTGATCAGTTATAAAGTGGTCAGAAAAATGGTAACCTTAAGAAGGCTAAAATAATCAGAAAAGTAGAGACATTAACTTTGATAAATCTCGTGAATGGGTAAAGGTCAGCAATGCTCGGACAGTTATTGTTCTGATAGCCGCCAAAACAACTTGAAATTGTCAAGGGAGAACTAACTACAGGGGATCATGGTGACAACGATTTAAGGAGAGAAGCGTAGTACAATATTTTTATTTCTAAGATTATTTAAACATCAAACCAACTCATAATCGTTAAACAAAACGGGAGAAAAAGCACTTTTTTTTAATTTGAATCCTCCTGTTTGATACAATATTTGCATTCAAAACATCATGCCCCATAAAATATGCACCGTCGATTCATTAAACATTACGAAAACAAAACCATGCGTATTGCATAAACAGGCGCTTTTAAGCAACCCTGCATCTCGAGTAACGCTACACACTCCTTGCTCCGTGCATTTCATCGTTCTCACTTGCGGCTGAAGCGTAATGTTTGAAGCCCCCGTCTTCGGAGGAAAAAACGCGGAAAACAGCCGCTAAAGGGAATTATCTCCCGGCGGGGCGCGAATGGTATTTACTTGCAATCAACTGCGGGCGCCGCGGGGGCGGGGAGGGGGAGGAGAGGGGAGGGGGATAACTGCTTTTTGCAATTTCATAATATATAATTTCGTTTAGCGAGTGTGTGTAGGAGGGTTAACGCTCGGGTGCGGAAATAATTTCGAATAACTCTTCAGTGTTGTGCGAAGTGACAGGCTATTCTTATGAAATATTGTCGTACTCGTACCTACGTTGAATAAGAATATCCGATGTCTCCACGGTAACTAGATCTGGAATTATTAAACTACTTCGCAGGATAACATCCCTTTTAACAAAATTAAATTCCTAAGGCTCCTAAATTTCATGGTTTTATGTATTTTTTTTTAGATTTAATAGAATTCTTACTCTCCCTTTGATGATTTTATAGATGGATTTACAGTTGCATTATAGGTCAGAAATGTTAATACTCCAACTGACATCATGATGTTCACATCAAAAGAATACGAATCGTCACCCTTGTCTCCAATAAACTTTTCCAAACTGTTCCAAATCGTCAGGAATGCCTTCCCACAACCGTCTACCAATTGACTATTAGGCGTTCTATTTGTAACACAAGTTATGGTTTCCTAGTGTCTCGTAAAGCTGTCGATACGCGACACTGCTCTCGACACTGATTCGTGACACGATTTTATTGCAAAATAAATTTCGATGCGCTTCCCGTTTTCAACAAAATTACCCTAATTTTAATGAGGTGTCGATGTTTCTCTTTTTCAAACTAACAAGACTAAAATAAAATCAATAGTTACAAGCTGTCATTTTGGGAGATGCGACGCCTATAAAATTAATAGTAAATTTTACTTTGTTTCCTATATTAAGCTACATCATTGCATCAAAATAAGATCTATCTTACACTGATTTTAATATATGTACATACTTAGTGTCTTTAGTACAACAAGAAAAAGTGTTTGCTTGGTTGTTTATTGAATTCCTATATTCTTGAGTACAATTAAAGCAAATAATATTTGCGCAATAATGCTAATTTCAATTACTGTGATATTCGCAATTCTTCAATTAAAGACGGCAAGGGAAGCCATCAGTACCTACATATGACTGAATGAAACGACTCTATAAAATTGTGAATCAAGGAAAGGATAGCGAAGCCCCTCTAGATCCAGGGGAGTTTGCATGACTAAAACTCGTTGTAGTGTGTAACGTTTTTATAACATTACAGATAAAAACGAAGAACGAACCCTTGCCGGCAAGATATTGCCTCCTCATAAAATTGTCAACAAACGACGCCCCTCCATACTTATTTGTGACACATTTTTATTGCGACATAAATTTAAGTACATCCTGGTTTGGATTTCTAGTTAGAATACAGAAGGGGTTAAATTTCGCTGTTATGATTATAACATAGTACTTCCCATATTTGAAAGATTTATAGAAAAAATACAAGTTCCCTGTAACTTTAGTTTTCTTTACCAAAAAGTTCATTCATGGAAGCAAAATATGTAGTCTATATATAATTTTTCATGCTTTAGCATTCAAAAAAATTGAAAAAGCTATGAAGCATGCAAGTCGCTGTTTTAATGAAGTGAGGCTGTTTTTAATATAAGTCTATTTTTATTATTACTTTAGAAGCAAATATTACTTAATATGATAATTTCCTAAAAATATTTTCAATAATATAACATCCTGAAGTTTTACATTTCCAACATGTTGAAAAATGTTCCACAAGTGTAAGATTGTACATTCAATTGCATGGCTGTGGCAAGATTCCTAACTAACTAGAATACTCTTAACCTCGAAGAAAGTTAATTAAGACAACTAAGTTGAGTACTCCAGCATCATTAAAGAGTTAGTGAATTCCAACTAAAGTGCTATTTCAAATATTCATTTTCAAACAATGGTGTGGATAAAGTTTATCCTCCAAGCTGAAGAATGTGAACTTAGGGTGGACCCCGGATATTCGCTCACTTAGTCCTGTTATGAATGAACATTTTAATCTCTCTTGAGCATTATTTCTGGAAAATTATTAGAAGCCAGATATTTTAACGTAACTTTGGTACAAAGTTACATTCTTTGTTAATTTTAAATATAAATTAAGTTAAAATACTCGAAAGTACTGTAAAATCCAAAATAACGTAGAACAAATGACATAGGAACTTTAGATTTGGGTGCATCAAATCGAAATGAGAACACAAGTAAAGACTATTTAATTTTAAAAATCTAATGTTTGCTCACGCCGTTCCAGTCATTCTAGAGAGGATTATTTATCAAAGTTGTTTATCAAAAAATAAAGGAAGCTAATAAAACTTCCAAAGATATAGAACATAATTTTGCCAAACAAGTACAAGCCCGCGACATGATTGATGAACAAACAGCAACAAAGAATGATCTTAAACATGAAGACCGTTTCAAAGTGGCGGATGAAGCGACTCTTGGAGAGTTTCCCTCGCCACTCGAGCTGTCATGATCGCCGGCGCATTGTTTGCACCACTCGCGATAATGTATGCACGGTGGGACAATTAAAAGTCCTCGTTTCCTCCGGCGGGGAGTCACCACTCAGTATTCTGGCTGCGTTGCGGTCCAGCCTTAAAGACGCCGACTCATTTTGCTGAATGGGTTTGATTCGTATAATAATTTGTGGTTTTACTGTTATTTTATGCATTCAAATCAATGCTTTCAAGTATGTTGGGTTATTTAAAGAGATAAAGGTGCATGAATGAAACTGTTTTTGTTGTTTCAGTTATTCTTTCCCGTTTTTTTTCGCGTAGTGAATTACTGCTTCCAATTTATTTAAATGTACAGTGTAAAATATTATGCAGAAGAGCATTAAATAATTTCCTGTCCTTTCCAGAACGGGGAAGCTTGCCAGGTTCCAGTGTATTGTGCGCGTTCCCTAACTTATTCCCAACTTCTTCATTAAACGGCGTCATTATGTTGCGAGTTGGAGTGCGTGCCTTCCGACTCCATCCTTCCCCAGCCTGTCGAGCCTTCTACATCAAGAGACTGGCGACCAAAAACTGCAAGCATTTTTTTTATAGTTATTAAGCATCAAATGAACGTTAAGTGGTCGATGCAGTCCATGGAGGTCACATTTAACCCTAAATAGAAAAGATAATTCTATCTTTATAAAATTAAATATCACCTGCTGTTACGCTGTTCCCGAACGAACGAACTATACGAATACTTTGACGATCGTGTTCATGCTCGGGGCACTGATAATTATAATGTCAGATTTAAGAAAATGCTTGTAGTTATTGGTCGCCGGCCTCTTCGGCTATATGCGCTTTTGAATCCTCCGTTTCCTCTGTCTTTTCCGTGTCGTGTCTCCTCCCTACTTTCCGTGCCGTTGCGTTGGCAAGTTGGTCGAATCTGGGATTGAATTATGATTTGGCACGTACTATTGTTACTTTGATGGGGAAACTTTTCCTGTCGGTTATCTGGTTTATCTAATCAGCTACAAAGTTATTCAGGTCAATAACTGAAGTTTCATTTTAGCTTGTGAATAGTTTCGTTCTTTGAACTAATGGTGCTGACTTGTTTTGTAAAAAGTTTAAAGGCTAATAAAAGGAATTGTAAGAACTTAGTGATCCGTAACAAAAATATTGATGATATTATAGCTCATGATAAACATTAGGTCATAATTGCTAACAAATTGATTTGTTAATCCAAGTGTACCTTAAATACGAGCCTTTGTATTACCTATTCAAAACGTAAGTTATATTAATTCAAAATATAATCCCCCGAAAACTGAAAATCATCTACAGGCAACAGTTTCAAACTATTAATTAGGATAGAACCCTAAAGTTGAAATGTTACTTTTTGATTAGATATTCGACCATTGTAATCAAATTAAAATTTACACAGAATTGATTTGTCTATTGAATTCTAAAATGGGTCTTAAAATGAATTGTGTATTTTGGAGATAAGTCCTTGTTCTTATTAAATCTGTAGTTTGTATTATCATGAACATTGTTGTTAGATTGTTTTCTATAACATATTTTTTTGGATATCTAAACGTTAAAAATTAGATTTATATTATTCATTCTTTGTTTACATTTATGTCTAGTTTGTTCAAACATTTGTCCCTCTAAAATAATTTTATTTCGTTCTTCTATCAAAAAGATGAGTCGTCCCGCCCCCCACTATGTTATGAGTTAGCGATAAACGGGCATAAAGCTCCTACGAGTGTTTCCAATAACGCGTAAGTGCCAATAAAACATAATATATTTGAGTCCATTAACACTACGGTTTCCTACTAAATAAAAATATTGTTCTGAATTTACTAACTTTTACGAATTTACTAGATTTGAACTTGATGATTAAGATTTAAGAAAATTGTAGTATTTCGAATTTCGTAGGCAGGTTATGTCATATTGAAACATAATAAAGAAACAATAAAATAGGTGTCAAATGATAAATACGATTTACTATGTTACGGTGGATGTGGACTCTACCTTTGTCGAGGTTTTTGTTTTTAAGCAGACCCTTCCACATGTCCGTTTTGGGGCGAAACATGAAACGCTCAATAATGATTGCTTTATAATAACCTGAGGACTTTACTTTAGTATAGATTGAAGAGTCATTGGTCGCATCACTTTGGGGAATATCAAACGCGATAATTAATTATTTATTAATGTAAAAGTTTTGAATCTGGATTTCAGTAAAAAGCGGTCTTTACTGATACAGATTCAGAACCAGCAGCCGGTTACCTAATTTCTGTGAAAGTGTTGTTTCGAAAATATTTCATTATTTTAGTGGCTATTAAATGAATAATAAGTATAGTGAGTATTCGTTTATTCTTTAATGCCATAATTCAGAACTGTTACGGTGTATTTATGGGCACATTTACGAGATTACAACAGTAAAACATTTATGATCACAAAAGAGTCGCCCATTTATTCTCTTGTGAGTTGCTTCTGTGATTTTCCTTTTGTTTTGTTTCAGAAACTTATAAATCAATCCGATGAGGACAACATTTTATGTTATTAATCTAGTACATCGAAATTTTATTATTTGGTTTCGTAAGTATTACCGAGTTTAAATAATATCTTGAATTGAATTAATATGTTATGTGATGGTCGATCGACTTCATCTAGTTGGATTCAACGCAATCAAAAACTGCAAAATGTATTCATATTGTGAAATTATATTTTACATGTTACATAAGTACGAATGAATTCTTAAAATGAAGAGTTTCATTTTTCTCTTTAACTAGATTGTTATTTATGGGATCCTATGCCATTACCCCTACGGCTCCATGGCAGCTTTTACAGGATAAGACAAAGCAGTTGAGGGACTCCCTTGTTTCTTCAACAAGACAATCAAATTTACCGTATGACGTGAAATATGAAATGCGATGCCTTGCAAAGATAATATTTAGACAATAATTCAAATCCCTTGAGTTCTTGCAAATTCGTTTGTATCATTGCTATGATAAAAGTAAACAAAGATTTTCCTGATTTCGTAAATGTTTAATGTTGTTGGAATACGAATATCAGTTAACAACCTTTTGTTTCCTGAAACGGCTTTTCTTTTATTAAAGTATGTGTCTTTTGCTTCAAAATATTTTCTTTTGAAATTACTTTTTCCGTTTATGATCTTCATACACAAATAGCCACCGTTGAAATACTTAATCAGAATCTACGTTGATCGCGTCTAATTGAAATAAGCTCAAATTTCTACGATGGTCTTATTTTGTGTAAGATGTTGCATAACAATGTTTGTGCATCTCGTCGTGAACAATTATTTACTGCAAGAAAGACCGAGATGAAAGCTTTCTTCCAAACAGTTATTTCATTAATTTCCAAAATACTGACTTTTACTTAGTTTGAATAGCTCTCCAAAGTATACGATATAAATATGAGTACAATATTCTAAATGAGCAGAATCGGGCAGTTAGCGCGAGTTTCGTTCGAGTTCATCCGCGTTCGCGTGAACTTATCGAATTAGGGCCGCTACCAACTTTTCGAATAAAGCGCCTTGTCTATTAACGACCAACGCTTTGCCTTCTGTTTTAGCGAAATTCCCAATTTTACACTCAGCTTTATGCGTATGGACATAAGGAACTATATCAACTGTATTAACTATTTGTGTCAATATCTGCCTGTTACCATTTTCAAAAGTCGTCTTTATTGCTTGTTTTACAAAGTTCAGTATTGTATCGTCTGCTATTTATATGACTGCACATTGTATATGAAGCTATCAGCGTTTCAAATTGCGAGTTAAAAGTTAAGAAATATAGTTTGAATATACGTATATATACGTACAAGCAGAGACCGCTGAATGGATTTAAAAATTGCACTCGGTATTGCTTTCCACTGAACTTCATATTGTTATACGATAGTAGTCATTTCTTGTTTTATTTTACGACTCTTCTTCAGAAGATCGTAAAAACTTCATAATTCTTGTATGAAATTTTAGTTTTATTTTATTATCTCTTTTAAAGCAAGCGTATAGGGTTTAAAATCAAATGAGAAGCTTTATGGGATGTGCAGAATTTTCGCAGCGTTTGCACAAAAAACGATCGGTTTTAATATCACATAACATTTATGAGTATTAAGCATTTTTACCTGCATATTCGAAGAATTATAAGTATTGTATTGTAGTTGTTTTCTGTCTGTGTTATAAAACCGAAAGGTTTAAAGTCATTTTAACGTACGTGTTTTTTATTATTTAACTTTAAAAATAAAATTAAGTATCTAATTTATCAACTATCATACTCTATAATTAGAAGAAATACGTGTTACTGTTGTAACATGTAGAAATTTAGGTAAAATTTGACTGATAAGCTTTTGATTTTAACTTAAAAAAACTGAAAATTTATCGGAAAATCCCTTAAAATGACATGATGTTAATGCGTGGTTTGGTACTATTTAAACAAATCCAGCAATAAATATAATGAAAAGGATGCAATCAACAAATCTCAGGGGGAAGTAATTATTGTTAAAAAGGGTTAAATATTCACCTACGACTTCGAAAAGTTAGTTCTTTGAATAGCTGTACCTTTGAATAACTGTACAGTAAAAATTTTATGTAGTGACTATTCCTGTAAGGTTTATATTATTATGTACATTGGTTAAAATACTCTGTAACACCCTTAAGTATTCTATATAAGTGTTAGTGTGTAAAAGCTTTTTATTTAATTGCTTGAATAAAATTCTTATCACAACATATAACAGGAAAAATGTTTAATAACTTTTTCTAATCCAAAAAAAAATATTCATAATGTAGACTTTGTGAACAATTTCAAAAAGGTGAATTGTAAACTTCTATGAACCGTTTTAAATTCAAAAATTAACGATACGTAGTAAAAACAGCGAAGAAAACCTTTTATTTAACCCGCCTTTACCTATTCGACGTAGTCATAATAAATGTTACGCTTCCGTTTTTAATTTAAATTCGTTTGTATATTATTTTAGTACTACATCATCAGGCGGGACTTACTAAATTAATAAGCCCGTTAATGTTTTAATATGATGAAAACAAAAATAAAGCTCCACATTCTGGTACAATAGCGGAGCGGCGGCCAGCCTCATTACATTCAGGAAACGGCTGTTTTTCAACAAAATATTATTCTAACTGCTCCCATGTTCCGATGTTAGACAAGTGTTCTATCACAAGCGAGAAACATCGGAAAATTTGTGAGGCACTAAAGGAGTTAGTATAATATATAATATAATATAACTAAAGGAAATAGTATAAATAACAATATTAATAGATTGGGTTTTATCTATGTACATTCAATGTAGTGCTTTACCTACTGTAGGTCTACACCAAGTGTAAGTCTACTTTAGAAGATGTCCACAGAGGTTTACTTAAATTATATTGCGATCGAAATGACTATCGCGGAAATATTATTATTATAAACTTTAAGAAATATTGTGTAAGGTTTAGAACTTTGTGATTCATGCTTTATCGTGATTCGTTGAGTTCTGTGAAAAAATTAGAAAATGTGGCTGTCGAATTTATTCTCTCAGAAACACATTTTTACTGTCATAGAATTGGGTAAGTAAAAAACTAAAAAATACCGACAAGCTAGAATGCATTAAAGTAGTACCAACTCTCTCGATGAGAAGTTTTATCCTGTCAACTTTATCACGCTGACCGTGACTGATTTGTATCTAATTGAGATTATACCTAAATAAGCAAAACGTGAACTTAAACATAATGGTCCGCATAGTCTTACAAAATTTGTTCGAATTTTTTTGTTATTTGAATTCTGCAAACGTATAGCTAACCCAGCAGTAATAGAACGTATACCTAAATAAGGCCGAGTGCAGTCGCGCGACCGCCCGCTCCACGTGCGCGGAGCATATTATTCTATGCAAATCACGCCGCCCTCGAACTTCTCAATTTGTCCAAACAGATTGTTTTCAGCGGAAATTCAATTGGAATTTATCCTGACGTCGTGCTTAATGAAAGGGGCTTAATACGGCATCGAAAGCATTAGCATAAAGTATTGGCAAAAATTGCGTAAGGGAGGTACCTAAGGATCTTAATATCGTCTTCCTTATTCATCCCCTGTCTGCGGAGCGGTCGGCGAAGAGAATAGGGCCATTATGTGCTATTTTGTCTGTGATTTGTCTGTTTTCGTAAGAAAAATTGTTTGTATTTCCGACCACCTTTCCAAGTGGACTGATGACCTGAAGGAGACAGCGGGAAACCGTTGGATTCAAAGGGCTTAGTCAAGTGGCGTCGTTTGGGGAAGGCCCATGTCTAGAAGCGGACTACGAAGGACTGAAAAGAAGAACTAAGAATAAAGACGGTAATAGCGCGGTGGTTGCTCAAGATGGAATAGATTCCCAGAGTTGGAAGACAAAACTGGATTAACTACAGTCTATAAAAGCAGAAGTTTTGTTAGTACTTACCTGACGGTTTCAATGACGTAAAAAATGCACTATCATTCAAATTGCAAATCAACTGCCTTCCATCCTTTGGGCCGAATTGCGCGAGCGTTAATCACGAGTCACGGCGCACCAACGCGTCGCGACGTCATGACGTCATCCTGGTGCACATGTCATCAAGTGTACAGCAATTACTCTGACGTGTGAGGCGCAAGCAATGGACTGATGTGTCAACGCGGTTTTCGGTACAGTAGTTCTATTGTCATACGCTCGGAAACTCACACTAACATACAGTAGGGTTGGTGCGTTTCAACTTTACTTGTGGATGTGAATTGGCATTTGGTAGGTATTGTCAGTAACCCATTAATGACCCACTACAGGGTCGGGTCTCCTCTCACAATGAGAGGGAAGTAGGCCTTAGTTCACCACGCTGGCCTAATGCGGGTTGGTGGACTTCACATGACTTTGAGAACATTTTTTTTTTAACTCTCAGGCATGCAGGTTTCCTCACGATGTTTCCCTTCACCGTAACAGCAGGTGATATTTAATTTTATAAAGCACACATAACTTTTTTACAAAGTCATTGGTGCGTACCACTGGGATTCGAACCCGGACCCCTCGATTCGAGGTCGAATTCTAAGCCACTGGGCTATCACCGCAGTCATTTGGAAGGTATTTGCAGAGGTGATGATTTATTCTTGTGTTGAACAATGTAGCGAAGTTAAGGTATTGCTTTAAAACCTGCGTCTGTTCTGAGACATTTTGTGCGTTTGATGAAGAAAACAGGAGACGGACCTTTATGGTATTAGATCTTATCGTCGAAATTGGGTACCTCGTGAGTATATTATGATCTTTGCTTTGCTGTGCTTGTATGTACTTTTAATATTTTTTTACACCGTGTGTAGCAAGCAAATGTGTTTCTTAAGTTTTACACAACTCTTTACCGACAACCGAAATATACTGAGTAGATGAATGAATTAAAAATCAACTAATGAACCCGATGTCAGCTTCATAATTTTTAGTCATTAGTCAATAGTTATGTTCTGTTACAATCTACACATGTTACAGCCCTATTTCAGACATCGTGTCGTGTCCGTTGCAAACGCGACGGTCCGCTTACGAAATGTTCGCGCGGGCGTAGGTAGCAATATTTCAAACCAAATTAGCCTTAATTGTCCATTTAGAGTATACTTTCTACGGATGTTAATCCCATAATAATAAATAATCTTATCTTATCTTACTTATTGCTGTAAAAATCTCATGAAATCTCAGAACAGTAACTTAAGAAGACTTATGATTTCTGAGTTTTGATCCTAAAGTTCGATCTTAACTACCAAAATGTTTAATTCTACACTACACCGACCGTAAATTCGGAAGGAAAAGGAATTCGGTCGACAAACAGACGAAATAGGGTGCAAACATGTTGTGTACGTTGTCCTGCCAATTTTAATAAAAAATAAGGTACACCCAATGGCAAAATGTTATGTCGTTTAATAACGTTATCTCGGCATGAGAGTGAAAACCTCTGCTTATTATAATCTAAGTTAATTATTATTGTCATGCATTTGAACAAAGGTGGTCTTTTTCACGGATTTAATTAAGATAACGTTTAATTCAAGGTCTTAATTAGAAAGGTCGAAAATCATAATGAAATCCAAATAAGTCTGTATGTTACATTACCACAGAAGCGGGTAAAATAACACTGTAAAGTTTGCCATTATGGTTATGTAGCTAACAGTAATTAGTTACAGGAGTCTTATTAATGTTACATTTTTTCATTCGAAGGCATTCTTCATTGTTGAATCTACCTACTTTAGTTTTCGTTCGAATTCAAGCTTTGTCAGGCTTTAGATTATAAAGCTTAATTATTTCACAGTCACCGGACCAACGTTGAGCCTAATATCCTGGGCCAAGACCCAATTCCTTCTCGCTGTTTATTCCAATAAATAATCAATATTTACTGTACCAAATTTCCTATAACCTCCAACAAAATCAGCTCAAAACCACGCAGCAATTCTACTCAAGCTTGGTTGCCATAAAGGTTAAGGGTCTGCCTCCATCTCCTCCAGAGAGACTGACTTAATATTCCCGTTTGTTTGCGAGCACGACGCGTCGTAAAGTTATATGGGACCGCCATGGTGTTGTGTGGGAATTACATAGGAACGGTGCGAATGGTTTTATGAGACGAAAGTCAGGTACAATCAAGGGTATTGCCTAAGAAAGGATTTTTTAAGAGATAAAGGAAAGGAAAAAGTTTTTAAGTATTGAATAAATTTGGAATAAATTTGCGTATCTTTCACGCAAAAACATAATTTTTAAATGTCAGTCAGTAACCCATTAATGACCCACTACAGGGTCGGGTCTCCTCTCACAATGAGAGGGATGTAGGCCTTAGTCCGGGCCACCACGCTGGCCTACTGCGGGTTGGTGGACTTCACGTGCCTTTGAGAACATTTTTTTTGTGAACTCTCAGGCATGCAGGTTTCCTCACGATGTTTTCCTTCACCGTAACAGCAGGTGATATTTAATTTTATAAATAGCACATAACTTTTTTTACAAGGTCATTGGTGCGTGCCACTGGGATTCGAACCCGGACCCCTCGATTCGAGGTCGAATTCTAAGCCACTGGGCTATCACCGCTTCCGCTAGCACCGCATGATTTTTAAATACAAAACTTTAATCGCACACTGCTAACTTATCAATATTTGACTCAAAATGAGGTTGTGTGCCAGTGATAACTAGTTGTGAATCCGTTAAAGAAATAGACGTTATTCAAGAACATAGAAGCCGTAAATGTTTGGAGGCATCATTTTGCCACGAGCTCTAAGCTCTACCAGGGGTTCTGTAAATTTTCGCGTTGGGTTGCGAATACGCGCGACAGTCGTAAACTTATATGGAGGATGTTGGTATGGTGTTGTTTAAAAATAATATGGAGAAGAAACCGGCATGAATGGTTTTATGACGAGGAATAAAAATACAAATGTTTGAAAATTTCCTAGAATAGGTATTACATTTTATCAAACATTTCCATAGCACAGTATACTCGCTACTTGGGTATTGGAGGAAATAAAGGAAGATTTATTCGCCAACACAATCAAACAGCAATTACAAAAAAATAAATAATAAATAAATACTTCATCTTGCTGATATCTAATCAATATACCTAAGAGCAAGTGACATTCATTTCGTTCAAGGACTTTAGAATAACAATGAGTTGTCACCGAGCTTTCAAGTAACATGTGCAAACTATTGTTCCACTCTGGTTGTAGTGATTCCCTCGACTGTTTTAGTAAGGAAATGCAAATAGATGGAAATATGGCGGTTGGTTCGAGACGTTGCCACTACACTAGCTAGATGGGACCCCGGAGAAATATTCCCGCTTATTGCTACGGTGATGTGAACACATCTAAATATGGATATTATGAATGAGATAAGATGATCAGCACAAGACAACCAAAGAGACAGAAAAAAAACAAAAGAAACATAAGAATAACTATGTTTACTTGTGAAAATTTTCGCCATTGTATACTTGGGTTGCGTCAAGATGTTGGGTTACAATGCGTGCCTGACACGAGCCAGGGATAAAATGAAATGCAAATGAATGGTAATGTGGAGCGTCACGCCTTGAGACACGCTGCGAAGAACCCTAAGATATAAGTGTAAGGCCTGATGTTTGGAAGACATTTACATAAATCGCCCCTATCGCCCAATGCTGCAGTTTATTGGACACGTCAGCAAGAAATTTTGCGAAATTTATTCCTAAGTTGACAAAGAGCTCTATCGAACACTCTCTCAACTTTACTGCTGGCCCAAAATATAGAGGGTCCAAAACTTAATAATTCAGCGCTTTTGCGAAATACTTTTCGATCGGTTCTAGTCGATCACAAAAATCCAGGCCCTGTTCATTTCACTTCAATCACTTCTTTTTAGCTGGAAACAATAGGAATACTTATTTATAAACATTTTGTACTTATTTATCAACATAGGTACTAGTACTTCGACAAATTGAGGTAAAATACACACGCAACAATTTTTAAAAAAAAAACAAGGACAAAAACCACACTGTAAGACGATTCTAGAATATACATGCAACAGAAATACATCTTACATCTTACACAAGTAAGTGCACAAGAAATGCTACCTACTCGTAATTAACACTCTCACCGCTCATGTAATCTTGATTTGTGGCAAGATGTTGGGGTACAATGACTATTGCCATCCCGGGACGAGCCAGCGATGGAAGAAAATGCAAATGAATGGTAATGTACAACAACACACCTTGAACGTTGGGAATAAACCAAATATACAGAGATAGAAGTGGTAGGGTAGATGTTTGAGAGACTCCTATGGATCGGTCCTCTTGGCTTATAATGTAGTTTGTTTGATGAAACGTCAGCGCAAAGGTTTAATTAATTCCAAAGTTGACTTTATTGGGGGGCCTGAATCTTAACATTTCTACGCAAGAATGTATTGAATTCAATCTTTGACGCACATTTTGGTGACCAAATACTTTTGGCTTCATGTTGGGTTTTAAGACATTATTATCTACAAGCACAATAAATTACCCATTAAGTCTGCAAGAATGTATTGAATTCAATCTTTGACGCAGAACTGTATTTAATATGTATTTTGGAGACCAAATACTTTTGGCTTCATGTTGGGTTTTAAGACATTATTATCTACGAGCACAATAAATTACCCATTAAGTCATAGATAAACACTTTAATATTTAGTGTACCTAATATTATTTCCTGAATTAAAAGTATTTGTTTGAAAATACTGCTCTACCTACTCATCAATGCATAATATTCTGGACAAGCCTAAACGCGTGGTCAAGTAAGAAAAAAATAAGCACGTGTTTTGGTTACCGACGCTATTCTTAAAGAGGCGGCTAAAGCTCCAAGCCTCCAAAAGTTCCCGTTGCGTGGGTGTTACAACTTTCTTTGTTTTGTTGATAAAGTTGAAAGTTCAGTGAACCGACAATCTGCGCTTACGAACTTTCGCGAAGTGCGTGATAAGAAAGGCCCTACAACTAATAACTGGTCCGAAAGAATATACAGCTATTATAGGTTGTGATGTTTTGGGATTGTTTACGGTTTTAGATTAGTCCCCATTACTGGTTATAAATAATTGTTCTGTAGTGGGATGTTGTGTTGTGTTATAATACTCAACAACTGGTTTAAACGCGAAATTTTTAGAGAATTATTATTTGTAACTCTTTCTATGTGAAAGAGTTAAGAGATTAAAATATAGAAATGTTTCCGTTTTTCTTTGAATCAAAATCTCAATTTCGCAATAATAAAGCACTTTAAAGTCCTGACAAAAAGAAAGTCCCGAACAGAAGCACCTAAATGGAATAATCGTTAGTGGACATAAGACGTTATGGTTTTGAATAAAATTTACCTACAAAGGCCGAGTCTAAAAATATCCTGTCTTCTCTTAAGGGTTCCAGACGCGCATCTAATAGGATAATCAGGACTTTGTTAACGGCGAGTCACCTGAAGGGATCGCCCGAGCAGTAACCCAGACTGACATTTAGAATACACAGCTATTATGAGAAATATATTTTCTTCGTCGGACAAAGATTACCAACGGTAGTTATTCTTTTATGTATGTATAGTGTATAATAATAATGTGTATAAGGTAACATACACTTGATTCTGATTTAACTATATCATGGAATCCTAAAGAAAATATTTTGTTGGTAGATAAATTAGTTGACTTACAATGGTAAAATAACTACGAATAAAATCCAGATGCATCATCAGGAACCAGACAATTGTTTATTTTCAGATAACTATATAAGAGGCTTCGGTTTTAGGCAGTTCAACATCTTATTTTTGTTTTAAGAAAAGGTATCAAGCAGATGATAAAATACTATGAAAACTAAGTAGATACATAAATACATACACAAGTGCTTAAACAGATAAAATAACAAAAAATAATAGCCACTAAAACTAAGCTGAAAAATTTTCATTAAGTCATAGGAGATAATAA
Organism: Erynnis tages; assembly: GCA_905147235.1. Lineage (NCBI taxonomy): Eukaryota > Metazoa > Arthropoda > Insecta > Lepidoptera > Hesperiidae > Erynnis > Erynnis tages. Next base: position 111,031 of record LR990079.1, read on the forward strand.
AAAGTCGGTTAAAATAAAAATTACCGCCTTTGTATCAAACACGATGTTAATTTGTACGAGGGTAATAGCAAAGGCAATTACAGTGAAAATACGCGATATCAAAACAAAAGCGAACAAACAGACTTCGTTACGTGTATTGAATAACATGATAAAGTAATTAAACGGGTTTGTTACACGAAACAGTATCTACAATAATACCGATTAGAATTTTGAGTTTTTAATGAAAGGGTTCATTAACTTTGTGAATTATTATTTGAACCAATTTAATATATAGACAGGCTGGGCACTGATTCCTCTCACTGATATAGATTCATTGATGCGAAACAATGATTTAATTGAAAATCATATCAAACACATATTAGAGTAAGATTGCATCATTGAAAATTACTTCTATTTCTGTAACATGATTCCGACGAACCATATTATGTGCAAGTTATTTCTATACAGTCATGTTACGTAGAGTTCTGAAATTGAAATTATGTAATTAATTTATTTCAAACAGTCATCGGAAATAGTCGCATTAGCCGATGAGTAAGTACCAGTATATTTTACTCACTACTAATTATTTTCTGATGGATTCACACTGTACTGTATAGTTTTATCTTTGGTTTTACTTGAGATTGCTATGTACAAAAACAAATTCGTCCACATAGGTATAAGAGGTTTTTTGGTTTTTCGACATAATTACGATATGATCAACTACCTTTACTATCTGATTTGGAGCGTCACATTCGAGGCATTCCATAAAAGCAAATTAACCTTCAATCAATTAAGATTACATTCAAACCAAATGTTCCTTTTGTCGAGATGAAGAGCATCATAGAATCCAACAAGAAGATAAAGTCATGTCAGTCATGTCATTCAGTGTCTAAAAACCTAACCTTATGAAAATATCAATTTGTGAATAATTTTCTTAACCTGTCCTTTAGAGTTAACATTTAGTGTAATTCCGTCCTCAAGCTAACATTATATTTTACAACAGTACATTCATTAATATTGCGTCAAATATGCCTAACGGACAAATTGATGTTCTTATACTAACTACTAATGTACTAACGGGCAATAAAACTAAACTTTAGTCATCTGGATGGCACGGTACATTTACTTTTCAACAATGTAGCTGCTTTTCTGTTACTCTGGAAAATGGAACTCTTTATTTGTTAAATTAAAATCGAAACTCACCTAACGCCCTGCCAAGTATCACGCCAATTAATATTGCGATATAAGAACTGTCGGTCTTATCTTTTAAAAGTAAACTCTAAGACCATAAGTGTAGGATGGCTTTTTGTTTGTGTAAAAATACAAATTGCTTCTTTGCAGCGACAATTTCTAAACGGCAAAAGGAAATGATCTCTAATATGGCAATTTTAGGATCGAAATTTGAAGCGGCGTGGAAATGGAGCCGCTTATTCTCTGCTCCTCGGAGGAAAGTGCGACTGGCGAAGCGCCAAGTCCTCCAACGTCTTGTGGTTGTCGCACAATGATGGTACACCACGATACTGTGGAGAGAATGTACATAGGAGCTCACTTTTCAAGTTTGGAAGTTTCACTTTATCGTAGTTTTATTACCGAAACAGAATAGCCAAAAAAACGATTCACTCTCTTTATAGTTTCTTCTCACTTTTTTATGATCCGCTGAGTCTTTAAAGTCCGAAATTAGTAATTTGAAAAATAATTTATAAACAATTTCACTTACTTTAATTCTTTCTGCTCAAACAATAGGTACAGACTATTGATAAAAAATCAAATTTGGAAGAAAATCGAACTGAAACTAAGTGGAAAAATTAAAAATTCTCAAATGTCTTCAACAAAAAAGTCAAAAAAAAAAATCTAAAAAGCAAAGAATAAATACACGTAAGCACAAAACATACATTGCTTTAATACCACATAGGCATGCTGAACTTGCCACATCCTTCCTTCCTTTCTCAGTAAATGACATTTTTCTCCAAAGTAATGTTTTACTTGATGATGTTGCTTGATTTCATATTTAATAATATTACGCTCATAGCAGTTTTAATCACGTGCTTAATATAACAACATTATTTATGACTCTCACCATAGTGAGGACCGAACCTCGCTAGAATGACACACTTGATACTTTTTGTTCGGCTCTTGGTGTTGTCGGTTCCCGTATAATGTTACATGTAACTCTTAAATAGAGCTGTGAAATTAATTTAGCGATATCTTTTAGGAAAAAGGTGGAGAGATCTAAGTTAATAAAGACAACGTAAGATATTTTTCTACTAATAGAAGGACATGAACAGGCCACATGACGTGAGGAGTACAGCCTCAAATAGGAGCATTGTTTGAGGTCGTAGTAAATCCAAGATTCATGCATTATATTACTTAGGTAGTAATGGTTAACTCTTATCTGCTTCTTCAGCGAGTTCTCCTTATAAAACTGCATTATTAAAATGTTTTATAAAAGTGTCTGTAAAATAGCTGAAACCCTTTCTATCTACTTCCCACTATTGACTCCCTCTGACTATTTTCACACGTCTATTGAAACACGAAACTTCCTATAAGAAGACGCATGTGTAAGTACTGTGCCCCGCTACTTTCAATGAATTAATTAATCGATGGATTTAGATTAACAGTTTTACACTTTCAACTTTTGCTGCTATTTGCATTGAAGATCAAACATTTTCATTTTAAATCGAATCGTTTTAGAAAATCGATTTCCTGCATTATACCGAACCTAATATTATTGAATTTCTTATGATCTTTTTAATACGAAAAAGGGTCAAATGCCCTACTTTCAACTAACTTCGCTTCTATAAATTCCAAATTCCATACGAGAGTATCTAACATCAAAGTGGCAGTAATTATAACCCCGCGGAAGTTATATTTAATAATCTAATAATGATATTAATTATGGGCTTCTTGCCCCTATTAATTATTCTAATTCCGGCTTCCAATGGCTTCCTTTTTATTAGTTCGTTATGTCTTAAATTTATGAGAGTGTTCTGTAATTATAATTGCTAATAAGCGACGTTAAAATTATACTTTCGATGCGAAGTAGGTGGCTACTTGAGGCATTTCCGACATTTCAACCTTTTTAAGATTTTTTTGTTTTCTTGATAACGGAACTTTTTATTCTAACATTTTGGAATTGGATATGTCGCAACCTTAGAAGTACCGATAACCAAGGGCAAAGGCTTAAAATGGGCTTTTAAGCTCTGTACCGTGAGTATGGACACCATCGTCCAAGTATTCGTACGGTAAACGTCATTAGTATGTAATATATCAGTTCTTCTGACATCGTATACTAATGGCGCACGTTAACTACACGAATAAGTACTTTGACTACAGTGCTCTTGGTCGAGACACTGATGATTGAAATTAAAAGCAATTTCAATGCTCTAGCTATGGATTAATTAAAAGTGTCAATGAAGCGTTTGCGTCTCCAGAACTAGGTTAAGAAGGAAAACCAGAAATAACCGACAACATTGGAAGAATTTTCTTCTCAAAGATGTTTATTGTTTCGGGTCAGAGCTGCAATACCGGCTTACTGCGCAATATTGCTATGAGTTGCGACTCTTCGGCAAACAGCAATTTAGGATTGGCTATAGTTTGCTTTATCTCTTCAGTTATTAACAGTTGAAGTTTTTGAAAAATGGAAAATAATAACTTGCTTCTGACACAATTTTTGCTAAATTTCACTAAGCTTTTTAATTAAGTTGTATTATAATAATAGTTCTTTCTATTCACTTCTGTATCTAAGGTTTCAATGTTAATCAAAAGAAATATTCATTTGATTAAATTTCATTTACACTCTTATTTCGTAAGAGTTTTAAGCTTCATTCAAATGGAAAATCAAATTCAAAAGCTTTTATTCATTATTAGGTACAATTTATGCACACTTAATGAACGTCATACATTTAATATTATACAAACATCCGCTTTGATCGCCTCAGGCAAAACGTAGACTAGGAGAAAAAAGCGGGCGGAAAAAAACTCCCAGCACTCTTTTAAAAATAAGTATGAATTATTCCATGGTACAGTATGACTAGGCCCAATATGTCTTTAATCCACATGATTTATGAATTTTAAACCAAAGTTTATTTTGTTGAACATGAGACGCAACGTCATATACACACAACATTTTACTCCGACCTTACACGATACTGAGATATTACCGGTTCAGTTAGAAAATATTGTTTAATTAAATAAATATCTCTTACATGAAAGCTTATAAAGCCCAAGATAAATAGGTAAATAGGTACTAGAGATGATATTATGAAGTACTGAAAGTTGTTTTGATATACTCAAACACACTAAGCCATAAAGTTGTGTGGTCATGAGAGGAAAAAAGCACTTGATATATTATTTTTACATCCCAGATCGGCGGGGATTATGGCGGCCGTGGGTGGCATACTAATGGCGAGGAGATATAAAACAGGTGCATGTAAGCCTGAGGGATAAACGCGGTAGTAGGAGAGCTGCTGGGTAGTTGAGCAGGTATTTGAGGCAAGCTGAAAGCTTAATTATGAACATACAAAAGAAAGAAGAAGTGTTTAGAGACAAAGGGTATGATTTTTTTAACATTTAAAGGTAGAACAAAAATTTTTATTTCAAAAATTTAATGGGTACAGAATTTACCGTTACTTGTTTTGGTCTATTGAGTAAAAAATGGTAAAAAATTTCAAATGAAATAAGTTTCATATCAAAAGTTAAGTTATCATTAGAAAAGTTTCATCACTTTTGATAAATCCCAGAAATATAGGAGGAAGTATTAAACAAGCTTTGACCACGCTTCAATAGTGACTTAAAATGCCGACCAGCTCTCGGACTAGACCGGTGGAGCGATTTCACGGACGTCACGCTACGGCCAGGAATCCTTGTAATTAATCGCCGGAAATATCTGCAGGTAATTAAATACCGCTTACTGTAGAATGTCAATAACGATACGCTGTACTTACATTATCTGTATTGATACTCGATGTCAATGATTGAGGTCATTGACTCTCAATACGATGGAAAGCTTCGTTTTTAGCTTGTGCGTGACTTTGTTTGCATGAGCCTTACCCCCTTGTAGTAATTGACGAGTCGGTTGACGACAAACTTGGTTGCTCACAGTAAGTTGGTCGTACGACAATCGATAGCTCCATTCAGAGACCGGTGTTTAAATGTTCACGTGTTTGTTGGTTGGTCGGCAGTCAAAAGTTGTGACGTATTGCGACAGCCAATTAGAAAAAGGCCTAAGAATGTGAAAATAAGAATTAAGTCGCAGTCATTTTCATCGATATATAGATATAATTTTAAGCCTTAGCTATAATTTTAAATTTATCATCGCATAATGGCCTCAAATTTAAGAAGAGATTATGTTACAAAACAGTGTGATGAAAAACGCGTTGCGAAAACGACTCTCAACTTATAATCTAGTTGGTAAAAATCATTATTATTTTAATTAATAACAGTGGTAGAAATACTTGCATTGTCTTAAAAATGGCATTTTAAGACAATGTATTTCAAATCTTTCATAACCTTTATCTCACGTCAAAAACAATGTGTACCAAGCAAGCTTTCCATAAGTTTAAGTCAAGTCAAGATCCTTATTATGGGCGCGTGCTCTCCGACAATTCAGTTAGGGCAGGGGTCGGCAACCTGCGGCTCGCGAGCTACATGCAGCTCCTTGAACATGAAGCTGCGGCTCTTTAATTCCAAAGAATAATATTATTTATTTAAAAAAAATCGTCCCGACTCCATTAACGAGTATTAGGTAATATTTCTATCTCTCAGCTACTTGTAATTGATTTTTATCGCACCCCTTCCCCGTGACACGCGTCGTCACTGTTGTCAGTGATAGATGCTTTCGAATGACGCCATCGTCAGTCTGAAAGAATGAATATTTTAGTTTTATGAATAAATTAGTTTTTACCAAAAAAACTTTATTTATACATTACAAGTACTATTCGTTGTTGGCAAAATACATTTTTGTGGCTCTTTAAAAACTTGGAAATTTTATAAATTGAAATTTTTAACTCTTCTGACTCAAAAAGTTGCCAACCCCTGAGTTAGGGCCGTCCCTTTGTAGACCGTCAACTAACCATATAGGGCTAACGGCTCTATTAGAAGGGCCCGCGATGTAGGTTTGTTTCCAACAATTGACATACAGACCAGACATGGTTCAAATGTTAAGAATTAGGAGATCTAGTTAAAAGCTTCTATTTGTAGCATCTTTGTTCTTTGCTTGGTATTCGAGCTAATAGAAATACAATTTGGAGGCAAGTATGTCGACTTCAAAATTAACAACGCTCCTACTTGGTTCCTGTCTTGTTTTATGCTGATGTTGTCTTTGTTCTTAATAAATAAATAATTAATAAATTTTTGAAAATATGTATTAATTTTTGAACTTGTTAAGAAAGAAAAGAATTTGCACACATTTAAATTTGCAAAATTTGTAAGGTGTAAAAATACGAATTTTGGACTTTTGTTTTAAAAATTTTGCTCACTTTTTTAAATTTTAAACCTGTGTTGCAAACAATGTAATTTTTTATTTTAAAGTTCACTGCATTATATCGTGATGTCTTGGACTTAAAAGTTCACAAGCTATATTAGGACTTTTTTTTATATAAATAGAGCAAGCAAACAGACAGACGGGCCACCTGATGGTAAGTGGTCACCGTCGCCTACTGACACGTGCAACACCAGGGGGGTCGCCAGTGCGTTGCCGGCTATGAAGGAGAGCTTTTTTTATGCCCTTCTTGAAGAACCCCATGTCATAGTCCTGCGGGAATACATCAGCCGGAAGACTGTTCCAAAGTTTGCATGTACGAGGCAAAAACGTCTCTTAGAACTTAAAAGACTTATGCCCGGTTTCTGAGGTCCCTAGTTAAACTCTCGCTGGCTATTGATTCAATAAAGTTATGCCTAAGTTAAACTTCGGTTATCTGTCACTGAGTTTCTGAATACGTAAGGAATCGTTCAATAACTATGAAACCGATAACGAGTTCTTTAGAGCGCCACTAGATGGAGCTTTTTATGATATTAAAACTAAAATTTATTTTTTCCATCAAATTAGACATTTCTCCTAAATGAAATGGTACTATTTATTAAATTAAGGTAAATAGATGACAAAACACTGGTTTTGTTATAAAAAATAAGAATTTGTTGAATAATTGCGGCTGTTTGTGAATGATATCATTGTCAAAATTCCCGGTAAAAAAAAAGGTCAATGCTCTTGTCAATACTTGTCAGTTGTCACTGCCATTGCTTTCTTTCGCGCATTTTCGTGTTTAGCAAGATATCCGTTATTTTCAGGTTTCACTAGTACTTAAATCACTCCCAAACAAAAGATGTTAATGCATGCAACCTTCTGATGTGAGCTCTGATAAGTGTCAACAATAAGAAAAAGAAATAAGTTGACAATTCATATATATTAGAAGAAATTCTTCTCGCTAGGCTCTCAATGTCAATGTTCAATAAATCTTTACAAATCTTATATTTTATTTTAAATTAATAACCATTCTGGAGCCGGCGCATACATAATTACAACACTCTCCAAAATACTAAACAATACTAAGAATAAGAAATAACACGAAATAACCTTAAAGTTGATGTTTGACACGAATCGTACATCAAATAAAGTTATGGAACCAATAATCGGTACAAAATGGTCAGTTAAGGTAAACTTAGTTTAAACGGAGTTTAACTTACACTGCGTGGTTCAGAAACCCATTTTTGTAAGTTATCGAACCAATAGCGCTAACGAATATATAAACGACCGATAAAACTACCTCAGAAACCGGGCATTAGTCTTTAAATTATTATTTTATTAGAATTTTAAACGAAGACCTCATTATCTTATATCATTATCCATATTATTACAGCACTATAGCAAATCGATGATCAGGACCTCATGCATCATCATAAATATAATTTAATACATCATCTATCAAACCAATCTAAACCGAAGCTATTAAAATGGTAATCTCTTGCATGTGATTAATTCGCCGCCTCTAATAGGATTGTCGGAAGAAGACATGCAACCCATACATCGCCAGTGTCAAGAACACTGAAAGTAGTTAGACGATAAAATGGTCAACACATACTACATGTAGCAGTACAGAAATATCATTGAAGTAATGCAAACGCTTCTTCGGCTTCGGCATACTCATAATGTGAACAGTACCCTTAGTCTGAGTTTTAGCGATACAGAAACGAAACGTTTGTGCGATTCGTTTCGGATAGATACGTAATTCATACACAGCTTACTACACAGGAGACCACAGTGTAATAACAAATGGAGGTAAAAGATTTTTAGAGGAGTTAAAAATTTAAAATTAAATTTTTGTACGGAGTGAAAGATATGAATACTTATCGTTAGACATTATAGCATTAACAAATATTTAATATCTACGGGATAATATTAGTTCGAAATTTTACAGTGCATTACGGCCAATTCACGGTTATTATGTTTCATTAATATTATTAAACATTGAAAGAGTGTTAATTAAAAAAAATAGGTACACGACGTGTAATTACGCTTATCTCTTAATATCATTACGCTTATCTCTTAGTATGATGAAGCACAAGTTAAATAGCAAATGATTATTCCAATCTCCCCGACGTACCTAATATTGAAGTCTGTTTGCTTCCAGACTGCTTATAACTACAATAGAATGTACCCTCGACAACTGTTTCCCATGTTAAGAAATCAGGATTTCAAGTTACTCCGACTTAGTAATGGTATCTGTTTCTCCGCATGTATTTATGGTAAGTGCACGCAAATGTAACGCAATATACTGCAGCCTCCTACCAGTTCACATAATTACTTGTCATATTATTATTACGACATTACGGCCACATTGGCAGGTCCTGTAACAACTTAACGACTGTATCGAGAGTTCGCTAGCACGCAGCGGGAGATTTAACATACAATAGATATACATTGCAATTCTGCAGTCTCATTAATTGATTTTCCTGGAATAGATAACGCCTTGGACTGTAAACAATTTATTATCTGCCAGCTTGAACAGCTCATTTGTTATCGTTGATGTTGCTTCAGTTCGACTTGTTGTTTTAGTAGATTGTCGTTATATTACACGGTATATTGATAGGTAGGTTATTATTATTTCTGCATGTATTAAAATGGTGCTGTCTGTAAACCATTAATGACCAATTAAAGGGTTAAATAGGGGGTGAAGGGGGTGAAATCTCACGTACGCACCCAATGGGATTCGAACCCGGACGTAAGAGTAGTAAGTAGTAAGAAGCCGAACTCTAAGCCAGCTACTATATAATATCGTCGAGGAAGAATATTAGGTAAATCATTGATTTGATTGGCTTGATTATCAACAGAGCTGACACATGGTATTTATTACTCGTATATCCCTCATCAAGCACACATTGCAAAACTGAATGAAATTACCTTTGAAATATCCCATATATATACAGAATGGGATATTCATTAATACAAGACAGTTTCATTCATTAAATCGACAACAAAATACCCTAGCACATACATATTTTCAAAATAAAGTATCGATTGTAAGAGAAAACTTCGAGCAATGAAAGCGCCAAGTTATTAAACTCTCGCGAGAGGAAAGTATTGCTAAAACACCCGGAATGTGGATCTTCGTATAATAGTGTGTTCCCGAGGGTTGGTATATTAAATTCTTGGACAATTCCCTCATTAGGGTGAAGTGGTGAGTGCCACATTTGTCTCGGCGCTGAAAAATTACCGTTTCTGGACTAGACCAATTCACTCACTGCGGTCACAGAATAAACAATAGTACTATTGCGAGTACACACTCGTAAATTTGTTGCAGATTTTTTGACGTAACTGAAAACAGTAGTTCGCGTTTGCTTTAACATTGTTTTTTCTTTGTAAATATATGTGAAATATAATTATATGCAGGATCTGTTGTCTCATCTAGGTTGAACGTCGCAATATAGTAGCTCATTAAATATCCACTGTATATTTTTATATCCTCCAAGTTTAGTTTATTAAATTCTTTGCGGATAACAACGCGGTGATGATGGGAGGAAGTGCGGAGTGGGCGCATTTGTCTCGCGCTGAAAAACGATCGTCGGACTCGGCTTTTTATCCGCTTCCGACGCGTGAGTAAGTGCTTGTAGCTGCCTGTTACACGCTTCCGTTAACTTACTGGAGCGGAGAACTCTCCTAAAGCAACTGCTTTATGTTGGTTGTTACCTGCAACGAGAAGTAAAGAAAATTTAATAAAGGTAATCTAAGCTTGCTTCTGGACCAAAGTAGGTACCCAGATCCACCCTATTTATGGGCCTGTAATAGTCTGAGATATATATTTTTTATTTTATTTAAAATTTTTGAATTTTGGACTAGAATTTTTCCTAATTTATCTTTTTTTCGAGAACCATATTTTGCTCTCAGATAAGACGTTTGATTGGTGATAAACGTTGAAATAAGAGAGTTTTTATAAGTATAAATCAGGCGTCATAATGCGCTAGAACCTTAGGTACTTTATGACATAGTCGAAAACAAAAAAAGGGTTTGCAAAAAATATAATTTATATGACTACAAAATGCGTGATATTATTGTTGGAGTGCATAAAAATTGGCAACCCTGGAGTGGATGTCACCGAAACGGCAACCAGGCGCATTAGCAATTTGCGAGAGTATAGTTTAGATACACGATACACGACATTAGTTAGTGTGGTGTGTAACTGCGTAGTAGGTAGGTAATTTATACATGACATTAATAAAAGAGAAACTAATAAAAGCGCATTAAAAAGTCTTCGCCGTCAAAGTTTTATCTAGTTGTGAACTAAAACCTAAGTACAGATAAACCACTTCCGACTGAAGCCAATTCAATGGGGAATGGAGAACTTCTCCGCTTCCTTGACCAGTGATTCACTATTTCAAAATTATTTCCACTAGCGTTTCCAAGATCTTTGGGGAATGAAAAGTTTTGAGGATAAAAATAAAGTTGCCGGTGAGGGAACTTCGCGAACTTTCCATTCAGTGTTTGATCAGGTCGGAAGATGAAAGGTATTGAATTGCTGGAAGATTGCATAAACGTTTATTTCGTCATGGTTTAGTTTTTCCAAATCTTTCAATGGATAGACAGGCATCTGATGGTAAGTGGTCATTGATACCTATGGACATCTGCAACACTGCCAACACTGAATGGGTTACTAGGGCGTTGCTGGCCTAGGAGGTAATAAATATAAATAAATAAATCCTTTATTTCAGACAATAATGATAAACTCACTTTTTGAAGTCACAATCTATATTTACGATTTTCAATGGTAAATCGTTCCAAAGATTACGAGTACACGGCAAAAAGTCCCTTCAAAACTTCAAGTCAAACCCAATATTTAAAAAGAAATCTTATTTAATTTGTGTTATTTCTGTGTAGACTGAAAAAAAATTGAGTGGTGAATATGGATTGATCAAAATGTCCTGTAAAAACGTTAACTAACCCATTGTGCAAATCAACGTTTATTATTTTTGCTTTCTAAAACATTAGTTTTTATTACAGTAGATTTATTACATTTATTACAGTAGATTACTACTGTAAATAGACATCACCACTCAGTACGCAATTCAGTAGAAGCTGTATATTCGCCGATGGCAATGAGCTGACGTCGTCTCCATGTCACTTAGACAAATAGACTGGAGCATGTGGGTTCGCAGAAACAGCCTCTGTGATAGTTTCACGCGAATAGGGTGACCAAAATAGAAAAAGATATAAAAAAGATAAGAGACAATAATAATATAGTGGCATATTTAACAAAAGAAGAGATTATAAATAGGGATGCATAAAACTCGTATGGTATGGGAGGGTTGTGCAAAAGCAACTCAATTTTAAATAACCCTACTTATGCATTAGTAAAAATAGTTGAATTTTCGATACATTAGATGAGGTTTTGTTTAAAATAACATTTTTTATTAAAAAAATAAGTAGGTAATTTATAAAACCGTTTTGTAATTATTAGAAAATAAAGACTCTTTTTTCATTTTATCATCATTATGTTACGGTCCGCAATATTGCTAATTTTTAGAATTAACCGCAAAATGAACAACGTATTCGGTAGTACTGATATTAAATACCTTTTCCATAGGTGCCCTTTATACAAATGTTAAAAGAATCAAATACAAAGAAGTCTTGTATTAATCCGCTCGGCTGGTCACTATTGTGGGGCCGGTGAGCTTCTCCCATAGTTGATTAGATACGTGCCCTTCTTCACAATTGATTTCATTACCAGCATCGGCTTCCACGACGACATAGCGATAAGGGTTATTATCCTCACTTACATGTTTTATAGGCAAAGGTATTTACTTTGTATCAATATTGTTGTTATAGCAAAGATTTTCTGTAAATAGTGAAACGTATGTATGTCACCTGGTGTAAAATGGCCACCCACGGATACCTAAACCCAACCATAAATAAGATAGAAAGAAGTATCTGACGCCACATAGTTTTTTAAGATATAATTATTGTATGCCCGCATAGGGTAGACTGTTCTTAACTTATTATAATTTTTGTAACATCTTTCTCGTGTAACAGTCAACAATAAACGCATTCTTTTCTTTTCTTTACATTTATGCACCCCACGTTGGTACACTAGAAACTTATGAGGACCAAGATGATCGCCTAAAACAGTTCAAGTATCATACTTTTTCAAATTAATCGAAACACAAGGCACGAAAAAATTGTAGACATATATTTCCAGAATATTATTATCTTAACACGGACTTAGTGTTTGACGAAAGTCCCTCCGTGAACTTTAGTCCGATAAAAGAATTTAAAAACGAGTTGTAATAATGAAACGAGTGAGAGTATCGCAAACACAGAATTGAATCCAATAACAAAAACAACTGACGATCAACGTATGAATTACTCGATGTGAAAACAAAACCAATCCAATTTTTGATCGACTCATCGATTTGAGTGGATGAGAGTCCAATAACAGTAAAAACTCTAGTCGATAACCGGCACTTGGTTGTCGGAACCGTGATACGCTCAATTAACGCGCCGCGTAACAAAAAGCAGTAAAATCGTACGACTATACGATCTACCAACCTCATCGTGTATACGTGAAGCGTTTATTGGCAGTTTGTTTTGATTTGATCCAAATATTTTGATAGATGGTGAATTGGAGGAAACAAGAGATTGCCCCACAGGCACTAGCCTGTGAACTAATTAAGTGACGTATGTTCCAGGATAGGACTAGCAGCTTATTTGTAGCGATGAGTCAAATCAATGGTGGAAAAAGACACGAGCTAGTGCCTGCAAACCAATGCAATAAAGACTGTTCCAGGCCTATTCGTTTATTTGATTCCAGCAATGGCTCAACAATTGTTTAGTTGCAGTCATGTTAAAAAATAACTACAAAAGATGAAAAAAGAGAGAGTACCTAAAACAACTTTTAGTCATCGCATACGTAAGATAACTAAAACATGAAAAACAAAGGTAAGCATAGCGTTTCTCTCATACAATGATAAAGCCGGTAAATATTTGATTAAGTTATCAATTGGATCTTTTTTAACTGTACAACACTGTTGTCAATACACCAGACATAAGACATAAAAAACCTAAAAATGAAATAAATATAAGTAATGTTAAAAATAATGTAGATAACAAATAAAACAATTTCCGTCCAGATTGGCAAGTGGGCAAACATAAAGGCAGTGGGCAGCAGGCCCCGCGCCCAATTAACGACCGGACGGGAAATAAAACGCGATTTGAATGTACCTGCAGCTTCCCAACCTGTAAGGGGCTATGGGACTAACTTTCTTGTGGAGGCCCAGCAGTGGCTACTACTATTAACTGCTACTACTACTACTACTAAGGGCTGAAAGGAAGGAAGGAGCGGTCTTGTTAATGTGTGACAAGAACAAGTTTAAATTTAATGTCACGAAGCTCAGGCGAAGGAAGAACCACCGAATAAGATCATAAGTTGACGTTTCGCAAGCATTATTATATTTTATGGCACATTTGGCATATCGGTTGAAGACGTGTTGCTCGCGAAATTTGAAGCTGAACTTTGAAGAACGAACGTATGGTAGCAATTGGTGCTGTATATGAATGTAACTAACCAGTCGCCATGGTCCGCAGTGGTACGTCCACGTTATGTTATTTGGGTAGAGAAACTTTCATCACCAAAAACCGAAAATATTGGTAAATACTTAAAAAAATTATCACCTTTGTCAAAACATCCTATTATACACAAAAATGTTGAATTTTTATTTATGGACATAAGTCACAGTTAACATTCACACGAATAAAATTCAAGTTTTTTTCTCCTATTTAAACTATCTAGGTATGAGGAATTTAAAATATATTTTTGAATTTTTATTTATGGACAGAATTGACAGTTAGCATTCACACGAATAAAATTCAAGTTTGTTTTTTTCTCCTATTTAAACTATCTAGGTATGAGGAATTTAAAATATATTTTTTTAAATATTCTCCTCGGTTGAGAATCACTGCTAGGAACGTTTTAATTCCAAACGAATGTAGGGGTTGAATCAAATAAGTTGATAACGCGTTAATGGTTCGCCGACTCACGGGTTCGAAGCCGGCGCCATGTTATCGGAATAAAAATGTTTCCCATGCTTCCATGTAATTGTATCAAATCGAGCAATGAGTTAGGCCAACATTCGGAATTTAAAAATAACATCGGCGGATGTTATTTTTGTTAAATTTGGAATGTCCACCTAGAAATTGCTTGTCATTTTTATAAGATGGTAACAACGGACTATCCAGGCCAAATGTTGGTTGAGTAACTCATAGAAAGATATTATGTAATATTATTTCTTTCAGGTTGTTGTTTCAGTAGCAACGCACCCAACATTGCTATTTGAGAGGATAAAAATGTCCGAAAAACGTTTCTCTAAGTGAAGTCAACATTCGTGACTTTATTCTTTTTTTTATTTTCATTTTATAAACATACCGTGACTTAAAGCAAAAAAGTACTGTAAGAAGTATACAATTACTTTAGACATTTCACCCACTTTGAAAATGCACGCTTTACCATAAAAAGCTTAATTCGATTAACACCGAAAAGAAGTCTTTTCTTAGAACTTCAAACCTACACATTAACTACGTTTTTAAAATATTATGGCACTAACTTCACTTGTATTGTCTTTTAATTGGGGATTTATTTATTTATCGGATGTATGTTTGTTACTCTTTCACGAAAAAAGAGCTGAAAAGATTTGGATGGGATTTGCTTTGTAATTAGTTTAATTTTATAACTTGGCTAACATGTACGATACTTTTTATCCATCTCTGGCTGGACCAAGTCCTTAAATCCAGGCGGACGAAGCCACGAGCAAAGTCTAGTAAAAATAAATTGTCACGCGCCAAATAGTAAGAATATTTACGTCAAAAACGGTTAACATTAGTGGAAACGTTTCGTAAACCTTATTATTCATTTTATAATACACACAGTTAAACGATTCGTATTCGTAATAAAGGCGCGTGTACACTGTCACGCCGCTCGGTCGCGCCCTCTAGCGACAAAAACTTTTTCAATTAGTTGACCAAATCACGCCGGAGTCGAGGAGCGGCGCTGATACGTGCGATCCATTCCACTTTTGCTCTCCAATTTAAATTAGTTTCTGTATACATATACGTATTCTAGATTTGTTCGATTTGTACGCAATTTTATTAAAATATCTGCTGTTCGTTGTTATAACGGAGTGTTGGCTGCAACCCTTTTATGATCCACAGTTATGCACGGTTCTCTCCCCACAACAGGGAGGCCTGGAGTATACTCCACCACGCTGCTCCAATGCGGATTGGTGGAGAATCGGGCTAGTGGACAACTCGCGTCGGATGTTTTCAAAACGCCCATAGGGCCTCTGACAAGGTTTAACGACTGCTATTTTATCGATAACAACCGGGGTCGAACTCCATAACACGGAAGCGCGCATGTAATTACTACCACTACCTACCACTAGCGATCACCCATCCAGGTACTGACCTCGCCCGACCTTTACCTATTTCGGTATTTTGTTTAAACGCGCAAAAAATCTAATTAACGTAGTTAAAACAGTCCAGAAAGTTTTATGCAAAAATAATAGAACTCTTACTTAATGGGTGTTTTATTATTAAGCGGGAGCTTATTTAAACTGGATTGTGTAATATTTCTTCGAAAATTTTAAAGTGTGATAAAGCATTGCTTTTATTCAGCTCTGTTCTGAATTATCTCATTTAATTGCCGCTACAATGTCTGAAGTTTACTGCACAGTGCAGTAAAGGTCACTCGAGTGTATTTCAGTTTTGTCGCATATACTCTCGTATAGAACACTTTGTTTCTCTTTGTGGGGTACAGTTATGACATTGTAACCGAAGAATAAGGACGCACCAATACATAAATCCACAACATTTTTACAGATGCTTTTTAATAAAAAGATTTTTACATTAGTACTAAAAAAGCAATGAACGTTAAACAATAATTAAACAGAGTTTTCCCCGATTTTCATGGAAAACTATGTTTAAACTTTGTTGCACACTTAATCACAATATTAAGCCCCGAAATTAAACGTTGTTAAATTTTAATTCAAATAAATAAAGTTGTCGCAACTGCCACTCATCCTCTTTGCAGATATAACCAGAAATTGCTGACGCATTTCTCCATACTGCATTAATTGACAAGGATATATCTACCAATGAAATAAATATTTTTCAATGTCGACTTTATACCTAGTATTAGAAATAGAATATGTCAAACACAAATTAAAAGAAAAAAGTCCGAATAAACGTGACACTCTTGTTGTATTACATCTCAGAGATTGGTGTACTGTGAATAATCCATTGCTATCTCAATTCCCAGGTGTCCTTGACCACCTATCCTTGATCTTGCTCACGAGACACGGTTCCATTACAGGCTAACTCTTCCTTAGCATTCACTTCTCTCCATAAATATCTGATACAGCTTCATTCGAGAATGCCATTAAGATTATAATCGACGCGATTTAATGCGTCAATTTGTATGCGCGCGTGTGTTCGCCGCTTAATAGATAAGGCCACCTACACACCGCCTACTGACACCCGTAATGTTATTGTGCCTTCCTTATAAATTGATTCCTTAATATTGAAAATGTTTACGAATCGCCGTTAAATAGTAACGAGACATTTGTTGGACATACAATGGACGAAGAAAATGTTCTGATGGAAATCGATGTAGGCTGTTTGTTACAGAAATAGGAACTCTTTTGTACGAATCCATGTCAAACGACAGCTAATAACATAACCACTTTATTGAGATTACAGAAGGTCGTTGTAAAAGTCGTGTTGTGGCAATAAATTGACGGTATGCGTTAAATTGAAAGCGAGTGATTTGGATATAGGCCCTCCACTTGGTCGCTTGGAATTTGAATGGCATGCATTTTTCGGAAGTTAATTCATCGTAAACCTTTACTACTGAATACGAGGTTGAATGTGGCTATATCAATATTAGTGAAAGAACTCACGAGTATCGATACAGCCACAGTCAACATACTCGTCTAACTTACTACATAGTTTTATGTCTAGTAGGAACAAGTCAAACTGAAATTCAGTTCCGTCCAATTCAGTCGCCTGTGGCGTATTTCCCATAGACAGATAAGATAAAACTTTGAGTGTGACCAGAAACAGAATCTTAAATTCATCATTCAAATTTCTGGTCTGCTGGGAATCGAACCAAGGACCATACACGAAGCACACTGGCATCTTAACTACCGCACAAAATTCAAAGACAAATTTAAATTATATTTTTTAACATTTTTTTTCACCATAGTAGTTATTCAACCTCCTCTTTCACTTTCAACCTTCGCCCCACCCATCTACCAGCCAGCACCTATCATCAGTGGTGGTTCCAGTGAATGTGGTGGAATCAATGATCTGTGTGCAATTAGAGCGACCACGAGTTATGCAGAACCTGCCATTACCGCGGCCGGCTCCGGTGTGGCTGGGGAGACCAGATATTGGGCTAAAAACGGGACAGCTAGGAAAAAAGTCGTGAGCAAAAAATAAATGGACGAAATGCGTAGCCTATTATTTTTAAAAAACGATATTAAAAATTGAGATGTATATTTGTAAAATTAGTTTTATTAAAATTCTGCTAGTTAGGTTTAAATCTGCGATTAAAAAGCTTATCCTCATTTAAAGCGTTCAGGATTTTTTTTTAATTAAACCATAGATAAATTTTTAAATTAGACCATACATTAAAAAAAAGATTTTTTAAAGTCCCTTACAGTTCCCAGAATATGAATCCTAGCGAAGGACTTACATACTATATACAGCTTGCATGACCAAAAAACTAAAAGCTTTAAAAATTGAAGACTGTCCCAAAAATAAGACGACGTGTGGTGCTCTAAATGATGAATGATTATTCATTAGGGCGCGTTATGAGTGGTCGCATTACACCGTCCAGTGTGGTCGCCGCCCGCCGCGCCACGACTCTACCGTGAACGAGTATCCGTTGGTAAAATTTGTATCAATGATAAAAATTGGGTAAAAAATAAATTTTAAAAAATTAGAAAAGATACAAAAAACATTGCGACTCTACCATCAACGAATTTCTGCTGGTTAAATTTGTCAATGAAAAAATTTGTTAAAGGAAAAGAAAAAAATTGAAAAAATACTAAAAGAAATGGGCAAAATATCGTTTACAATTAGGTATATAAGTGGTCCTACTTATTATTGTAAAGTCCTTAAAGTTAAAGGTAAAAAAAAAATAAGGTATAAATTTGTTTTAGCATTAAATGTCAATTTGTTTTTAAATCTTTATAATTTTGTGCGTTATAATATTTAAATCGACAATTAAAATAAAAAGATACGCTAAGATAGTAACCGAATAGGACGAGTGTAAAAAAAATTACAATTCATCGTCTTTTAGTACCTACCCTTTAAAGTTGGGAGTTGCCCTGTGCAATGACCACTTATCATGAATGACCTATACATTCACTTGCGACATCTATAAAAAGGGCACATAGTACTCCACTTATTTAATTTATCGGACACTTAGTGTAACAGTTAATCGAAGCAATAAAGCTAACGTTGTATCATTAAATGAAACAACGTTAGCTTTATTGCTTTAAGTTTAGTCTTGTAGCGACTTTCGCCAGTGATCAAGAGAATTATTTCGTGTGTCCGAAGAATTATTTCGAAAAAAAAAAGAGAATTTTTCTTACGTTTTTCGTACTTAGGGTCAACCCTACACATACGCAAGTCACTAGCGCCTACCAGCAAGTAGCGTAGTGGATAAACAAGCCCTTTGCTTGACACACATATGCGCTAAGTGCAGGCGAGATGCAAGATGAAGTGCACTAGCAGCGATATCGTGTTATAATCTAGTGTTATGAAAGGAATGCCTAAAGGTACATTTTGTACCGTTAATTTCTGTGTTAATTTTGCGAAAGATTCCATTTAGGCTTGTTTATTAATAAACATAAAGTGTTAAAAAAATGCGAGAAATTTATCACGAAAAAATTTAATTGCTTTCATTAATTTCGATTTAATTCCGTCTAAAAGCCCAAAGCTCTTCTTTTAAAAAGTTGACATTTTCTTATTTAAAAACATCTGAAGAGCTTCTTAAAATTCGGTTTCCATATATTAATACCTACCTGCATCTGTCCATATTAATAAAAAGAATTTAAATAATTTAAACTGGCATCAAAAAAGTATGAAATAAAATTTGTTACAACATATTTTAGGCTTACTATTTTTTGAACTAGTCGGGTAACAAAAACCAATACGTAAGATCGAAATATTGGAATTCAATACGATTATCTACGAAGGAAATCCCGCAAACGCGATCCAAATTTAGTGTCGGGTGAATGGCCCAGTAATGAATTTTAGCCTCGCAATGAGCTATATCGGGCCTGGGTAAACAATCGGAGTCTAGACTAAACACCGCTACCGAGAACCTCACCCTGATGGATGGCCACTGCTGGACGCATTTAGACTGGATATTTATTGTTCTGCAGTCCTTTTATATGCTACAGCTGGCACGGATCACATGGGGAGAGGTAGCCTGGTAGTGGTACTCCACGAGGCTATAGGAAAGACTCTGTAGAAGGCACTAGGCTACCGCTTCTAACGTTGTTTTATTTCTTGTAAAGTAAACAAGTGAGATATAAATGTCAAAATGCTGAATGTTGCACAGAAGCGTTAATCTCAATACACAATCACTTTTCGACAGAGCGAATTTTGAGTTTTCTAAGTTACTTGCGTTACACAAAAACGAAACAGACGTACCTAACAGTGAAGAAAATATTGCAAAAAAACGTGTGTGCCAGGAGGTTCTATATAAAAGATTCTATTTCTATTTCGTCCACCTCCACCGAATATAGTTAGAAGTAGAATTAAGTATGTACAAATACTTCAGTGCTGCAGTGGAACACGAATTGGTTGAAGACAATTTCAGAAATACAATTTGTAATATTGTCACTGGTACGAAATGCCAGCGTCTTGGGAACTATGCCTCACATGGGCACTTTAGATGAAATATTTTTATTATGAGTTTTCTTTTTTTTTATTGTATTCTGTAAATAGATATTTTTAATAGTTAAGATTTATTTAAGTTTCTATTTTGTTCTTTTTAATTACTTTCTGTTGTTTTCATTTCCGTCGAATAAACTGGTACGAACATTATTTTTTAAATCACAGTAACAAATTTTTTTACGACAATTGCTCCTCAGCCGACAAAAATAAAGAAGCCGCGACAAAACAACACAAATCATGCGCTGACAGCGCAACCATTCTAATATCCGAGCGCATACTTTGGTAGAGTTCTCTATTAACCGCATACCGCATATGGCAGCCAGAGGTGAGGTGAGCACGATATCGGTGGGAAATGAGATAATCTGAGTTTTAATTTGAAAGAAAGAAGAATGAAAGAAAAATGCATAAATGTGATAATTGCAATCAAGTTGCTACAAAATTTTGATTTGACTGATAAGATAAGAAATCACTTGTGAATCACTTCTTCTAGTTTTGTCTTTTGGTTGGGGAGATTTGCTCGCCGTAATTACTTTATTAAAGGTGAACATAAACATATAAGGTTACAAAAGTAAAACACTGCGATTTTAAATAAAATAATTAACACTCACATTTCAAATTTCTTGGCTAGAAATTCATTAATATGGTCACCCTAAAAATACTAGTGGGCAAAGGTTAAGACGTGTTTACAATGAAAATGAGTTATGTCTACGTCCTATACGCTGCGGCCCTTTGCTCGTATGAAAATGTTCCTACAAACAGGCGTTATCTATTTAAATCTATATCTTTGGTAAGTACAGAACTTCATTCCATGGAATATGTCGTTCGTTTATTGTTCGAGCCCCAGATCCCAGTAATGCTATACGCTTGATGTGTCTGTGTACTTTGTGAGCAGATGCTTAATATTCTGGTCACCACAAAGGGTTCTTGTTTCTGAACTCCTATAATGTGCTTCATGAATCAACGGTTCAAGATTAATATTGTTTTGCTGGAAACATTTTATGTAGGCCGGAGATATTTGTTAAATCCTATCCTTACACGACTAGGGAACAGCCCGCCTACGCAGGGCTGTACAGTAGTCTACAAATGGGCGACCGCCGTACTTCAAGTCTTGTGTTTCGGTTTGGGAGGTGTGGTCGACAAATAAAACATAAAAGGCTAAAGTTGAATGGATGATTAGAAACCCACTGTAGAGTTGAGACCAGACTCAGAACTCTCAAATTATGATTTTATAAAGCGCATAACTTTTAAGAATGTCATTGATGCCAGGTCGTGCCACTGGCATTCGAACCCGGACCCCTCGATTCGAGGTCGAATTCTAAGCCACTGGGTCATCACGCAGACATGCATACGATATCATAAACATGTCTAGCTAGAATGTGTCCTGAGCTATGTATGTGCATAGTGCGGTGTCGCGTCAACAATGTCAGGCTCGCCCGGCACGTGGCGCGGGGCAGGGGTGTGAAGCAAGCCTAATGAATTGAGTGACACTGGTAGGTAACATGTTCGTAAATTTACCGTAACGTTCGTAATTTAAATTTGGACGTGAAAGGCTAAGTTAAAATTTTTATGAAATGGGGTGATAGCCCGGTTAATAAGAAGTCGGTGTATGACTACTGTTCATTAGTGACCCACCGTAAGGTCGGTTAATTTGCATACCTGAAAAGGTGAATATGGATTGATCAAAATGCCCTGAAAAACCTTAATATAACCCACAATGCAAATGGAAATAAATTGTTAATGCAAATAAATGATTTTGTTTTGTTTTGTTTTCGAGCCTTCTCACAATAATGTGAAGGACGTAGGCCTTAGTCCACTGCTGACTATATTACAGATTGATGGTTTGTCAGTACCCATTAATGACCCACTACAGGGTCGGGTCTCCTCTCACAATGAGAGGGATGTAGGCCTTAATCCACCTGGCCTACTGCGGGTTGGTGGACTTCACACGCCTTATGAGAACGTTTTTTTTTATGAACTCTCAGGCATGCAGATTTCCTCACGATGTTTTCCTTCACCGTAACAGCAGGTGATATTTAATTTTATAAATCGCTTATAACTTTTTTTACAAAGTCATTGGTGCGTGCCACTGGGATTCGAACCCGGACCCCTCGGTTCGAGGTCGAATTCTAAGCCACTGGGCTATCACCGCTGCGGTGATTGATGGTTTATTAAAGCTTAATTCAACATCACCAAAATGAAGTCCCACCCGCAATGTCTATCACACCTCACAGCACACAAGTGCGTTTGTGGTTAACAGACTACATTGCTATATGCGTACTTGCATAGACCGTAACTGAGTACATTATTAGGGTCCGCTATATTCGCAACACATAGAGAGTGTTAAGGAATTTTGTTCCCAAATAATAGGAATAACTAATTGCATCCACTTAGTGCAGTTACGTCATCGAATAGCAAATGCTTTGTATTGATTTTATTCGCTAATATTAATGCTAAGATTCTAAATAAAGCGAAGTTTATGACTAGACAGGTGGATAAAGATGAGCTACTCGTATATCCTTAAGTTTTCCTTACGTCATTACTTTCCAGAATTCGTTCCTTATTAATTACACTGTCGAATGGTGTCATAATAATTATAGGGTGTGTTTTTGTTTTCCAAAATCAATGGGTTTAATTCCTGGATAGGCATATTATCAAAAATCCAACGATGTCGTTTTAGTTTTCATCAAAATCGGTCCCCAGACTCCTTTCAGCATGTTTCGGATTTCCCCATCCACACTTGAAAAATTCAGCCTGTATAGCAACATTGGCAGCTAAACGTGTTTAAGATAAATTTAACTTAATTAATTTAAGATTTTCACTCTTTACCGGATGCCCTTATAGCCTGCGAGTCTAAGCGAGTTATTAGGGCGTGGAAAATAATAAAGCATAGAAAGGGAGCTGTATAATGCCAAGAACATAAAAGGTGTGTATGAGGTAAATTAAACTCAATAAATTTACAATCATAACTCTTTCCCGGATGCCGGTCCTGTCCGTGGAAACCGGATCGGACGAGTAAACAAAACAGCGTTTCGTAAATAAAATACGTTCTAAGAAGCGGTAATGAAGCGATTGATTGTGGTGGCACGTTTGTTTGTTTGTTTATGACTTCTCGGTAAGAAGCTTTGATAAATTCTATAGATTTAATAGATATTATCTTCGACCCATTAATGAACCTTTGCATTGTTAGGTCTCATCTCTCAATGAGAAGAATATAGTCCTTAGTCCACTACACTCGATTATTGCAGGTTCTCTCTCAGGAGAACTGTCAAGTATACAGATGTTTTTCTTCAACGTGTAATGCTTATAACAGAAAAGTCATGATGATATCGATGATGCTACTGAGATGCTGGATCACACCGATCACCACTTTGAATGGCTGACATTAATAGTCGCAACCGAATTCAAACACGCCAAAAACATTTGATATGACAAGCGGATGTTTTTCTACTCCAGAAGACTAAGATGGTCGTAATGGACTCTCTTATAGTTCTTCAGCAACATGGAACCACCGCACGGTATACACGGTACACACGGCAACTCAGCCAAAACACATCACATTAAAACATGCTGCTTTGTGATGAACTATAATGTTGGCGGAACCTTCCAATGAGAGCTATACTCTTTCCTATCATTTGTATAAAACCTAAAATTTGTGTTTTTCAAATTATCAGTTTTACTTATACCACGTTAATTTCGCTGGAGTTATTTTCTCTTCAAGAACCCGAACACACATCTCATTCTGTAGAGTTCTTGCTTGTTCAGCTGATCAGCGAAGGATCGCTTCCGAGCGACGGGTAACTGGGAATCCAAGCAAACAGGAATTTTATCTTGTTACTGAAGACGAGGGTAAATAGGACTCTTGCTTTCACCCTGTATCTATAGATTATTACAGATACCTGAATAATATAAAGAGAGATTTATTCGCAAACTTTACTTTTTACTTGTAAGACTAATGCGAAATTTAAAGAAATAGGTGGATGGCGCCAAACAGATGAATTTAATGAAGGATTTGAATATTTTGTATGTTTACCAAATTTTGAACTTTATAATACCATACACTACATACGAAATTTACGAAAACAGACTATTCACATACATTCACGGACAAAAGCAAAACTTTGAAAAAGAAGTATCATACCATACTCTTCCTTAGAATCTAATTAGACGAGGATGCAGTACTTCTGATTAAGACCTCAAATCCACAAAATATGTAGGTTGAAGTGGTAGATTTACATACCACGTGGGTTATCACGTTATTTTACCACTTTCCCAGTGGAATAAAACGGCGTGAAATAAAACCAGAAATTCATACTTTAACACCGTACAATTTTCGCTTTTTGTTTTGCAGCGGCTAACAGAGCTAAGGTGTCCGTTTTTAAGCGCTTATACCCGAAGCGAATGCTGCAAGTCCACACTCGTATCATTTACGGGAATTTACAGCGAAATTCCCGGGAAAATATTTCTAGATTTTTATATCGTGGGAACTGACGGCTAAAATGTAGACTTTGGGAAGTGCTTTTGTCATTCGACACTCAGAACGCGATTTTAGAAAGATTCTACAAACAACTTACAGAGATGTTTTACGAGTGTGTTTTGCAGTTGCACTGAACATTGCTTGGACATTAAGTACCTGTAACAACATATAGACAATCTAAAAGGTACCTTTAAGGTAAGGTTTCACTGTGGATTATAAGAATAGTAAAGCACGTCGGGTCTTCGGATTTTACGTACTTGAAGATAAGGAAACGAGAGCCCAATGAATAAGGTTGTACCAATTTTAATTCTGTTAGTCATGGTCCAGCTTTCTTAAATACCCAGGTTTCAGTCTCATCCAATCATGATTTCATTTCACTGGCAGTAGATAATTGGAAATAAGTATATTCGCTTATTGCTTAGGTTAATGTGTAATTAAGTACCGCAATGTATTCATTAACCTCAGAGTCTATGCGCTTGCTTTCACCGATTGCCTCGTCATTAATTTAACACACGACGATAAGGAAACCCATTTCCTTGAAATCCATCAGATTGTGTAGTAAATTAATAAGGTTAATTATAACGTTGTAAGGTTTAGCTTTAGATTATGGAAGCATGGAAGATGCAAAACAGTCTCGGTTGAAGTGATGGTCCGGCAGTAAAATACAAAACACTAAGATAAGTCCCAGCTACAAACAATATTGGACATCGTGTTCGCACATCAGAGTTTTACCAGAATTATAATCTTCTTCAAAGATTCCGTTAGCATGTACCTAGCTAATGATTGTACTTAGGTACTTTGGAATAAAATTATTTCACACACACACAGTTATTTTATCCTTCTAGTCTACTGCTGGTCATAAGCCTTTGTTAATTAGTTCTGATTCTGTTTCTGGGTATTCTAAATGCGACATTATTCTGCTGTCTACTCACAACTACAACTGGTTGGAGGGCGTCTTATATTCATTTCATCAACACTTTGTCTCCATTCCATATTATTTTGTCCTTACAATTTATCATTATTTTCAATGTTATGTTCTCTGTTTTAACTTCGTCTTGGAAAACATTGACGGTTTACTAGTTTATTCCAATATTTTTTAAGATTCTACGTTAAAATATTTATTTGTAAACCACCGTGGTACCATTATGGCTGTTCTTCCCCTAATTTGACGTTTGAAACTTTCCGAATTCCCGGTATATTTCTAAAAATTATAGTTAAAAAAGGTTAAACGATAGTTGATGAACCCTTCCTTAATAGCTGACACCTTTAGAGGACCTTCACAGGCTATTACTTAAATTGCTATATTATAAACTAATCCTATAATTGTCTAAATTATTGTGAGCAACCTCTAATTTAGTCGACGTTGGGGCAAAACTGACCCTCTAATAACTCCCCATCGCGAGAACTTAATCCTTCACAAATGTTCTGTATAAATTATGAACGTGATTATTATCTCGTATGATGATTATAGTCACATTTGTTTGTGTTTTTTGTTTCTTTTTATTCTTTAATAATATAGACGAAGCAGTAGGTACTAAGTATACTATACATTCAACCTAAAATACTAGAACAATCTCAGTCCGCTGAAGTAGCAACACTAGTAGCGCATATACTTACAAACTTTTGGCAATTTGTGCTTCGGTAGATAGTTCTTCGGTACCAGACAGATGAGATTGGCTGTGTAGATCGCTTGCGACCTATCGCAAGCATTAATCCTAATTAATGCTGGTAGAAGTCCGGCACAATCCGCTGCTAGAAAGCACTTTTGAAAGAGTATCCATGGATTTCCCCCCAAATAGAATGTAGCTGCTGAAACCATTTCACCTTTCAGTGTGAGTGACATAGAGTCACTCACACTGAAAGGACTCGAGTATTAATAAGCGCTTACTTATGTTAAGCGTATGCAAACATCGGGTCCACGTTAATCAAGTCGAAGCAAGGAAAAGTCAATAAAACTATCCGAGCCGTATTAACCCCACCGGAGCTGAGTAATCTCGACGATATCCACTCTTACAGCGCTTTCACATTGGCGGGAGCTGACTGCTGAAATTCTAAATGAGATCCTTGTAGAATGTAAACAAATGTCACTGTCAAAATAACGTGAAGAGTTATCAATTTTAAAAATGAAATTAACGTAGGTATTTTATTATACTATAGATTTGAATAACCAAGTTGTGCTTTTTGTTTACTGAATTGATAGTAGCTACTTTAGTACAATGCAACTTTATATCTTTATCAATACTACCTTTCAATATATACTACCAAGGACTGTCGACCTATTGAGTATAATGCTGCTTGATATCGCTTAACGTAGGTTTCTTGCGATGTATAAATTTTTAGGTGTCGATAATTTTAGGTTTGAGTTTTTGTCTGTATGTTAAATAAATACTTCTAAAAAGCAATTAAGCGTAAGATTTGCTAAAGGTCGATATACCAGGGAGCATAAACTTGCTCTTCATGGAAGGGGGTGATAAAAACTCGGACCATAGTAGAATATTTATAAAGGACCGTCCGAAACTGACGACATCAACTTTCGCTTATTTTATCAACTTTTTATACATGCAAAGCACAATATTGTCGTTCAAAAATCGCAAGTAAGAAAGGGATGATACTAGGGCTCCAAACAACGAGGATTATAATGTAAATATATGCAAATGCTTCGAGGGAGCGATGCGCTAAGGGCCAAAGCAGACTAGCTACATTTGGCAATTTTATAAATTTCTGGAAACTGCCCTATCTACATAATATTTGACAAAAGTTAAAATTTATGGTTCAGTTGTTGGTTTACATTATAATTGCTTTTTACTGTTATTTGAAAAAAAATGAAAAGATTTTGGTGAAAGGAGAAGACGTTGGTTAATTAAACATTCCTCCTTC
Source organism: Erynnis tages (assembly GCA_905147235.1). Taxonomy (NCBI): domain Eukaryota; kingdom Metazoa; phylum Arthropoda; class Insecta; order Lepidoptera; family Hesperiidae; genus Erynnis; species Erynnis tages. The sequence continues at coordinate 138,807 of LR990079.1, forward strand.
TTATGAGACGAACCAAAGGATCCCAAAATTTATCTTGTAATGCGTACCTGCACTCCATTCAAGATTCGTTTTTAAATGGATAGAATCAGTCGAAACTATAGAAGCATCTTAAAATTATAACAACAATAAAGCAAATTCCTAAAATTCACCCTTCAGAACGGTATTTAAGAACAGTACTTCATGATTACATTCCTTAACTAAAACAAAGTATAAGCTGTTAGGATGTTTGCCGTTGATACAAAAAGCAAGCATCTATAAACTTAAGATCATCAGTGCAAAAAGTATCGTGTCGATACTAAAAACAGGTACAGGTATCAAGTCATGGGTCAAAAAATCGCCATCAGAAGCAGTCGTCGTGAAATATAGTCTGTTCTAGTTGACTAAAATCGTACCGTCTGTTCTCGCCCTACGAAGGACAATATTTTCCGACGCACAGAAAAATGGCGACCGCGGCCGCAGATAACGACAGCTTATGTCGTGAAAACGTGAGGCTTTACGCTGAATTGGGGAAACATGACTTGTTTCTGAATTTCCCGCAGCGAGGGATGCAAATGGAATGATAAGAACAGTGTTCCGTGATAAGCCCTATAAATACTGCGCAAAAACAGAATGGCGAAATATTTCATTTTCGCAAACGCGAGCGAGATAGACGGAATCCCTAACGCAGCAGTAACGTTTGCGTATCTTGGTGTAATAAACGGATTTAAATATTTTAAATTTCCTCAAAAATATTCAGCTTCTGGTATCCTCAGGGATGTCACGTAGTAACAGCCTCATTTTGCCTTTTAAAGCGAAACAGTTAGGTATAATATCTTCTCCTGTTCCGATGATCACGTAAGACAACAAAATCTTAAGCCTTATGTTATGCTATTATTAAAGAAATAATTGGTGAAATGTAGGAGCCTAAAATTTAAAAATACAGAATCCTTTGGTTTGCTCACATCAATTTTCTTGGATCCAACTGAAATTAACTGAATATTTAAATTTTTATTACATCGAGAATGATCGAAATTACTAATATCTACTACCGCATCGTTGCAGGGACTCATTATTTCGCAATATATATTAGATTTAGAATATTTCTGTCAAATATTTGAGTTTAAAATTCCAAAGTACATAATAATAATTTTTCATATCAATATGGAATATTTTTGAGTGTAACGACTACATACAAAGGGAGGCTGAAGTTCCGTTTTTACAACTTCCATTTACCTCCAGCCTTGCCTCTAGCCGACATCACGTCTGAATGCAAATGGCTCCTGGGCCGAAACCCCGGAATCCGACGCACTATTTAAATGAACAATTTGTTGCGCGCTATTTACCGAGATTGTGGCCGACGCGGGACGCATACCATTTTGTTAGGAGACTCAGAATTATTTTGCGTTGAGTCTTTTAATTGTGACGTTTGAAAAAGATGCTTCCATGAGAATCCAAATATTATGAGTAATGCCAGAGTTTTTGATGCTAGTAGAATCAAATATAAGTTTTATGCAATCCACGAAAACACACTTTTTGTAGGACAGAAGGTTGGTCCATTGATTCGTGTTTAATTTTGATCCGTTAGAAATTCTGCAATTAGATTATCGCCGCCAAAACTCAATAATCCATTGTCAACATGAAGATATGGTTGTATTGAAAATGACACTTGAAATTATGTAAGTACTAGTAAAATTCTGGATAGCAAGAATCTTAACTAAACTCTAAACAATAATTAAGTACATAATCGTTATCGCAAGTATATCAAGTAACATCAGGTACAATTTATGAATTCAAAGTAATGTAAACGTTTGTCATTTACATGCAGATCCTAGCAATTAGGTGACCACAGGTACCGAAGCCACTCCTGCTATGTAACCGTATCTAAGATTTCCATCTAATACAACCCTTTCTAACATGACGCATGTAAATGTCTTGCGGAGTCACAAACCGTTGGAGCCGCGACTAATCAGAATTTATTGCCAACGAAACCAGTAGTTAACCCATCATTAGCCCCTGCAGAAGCTGAGAACTACAAATCGTCTTATACAGTCTAGAGAAAGGGAAATTGAACGGATATACTTCATGCTTTGTCGTGTGAAAGAGATCTACTGCTCTGTGGAACGTATTGCTTCGTAATAGATTTATTCGCGTCGATGTTTTGACTTCAAAGTTCTCTCAAGCGGAAACAGCACCTGTTACTATTGTTATTCCTTCAATTATACCAAGAGGTCAGCTTTACTTTATACAGCTCTCTCTATAGTAGAAATGTAACATGAACTAACAGTCATGCTCTTCTAAAGTCACTAAAACTGAATAACAAATGGTATAATTATGTTTTCGAATTTGTATCCGAAAGAGATATTTTTAAAATAATGGACCATAATAATGCCCATTAAATATAAATTCACGAGAGAGCATCGAGCGTGCAACGCACGGTCGCAGTCGCAGAATAATTCGGTGTCGCATTGCGACTGCTTGAAATCTACAGACGTTTCCCCAATGTTCCTGTCAAATTCGAAAAATTACACTCCTAAAAAGAACGAAGATAAAAGATAAATGTTAAATTAAATACATAAGCATGCAGGACTTGAAAATTATGTGTATTTTCATAGACATTAACAAAATAAGAAAAAGAAATAGGCGAATTAAAATAACATCAAACAAATATTAAAGTCATAAATCTCGAAGAAAGCAGTTTGTAACCGAGGGTATTTATTTCAGACGTAGACAACGTCTGAAATAAATAGTCTGAAGAATACCATCTGAATAATACGCGACATTCCATTAGCATTATTAAGATTCGAAGAAAGGACTCAGATCATGACCAAAAAAAATACACAATAGAAGATAGTCATAATTTTTTAAGAGCATAAAAGTCCATGGCAGTGACCGAACGCAGTTTTGGCGCGAATCCAAAATGGCGGGAGTCGCTTGGCGCGTTTTTATTTGCGGCCGCAGCCCGGAGCGTTACTCGCAACTTTACAACTGACTCCTGATTTATGTCCTCGGCTAATAAGAGAAAAGGGATCAGTGTGTTATCTTGCCAGTGGGGAGTAGGTATTGGATATCCACTGTGGTGTTTAACATAAACATCACATTTTATGATAGAACGAGAGAGTGAGAGGACATGCCTAGTTGTAATTTATGCATATTCCTTCAAATACGTAGTTTTTTCGGCTCACTCATATCTTTTAAAATCGAATTACTCATGTAATAAATTAACAAAGAATGCACAATAACTCTTACGAAGAAGGAGGAACTATATTTAATAAACTCTGTTAAAACTCGGGTTTTACTAATTACCTTGCAATGGGAGGTTGACAATAAAGTAAGCGTAGCGATATAAAACAGAAAGTGTCAGAAAAACATAAATTAAAACAGTAACAAATGATTATAAATAACTGGTTTCAGAACATTGAAAGGGACGTCCAAGTCGCAGACGGCGACATAGACATGCCGACATTTTATTAGCAACTTTCTTGAGAAACCGAGTGTGAAATCTTTGTCTTTTATTTTCAACTCCATTGCAACCGGATAACTCTTTGTTTTGCGTTATAAATATGTCAGATAAAAACTCGGAGGGAGACATCGATGACAAACTACATATCAACGACAAAAGAAAAAAAGATTAATGAATAACGTCACTTTCAAAAGGCGACTTAATTAGAAAGATTTAAACGGACACCAAGGTAATTTATTATAAACAGTGATCATCTGTGACACACTACAACAAAACCTCACGCACTTGTGGGAACTGGATGCCCCTTAGGTACTACTGGACTGGAACTCTTAGATAAAATATTTTTAATTCGTGTCATTTTAATTATAATCATGGATTGACATGACAAAGAGTGGCACAAAGGTTGTTGGCCTTAGCCATTATTTCTTGATTCACATAGATGCAGCGGTTTGACATTTTTTCAGCAGTTTCATTCATTTTTCAGGCCCTCAGATTATGGAGCTGTTTATTTACATTTCAAAACAGCACTTGTGCCTATACAAAAAATCATTGCCGACTATGAAATGAATGCTAATGAAACAAATTGCGAGTATGCTTCGACTATAACAGACATTATCCACATTCAATTACACAATATTGGTGATTTATTGAAGACGGGCCTTAAAACCGAAGTAGAAAGCAAAAAGCCAAAAATAACCTTTGAGAAAAAAAGCAGTACAGTGAGCGATGAATTCGTTAGCGACGCGCGGTGATATATAATCGGTTCGAATGCGATCCATTAGTCTTCTTGTCGAGATTGTCGACCCAAATTATTTGTAACGAAAATACTTACTCCAAAAGTCCTAAGCTCTGACTGGAACGAATCAATCCTTGGGAACGTTGCATGTTGGAGGAGCTATCGGATAGGTATAGAAAGAAAACAATTTATGATGATTCTATTTCAGTAATACTCAACTCGATAGCGTTGTATGGTCGGAGTGTGGATCAGAAATCAATTATAAAATTTATTTAATTATTAAATTAGTTTCTAGACATATAAATTTCACCCAGAAAGGGGTAAGAAGTATCCTAACATGTAATACCTAATATTAATTTGCATTGAAATTCACTTCATTCACAAAACACAAAACTTAACGTTTCTTTATCTCAAAAAGAGAACATTCATACTTTGATACAGCATTAATGAGATTTTTACGGAAATTGCAGTCGTTGCACAAAAAGCTGCTATTTAATGGCCGACAGTTTCGTGAATATAGAAGCCGGGATATTCTCCGGCTTTAAAGGCTTTCGTATCTATACTTTATGAATACTAATTTAAAGATATACTGTTCCGAGTAGACGGAGTAGTCGTTGGTGCTCGAAGCGGGGAGCAATATCGGCGATTGCACATTTCCGTTTCATTCGCATCATGAATTTGGAAATCAAAGACGCTGCAGTGTTCCGATTGGATTCATTTCAAAGCAGTTTGCAGTAGCAGTATGTGTACTTTAGTTTTGTTAAACCTTAATCAAAATCATAAGCAAGATTGATGTTAAAATAGTGTGTAACGGACTTCAAAACAAATGAAATTTGTCGCGAACTACTGATAATTTAATTTTGTGGAAAATAACAAAATTTTCAAAAAAAAATTTAGAGGCCTGTAAACTACGTCGTAAGAAAATTAGAGACAAGGTTATATAAATACATACCACCGTCATAATAAACCAATATGAAGAATAAAGGCTTGATATTTAGGTAACTTTCGATTACCATAGATAAAGATAAGCGGCAGCCAATGGTTGTATGTGGAGACTTTAACATTAGGTGACTAACATTTTGTACACTACAACTTCTATAAAACAGCTTATATTCCTAAATTAGAAATATTGAAATTCGCAATTCCCATTCAAATGATATAACTACAAGAAGTACAACTAAATTGTTTCATTAAAACGACAAAGAGGATTCCGTTTAATATTATTTGGGGACCGGCATCAAGCTTGAGTACCTAGCAATTTCAAGGGTGAGGGAACTTTTTAAAATAAGAGACACCACGGCGAGGGAATCGAAATGACCGAAGATGAGAAGACGCTACCAAACAATTTGTATTTCCAGCTTCCCTCGCGGACAGATGTTTTAACTTTTGTATTTCTTGCGGATTTCTTGGTAATGCATTTTTGATATTGGCTGATGGTTCAATCGAGCTCTCCCGAACAGCTGTTTCGTTATCTTGCAAATATTTTCAAGACGCCTTTTAATATGCAGTTGGTAAAACTCTTTTTATAAACACTGTTTTGTTAAATATTGTTTTTATAAAATCCATTGCTATTTTTATAATATAAAATGTAGCTTGATTACTTGTTCGGTAAATGTAATAGTAAACAAAAAGCTTTCGAGAAACTTGGATTCGGATTGCTAAATCTTGCCCAGTTCTACGTTTTGCGGTCCAAATTAAACAACGAAGTCTTCCAATTCATTGGAATTGGAAACAAATAACCGAAACGGTAGACAAGTACAGCGGAGTCCACTCTAAGTAATGCCGCAGTAAATGAAGCAAACATCAACATAAATACTCAAGACGTTACTCCAGAATGCAATTTGGGAGATCGGATCGTATGCGGTCTGAACGAAGGATCGGACTCACATACGAGCTCCAGGGTTGCTAGTCTTAAGTTTTTTGACTTGCCGAATCTACAATCACAATACAGTCATAATCGTATCGTGGTTTCGTTCTGATTACATTTTTATCATAATTAAAATTCAGTTTAAATATGATTTTCCAATAAAGTTTCAGTGGCGTACAATTCAGGAATCATATTTGAATTTGGTGAATTTTGCAGTTGAACATTGTGTCAATACAATTGAATTGGAATGTTTCAATTGTTACGACATTTATTACCATTTATGGTTCATAGACAGCAGAGCAATAATACCGCGTTAATAATAATATTATTATCTTAGTTTGAGTTGGATGTGTATATTTTTTATGTCAGGTATCCAAGACTCAGGATCTGTAAGTGAACCATCATAATTCTAGAATCATTGTTTTTTATTTTCAAAAGTTATAAAAGGTATTTAAGTCTACTCTTCTTAAGAAAAGCAATTTGTTTTCTTTTCTAAAATAATTTCTTTATCTCATAAACGTTATATCGGAGTATATTATGGATGTCCTTCTATGAATACCCAATATATATTTTGAGTACCGTATTTACCAGACTTCAGGTATCAAATTCAGTGGTTAAGTGGCAGCCCTGTACAGAGTACACTGTGACAGGGCAATCTTGGCACACACGCCACACACCGCTTGTTTAAACATCGCCTTAAAGAGATTCTGTTTCGTTAGCTTTTTTAAAACCAACCGGATTTCTTCTACTTAGGAAGTTTCTACCATCTAGAAAAGTAACTTCCTTTTCTGTATCTAAAAGTTTAAATTTTTGTTTGTTACAAATAAATCTTCGATAAGGACCTGACTTGAATCGTTGATGAAGTATTCAAAAGGGATTCTTTTAAAGATGATCAAGAAATGGGATTAGTAGGTTTTTGCTAAAAATTAAAACGTTAGGGTATAAAACTGACATGTTTTCAAAGAAAAAATGCAACTATCTACAATTGTCCCATACTTAAATAATCCAACAATTCACAGCTGTACTGTTCTGTACTGATCAAATTTTCTCGAGATTCTTTAGCGCTCTTTGCAATGGAATCCACGTTTAAAAATGTATTGCTTAGGGTGTCATCATCTCAACTGTTATCTTAGAAGCTGAAGCTATCTCAAAGTGAGTCATGTACACGAGACATGACCACAATGCCAGATTTTTTCTTCCCCTAGCAAGCGACTTAACGCCTCCAAATCTAATAAAGCGAACAACTCTTGGGTCCTGTCTGACCAAACATCAAACGGAAAATATTCAAAAGTGTCCGGCGAGGACGGCGTACGTGCGCGGACTACTGGCGCTCCAAATGAAGACGCGTTATTTACTTGAGTGACCCCATAAAAAGAAACGCTCCTTTCAGGATTGCGCTTGATGCCTGAATTTTAAACAACCCCAAACGCAACTATTGTACCGAAGGAACGAGTTTCGGTGGAAGGAGAATGGTTAATGCGTCCGATGTGACCGGAACGGATATTGGACGCGGATCGACTGTTTTGGGTTTCTTGGGATTGTGTTTTGTAGTAGTATTATAATTTTCTTAGCTTTTATAAACGATAATATTGGAACCAGTACGTCTGGTGTTTCTTTAAGCTGTTCAATATTTAGAACTGTGTCGATAGAAACATACATATTTTACTTATTATATTTTTATCTTCTTTACAAATTAACATAATTTGTAATGGTTGCCATCAACTAACACAATATCTCGAGAGTTTGGTTCGACAGGATCTTCATTTTTAGGAAAAAACATGATAGAAATGAAGATGGTAGCGATTTAGATAAATCACCGAAACTTTAATCAAGTATTTTGAGCCATCAATTGAATTAAGCGATATCAGATCCAATCAGCCTTTAGACAGATTTGTTCAACCTTTACCTTTTGTTCAACTTATTGTCAGCATGAAAGCTTTTAACATAGCACTCTCAATTAAGCAAGTGTATAACAACAATTTTACAGCTCAGGAGCATTTACGTGGCAATTCATAGATTTACGCAATCAAATAGGATTGTCTCGATTGGCGATTTGAGCCTCATTATCGCCACGAAAGCATTAACGCTAGTAATTTTGTTTTGCGTATCTATTCAACACGTTTCTGTATAAATCAAACGTTCAGCAGCACGTAGTCATTTCAATTCCATTAATTTAGGCTGGGGAGACCTTTTTTGTATCTTTATTCGCGACAAAGATTGTTTCCATTCCAAGTAAAATATTTCACCCCATGCGGAATAATTGAGATAGTCAATTTCAAAATATTTTAAATTACCTTTAGGTATCGCGATGATGTTTGATGATTCTTGTGTATCAGTATCCAAAGGTCAAGTTCCCTCCATAGGAGAAATGGATGTATAATTTTGTACCATTGTTCCCACCCATCAAACTTTTTGTAATATCTGTATATCAGCTGTTGGTAGCTCAATCTTCATCCATACCAAAAACCATTCATATGAGATCAAGAACGGTATCCTAGCAAATTATTTAGAGAAAGCTTATAGACATTAGAAACCCAACTTTATTATCGCTATCAATTAATTATTTTACGGGAGGCAGGCGTGGCACAGAGAGAAATTGTATTAAAGACAGCAGCAGTAGAAATGTCGACAGTAATATTTTGACCACTGACCGATACTAAATTGGTTCATAGATATCGCCTCGTGACTGAATGGTCAGTTATACTAATCGTGTTTTATTGCCAATAACCAGCTAAAGCCTAGGAAACCTAAAACCTTTTGTATATAACGACGTTATACAATATAAGTTACTAAAATTAAGGTAGGATATCAAATATGATAAAAGCCGTGTTATTTATGCATTTTTGCTTATGTTTATCCTTGGTTACTTTTAACCTATATTATGATAATTTTCCGATGTACTATAATTCTAGAAATAATGTCATGCTTTATTTGGCAAATAAATATTTAATAGGCTAACAGATACTTTACTGTAAAAGATACTTACCTAAATCCAATCTTCTCACAAACATATCAACTAAAATGAGATACATTACTATCAAGTGCTTTAATTATGTCCTCAAAATATTTTCTAAAATCACGCAAGTTACAGTTGTAATCTGGGTTTTTACAATACTGGGAAATATTTTAAGTCTTACAAGATGATGGCATGCAACTAACTATTTACGTGTCGTCAACGCAGCTAGAAATGTAATAACTATAGTTAAACCAAAAGACCTCGAAGGAAACCAGCCAGTAACAAGAAATCTGGTCTCTCTCACTATTATTACAATACGACTGCAGTTTGTCAATAGCCTCGTAATAATATACGAGAGATGCGTGATAAATCGGTGTTACAGTTGTCACTCACCCGACATAGATGTTTAACACTCACACACTTTGTAATTTTGTAAGAAAAATATCAGTTGAAATGTACTCTACATTTACCATGTTCAGAGTTAAGGTCCTGTTCAGTTAGAGATTGATTGACAGAGAGAAGGAGTAATTGTATATTTATCACCCGACTGTGGTATTTGTCATACTCGTAGCTTGATTGTCACTTATGCCTCTTACAACAGAGAGTAAGAAAGCAAAAATATTTTTTGAAAATATCTCAACTTTTTAAAAAATTTGACGTCAAACCAACTTTATGTATCAGATACATTGATAGCTATGTTCCAACTAAAATAGCATCAATTTTTTTTAAATCCATGTAGGTCAAGGTATGTCAAACCATGTAGATTATTTTTTATTATAATACCTACGTAGAAGCAATATCTTGCATATAATCGTAGTTGCAAATATACTTCCAGAGCATATTCCTCACAATTAGTCAAGGCAGTAGTTACGTGCGACACAACAAACCCCACTAATGATATTGAGGTACTGGCGATAATCATATTTGTCTGCGCGTTCAATGAGCCGCCTGCTCTATGCATCGTACGAGATCAATTAGTTTTGTCTGACACCTTTGTTCGTAGTGACGATGTAGCATGAGGTAGGATCCAATGGTTCCATTAAATTTTAGTTGGTGATACTTGTCACTCTGATGTTAATAAGTCTAGTATTGAAATGAAAGCCACTTCAAGAACATATTTTAGCGGTCAAACTTTTTAATCTGACACCTTTGTTCGTAGGTGAAGACGCAGCGTAAGGAAGGATTCAATGATTCTATTAAATGGTAGTAGATAAGACTTGTCATGTCATTGTCATTGATAAATCTAGTATTGAAATGAAAAACACTTCAAGGACAGATCAAAATTTTTAATTTAAAAAATATTTTCAATATTTTGAAATACTATAGACATTTAGCAAATTCAATAGCAGTAAAATTTTGGAATCAATTTTTTTTAATACCCAAACCAAATTAACAAAATTATCTGAACATAAGCTTAACTATTCGGGTTAATGATTGTGATAAAATGAACGAATTCGCATTGGAGCATAGTCCATTTACTCCAGGCCACCCCCTGATGTAGGGACCAGCGTCCAACAGACATACAAAGAGAGTGCAGCCAAAAAAACATTTATTTTAGTCATTGTGCCATCACCGCTTGTACAGCAGTCGGAGACTGAACTTAAATTCCGAAGAATCAGAACATAAAGCAAAGTCAGAATGCATAATACCTGCAACACATTACAATGCATATACGTACCGTGCATCTATTCCATTAGCAAGGGCACGTACCTGTGAAGGGAGGACGCAATTGCAAGTGTCGGGAGATAAATGTGTTACCGTCTGGAGCTGACCAGACCCCCGACACGGAAGTGACATTGTCGGTAAAGTGACCCCGATGATTTCAGTTTAGGGAAATCTCTCCTTCGATACTGCAAGTGTTGCTATTACTGTAAATATGATTTTTTTTAAATTATCGCTAGTTTGAAGCCGAACAAATGATAAGTAGCCTTCGGAAAACCTCTTAAATTGCAAATACGAGCATTATTCTTCAATATGACCAATACCACGTATTTTAAAGCTCTAAGTCAGTAACCCATTAACGACCTGCTACAGGATCGGGTCTCCTCCCATAATGAGAAGGATGTAGACCTTAGTCCACTACGCTGGCATTCTGTGGGTTGGTGGACTTCACATATCTTTGAGAAAATTTTCACATTACTGCCTCTAAATTCAAATTAGCGCATATATCAGAATACAGCTAGGTGCGTATTCCATGTCAAACTATACCTACATCCAGGCTACCTACGTATAAGCTACGATACAGGCTGGGGCACCGGCGTTAAATGCATTAACGCCTATCAGACGGACTAACCGCTGCAGGTAGACGTAAATGGCAACAGGTACATTCAATTATAACTGTCTCGCCAGACACGAACACGACGCCCACGGGAGAGACAAGTCTTGAATCGGATTTTAATAATATGAAATTATAATTTACATGGGACTCTTCAACGTCTCCCTCGTAACCTATTTTACAATGCAAAAAACATACTATATTGCACACCAATAACAAGAACAAAATATTTATGACCTATAAAACTAAGGATTAACGAAGGCGTTAATGTCACATCATACTGAAATTGTCTGTGTCGTGATTATCATGGACACGGTAGATAAAAAAGAATTGCAGCACAACATCAGAGTATCCATTTACAACGTGATATTAACAAATAAGGGTCTAAGTAATGCAGTCATCTCTTCAGTTCATTCCATATTTTTCGGTCTGATACTGATACTTATTCTAAACACAAAAGCAGACAACATGATACATAATAAAAATAAAGGTTATCACGGGATAATCCTGTGAAAATTTTAAAATCTTTTTGCCTCGAGGTGCGACATTGCTTTTGTAAATTGTAATGACTTGAACAGTGACTGTGTTACTCAATCTTTTGTAACGCAACTTCCTCTCTATCTAAATCTAAAACTCTTTTATAATCATTTTTGCCGTGTAAGTCGCCACCCGCAAATGTTATTTTGTTTCTCTTAATTTTTATTTTTTGTTTCACTTTCACTTACACGTAAAATGTTCTTTCTAATTTTCATCAAAGATTGATTATTATAGTTTAAATTTTACATAATATCAGCTGCCTAAACACGTTGGGAGTTTTTATTCTTTTTAATCAATATTTGATTATTTGCAAAACACGTTATAATTATTTATATTATTTCAACCAAAAAACCATGGCAAGTAGTTCAGGTACTGAAGTTTGGTGATCTCTGGACTAGAGAATCCGTATCTGAAACGATCCATTTCGCAATATTGCTTCGACGGTAAGCTTCCAAACGGCTTGTAATATTAATTTGTAAATAACCATCAAAAGTTATTGCCTCTTTCACTGCGGAGATGGAGTTTAGAATGGCTGCGACTTTGATCAGAATATCGTCATTTTTTTAAAAGTAAAAATACAATTTAAAATAATTGTTTTCGGTGATTGTTTCAGTACATCTGCTAAAAGCGAAGAAAGCTTGCGTTTGAATTGGAAAAGTAACAATAGTGATAGATAAAAAGCGGTCAAATTTTATTACCATTTAATAAAATTTGGCGGTTTGCCGCTCGACTCAATAAGCCTTGCGGCTTCGTTCCGCATATCTGCTCATCTCAGTAATTACAGCCGCGGATGCTGTTTACAGAAGGCTCGTAATCAGTGTCATCTCATCTATGTGAATATTGAACAAGTATAATCATTATATTATTCGTATATATTTAAGGAATGAAAAAAGAAGAGAGTATAATAGAAAATGGAAGTTAATATTGATCAGTGCTTTTGCGTCAATTTGAGGAAGTCTAAAGCCAAAGACAAAAACGATTATTTTCACGAATATGTTTGTTTAAGGTTTTATAAAGCAGTTGGTAAACTCATATTTACCTTTTGAAGTAAGTATACAAACTTTGTCAGCAATGGGCTTCAAATACCTAATGTATAATTATTAAGATAACACTTGCCGTCTTTATATTACGAAATTTGAAGATTATTTCTAAGGACCTAAATCGTAATTCATCTGCAATCAAACCCAAAGTCTTTCAAGTCAGCAATTGAATAGAAACAGAAATAAACCTAGATCTGCCTAAGCCAGGTCAATTTGTTTGACCACAAATCTAGAACTCACCATCTAATAGATTGAGCTTCCGGTGTTATGAGACAACACCAGCTCTATGACAGGGTCAATTGCATCAATTAGGTACATTAACTACTGAGGATATCCGCCACCCACCTCTCGTGACAATGTGGTGATCAGCTGACTTCGAACGCAATTGATTAATTAAGGAATGAGAGCAGCTATCAGGTGGTAGAGCCAGTAGCTCGTGTAAAACATGTCAATCAAATTGTATATTAGTAATAAGTTTTAATAAGTTTGTGGAAGCGGTGATAGCCCAGTGGCTTAGAATTCGACCTCGAATCGAGGGGTCCGGGTTCGAATCCCAGTGGCACGCACCAATGACTTTGTAAAAAAGGTAAGTGCGATTTATAAATTAAATATCACCTGTTGTTACGGTGAAGGAAAACATCGTGAGGAAACCTGCATGCCTAAGAAAAAAAAAAATGTTCTCAAAGGTTATAACCCATTAATGACCCACTTGGTCACCCACCCACAGGGTCGGGTCTCCTTCTCGTAATGAGAGGGATGTAGGCCTTAGTCCACCACGCTGGCCTACTGCGGGTTGGTGGACTTTATTTTATTTTATAAAGCGCACATAACTTTTTTACAAAGAGATTGGTGCGTGCCACTGGGATTCGAACCCGGACCCCTCGATTCGAAGTCGAATCCTAAGCCACTGGGCTATCACCGCTCAAGATAATTTACACCTTCAAATTTTAAGCACAATGCCCAATCTAGTCTATTAACCGGTCTTGCGACAAACAGTGCGCAAACATCTTGTTTGTTTATCTGTTGATAGCTAACAGACTAAGTGGAGAACAAAGCAGCCTGATTGAGGACACCTGTGCGATTAATTAAGTTGAAACACTGAGCTAGTGATCCGTGACGAGGATACTCTCTCCAATAGGATCCGATCTGATCTAAAATCGGTCATTGGTAAACAGTCCAATCGATTTTCGGATCTGATTGAAAGTCGACTTGGACCAGCTCTGTAAATTATGATGAGAATTAGATGGTAAAGCCAATAATGAATGAATGATGTGTTTTCAAAGATACATTGTTTGAGGCGAACATCCTTAGTCCTCATGAGCAACAAAGCACTCACGTACGACTTCAGATAAAATCCTATTTGAATTCAATCTGTCCATGGGTTGCAGTGGCCATTTTTAATATATCGTGGCTTACTTAAAGCAAATTTAAATGTGACTGGTACCCTATGCAGGTATTATCTACAATTTAGACTATCCCCTAACATGATACAAATGTTACCTACATTTACTACTCGTAGGTACCGACCGTGTTACTGACATCATCTTACTGTTTCCTCTTTTTTCTCTTACGTAACATTATTTTTCGCAACTCCGTAAACGGTTCCGATTTCACACATGTTTCTTCCTCAATTTCGTAATCTGTGGGAAATCGCCTCCCACACAGATATTAGGCCCGTCCCACAGAAATGCCCTTATTAATTGTAATCGCACACATTTGTGGCCTTTGTGCGAGTCGAGGTTATTTTCGGTATCACAAAGGATACCCCATATTTTATAGGCATGCTCGTAATTTCATATTTTTTTTTTATAATAAGTCCAGTAAAATACGCAGATGGGCTAAATGTATCTCCTGTGAATATGAACACTATTGTCAAGTATGTCACATGTCAATCTGTTCTGACCTATGTCCTACTATGTACATACCCCGGCGAATAGGCATGATGACTAATTTTCAAAAACTCTTCTATGATATTCAGAAGTTTCTATTATGTCTAAAATATATCATATTTTTGTAGAAAGTTAAGGTTTTTGTGCAATAAAAGTACATTTAAATTTTAAGTTTCAAATTTATTCCAAAACGCTCGCCCGTGTCATGGCGTCTGTCATTGCGCCACGGCTCAGTAAAAAATGCCAGATCGCGTATAATATGCTTACGAAAAAAATGACGTTTACTAAGACGTGACGTAAATTGACGAAATTCGATCTGATGGGTGTTTAAGCTATCATGGCGGATTGTTGTATTTTGTAGATTTATTTTAACAAATAAATTATTAATCTCGACATTAATAAGAGAATAAATACATGTTTCAAAATCTTTGAATCCTATTTCAGTATATCAGATAAATATTTTGGCGATACTTGATTACTGTCATCATGCCTATTGCAACGGTACCACTACTATGTCATTCCTACCTACAAATATGATTTTTTTTTAAATCCCGATGCAGCATGAGGTCCCTGGGTCCAAATTAAAAGCGTCCCCAAAACGTTCCGGAGAGGAATGAGACGTGCCCGGGGGCAGATATTGGCTTAGTTTACAGAAATGCGCCAACTCTAATTACAACTCAGATTAGTGAGGAAAATATATTTAAGAGACAAAAAATTGCCAAGCATCTGTTTTTTTTTGTCCTGAGCTGTTTTGGTATTATGAGTTTTCTTGAATTGCCAAAAAAGGGATGAAATAGATATGAAAACGTCTCAAATACCATAAGTACTAAAAATAATATAATATGTAGTACTTTACTAAAGGTTAATGTTTGCACAGTGGCCGTAATGCACTGTAAAATTTCGAACTAATATTATCCCGTAGGTATTAAATATTTGTTAGTTTTATAATATCTAACGATAAATATTCATATCTTTCACTCCATACCAAAATTTGATTTTAATTTTTTTATCTCCTCTAAAAATCTTTTACCTCTATTAATTATTACACTGTGGACTCCTATGTATTAAGCTGTGTATGATTAACGTATCTATCCGAAACGAAACGCACAAACTTTTCGTATCGCTAAAACTCTGACTAAGGGTGTGGTAACTACTAAGGGTAAGGGTAAGGGGCAGTGCAGCATTGTGGCTAATAAGCCACGTGGCTACTGGCTCAGCGCGCACTAAGCCAGTCTGAGCGTCGAGCGACTCGCAGCAACTTCGTTACACACAATTACCGACGTGCTGACTTAACCTCCAGGTAACTTGTGTGCAAACACGTTTATTAGCAAAGTAGGTTGGTCTTCGTCCGTGTTACCAAACAATCATCAATCTATTATAATAAAAATGAATAGCTGTTCGTAAGTCTCGCTAAAACTCAAGAACGGCTGGACCGATTTCGCTCATTTTAGATTTGACGTGTTCGTATTAGTAAAAGGAAGGATTATACGAAAATCTGAAAAGAATGTGAGGAAAAATTCTATATTTGGCAGGACGAAGTATGACAGGACAGCCAGTTCATTATAATATGTATTTAAGTTATCTTATATTATTAACTGGAAATAAAAAATAGGCCAATTCAAATTTCTTTCCTTTCTTTTGCTATCCTTTTTTATTCTTTCTTTTTTAACATCCAAGCATTGAACTTTACCTAATCTACTTCAAAACTTTTTAAATCCTGTCAAGCAAAGTCGTTTGTACAAACCAAGCAGAAAGTGAGTACAAAAAAGGAAGCTGGATAGGTATAAAACGGAAGAAAATTTTCCACCCGTCCAAGAATCGCTTCTACGACACGATATAATGGATCGCACCCCTTTTCCCCACTCTACATATTCCGTCACAAGAAGTATAGCACGAGTGTTAATCGGCTTCTTTTTGCAATCGAAAATTACTCAAAGCCCATCCTGAGTACGCGATAACAAGGCAAGCATTGAGGGCTGTTCACACTGCACGTACTCGCTTCGAACAACGTAATGTTTTCTTTTCACTGGCAGCGTGCCAGCATTGAGCAGCTTAGATCGATTGACTATAGGTTAATTAGGGTAAATAGTTAACTTAGTAGACTGCGTGGTGTATTTTTGAACGTACAAGTCAAGAAGAACGTGTAAGCTTCTAGTGGAAGTCACTTTAGATTGTGAATGATGTAAATGATATATTGTTAAAGCAACTTTTCCGATGATTATTATCAGAGCATGTCGAACTTATCAGGCTTATTCGTCATTATATCAACAGAAGTTATAACCGGTATCCTGAATTACGCTGTTAATTAACTCGCAATAATTAGTACAAATATTACAAACTCCGAGTTTGAAAAGTGGTTTTGGTATCTTTTCAGGGCTTTATATATCTACATACTTAGAGCACTTCCTAAATATAGGAAGGAATCTACGATCGACAATGTGTAGAGACACACTAAAATCACTCAGAACACGCGAATATTGAGGGCTGTTCGCGTGTTCACACTCACTGTTCGTACAAGTAAAAAAACGTTTTGTTTTATTTCCACAACAATTGGAATCATGCCATTAGTTTACGCTGCGTATCGACACGCGGCTAAATGCTATCTACCAGTGAAAGTCCCGTCAAAATCGGTCCAGCCGTTCCAGGGATTAGCCACAGACGGACGGACAGACAGAGAGACAGATATACAAAAATGTAAAAAATGTTATTTTGGTACCGTTTGGCATGTACCGTGTATACACGTATGTATACCTACATATATGCGGTTAGTAAAAAGCGGTTATTTTCATATTACAAACAGACACTCCAATTTTATTTATTTGTATAAGTTGTATAGATAACCACAGTACTACCTGTGCCATTTCACTGTTCCTCCCCCATTGGAGAATTTTTCCGGCAGGAAAAAATCCAAATTAGAAATTGTCCCCTATAGGTCCCTCGGGACGGGGCAGTTATTGATGACTCGTATTACTGCAGTACCACCGGACATTTGATCCTTGGACTTGGTGAAATCGAATTTCCTAAATTAATGTGAGAGGGGGATTTAGTAGTCGTTCGATATCACAGAAGTAGGTTAAGATATTGAGGATTTTTTGAGGTCCACATTTTTGTCTGTGTTGGTTAGTTAGTTGTGGTTCCTCAGATAAGTTGGGAGTTTCTGACGTGACGATTGCGTCGTAAGCTCTAGATTCTAGATATTCCATAAAGTCATAGATTGATCAGAAACTGTTCTGAGAATAACATTGTACGTGGTATTCGCGTTCTATATGAAAAAAAATTTAAACATTTTAAAAAGACAATTTTAGATCGCTACTCCTTATTTAGTAGGAGGACTTCAAATATAGGACATCATTTTCCATTTCCAAGCGTAAAATCCTTATATTATTTTGATTTTTAAGCGATAAGTCAGTAACCCATTAATGACCCACTACAGGGTCGGGTCTCCTCTCACAATGAGAGGGATGTAGGCCGCCGTCCACCACGCTGGCCTACTGCGGGTTGGTGGACTTCACATGCCTTTGAGAACATTTTTTTTTTGTGAACTCTCAGGCATGCAGGTTTCCTCACGATGTTTTCCTTCACCGTAACAGCAGGTGATATTTAATTTTATAAATCGCACATAACTTTTTTACAAAGTCATTGGGATTCGAACCCGGACCCCTCGATTTGAGGTCGAATCCTAAGCCACTGGGCTATCACCGCAGTATTAAGCGAAAAAAGCTCATATTCTTTAGACGACTACCACAAAAATAGCTGTCAAGAAGCGTCTATCAAGAAGCGTAATGTTCTTATTAGACGTACTAGAATTTAACCGTACATAAAAAGCCCAAAGTGACAGACGATGTTTCGTCCCACAACCCTCATTGTTACAAAGTAAACCGGAGTCTAGGCAAAAACTAGTATTAGACCCGGCTAATAAGAGCGCGTAGCTCGGTCGTAGCGAGTGATGGATCGCCACGAGTAGTGTTATTAACTCGGGACTCAGGAATCAACTTATCGCGATATTAAATAACGCTTCACACTCATAGCCCCACGCTAGGATTCCTTGTATCGTGGTTGCCATGAACACACATACAAGACAAGAAGACACGCTTAGATCAGAAACAGAAATATAAACTGATCATTCAAATCTCTGCTCCGCTGGGAATCGAACCCAGGATCTTCCGCGCAGCGCACTGGCGTCTTAACCACTGTGCCACCCCGGTAGTCAAATTTTAAATATTGCTTTCAAACTTCCAGTTATTTGTATAGGTTAACTAAATAGTTAGTATTAGTTTCTATTTAGTCGCCATTTAATTGTAGTAATATTTGACACAATAAGGAGAGGATTGACTAGTAAGTAGGCAATAAGTACCTACTTAGGTAATGCGGCAAGAATTTAACGAGTTAAAATGAGTATTTCATACCTTTTGTATCAAAAAATATTACCAAACTATTCATTTTGTGAAGTATTTTCAAATAGAGATGCACACGTTACCTGAAACAAATGACAGAAAAAGTTAAAACAAAGACAAGTCAAAATTTCTTTCAAAAAACATTTAGAGCACTAACCGTCTATCCAATTAAATCTCTCTCGAAATTACAAGCGATTGCGTCAAAAAATCTACTTGGAAATTTTAAAAGAGAGATTTTGGTGACAAAACCCTTGTAACAGAAACATTTAATCCTTTCCAACAGTTCTTTGTAGCGGCGCTACTAATTGCACGAGCAAAAACTACCCTCAGATTAAAATGCGCTTCAAAACCTGAAACGAAAATTGGACTCTATTTTCTTGCCAATAGAATACATTTTGCTGTAATCAAGCGCTAAATAGAACAGTTTCTCAGCAAATGTGTCCCCAAGAAGTGCATTATGTGATGTTACAACGCGAATTGGACTTAAAATCATTGCCAATAAAGTTTATTTTCCTCTGTGTTGTAGCGCGTATGATACTTTCTTTCTAAACGATGTTTCTAGAAGCAATTAAACGTGAAGAGGTCATATTGTCTGATATTAAAAGTTTGTGGAATTAGTTGGGAAATGCGTTTTACTGCTTCCTTTGGACGCCAGTTTTGGTCAAGTTTCTTCGGAAGGAAGTTGGATATCATTAAAGAATGAATAAATTTTCTATGGCGGAAGTTTTATAGGTGATAAATAACTTTCGAAAAATCTGAAGTAGACTGAAATTCTGTTTGAAGTCATGAGTGCGTAACCTTTTAATAACCTTTTACGACTAAATTGGTAATATTTTTGGCTTTGTGTTACTATTCTAAATAATGGTGTATTGTAAATGATTAGGCCGCGTTCAGTTTAACGAGTACACGTGCGTTCACGCACGATCAATCCCGACCTTTAAAATACTATGACAACGCTTACACTGCGCGGGACTAAGGTGATGTACGACTTATTATTTCTAAGGTCAGGATTGTTCGTGCATGAACGTACGTATACGTATACGGGAGTTTTTTTCCGCCCGCTTTTTTCTCCTAGTCTACGTTTTGCCTGAGGGGCGATCAAAGCGGATGTTTGTATAATGTTAAATGTATGACGTTCATTAAGTGTGCATAAATTGTACCTAATAATGAATAAAAGCTTTTGAATTTGAATTTATACGCACGAGTTGAATTCGTACGAAATCGCGACTAAACTGAGTGCGACTGATGATGCGACGCCATGATACTGGTTGCTATTTTTTTTTAATTCAGTAGTTAAAAAATATTCTTTTTACAACGTATGTACTGAATACAATGGTAAAATAAATTAAAAAAATGTGTTTATAAAAATCAAATCACAATGCAAAATGTCGGAAGTGGTATTGCGAACCCGAACGAGGCATACGTAAACGGAATAAATGTATTATGGGTGGCTGAAAAGTTGATGCCATAAAATTTAATGGTCTTTGAAAGAAATATATTTTGGGGAGTGCGAACCAATTTACTAGAAGTTCCGTACGGATAACATTAAGAAAAATCCGTACGTACTAATATTAAAACTGATAGTGCAAAGTAAGTATATTTTAATAAACTTGACATAATCCTTAGGGTGATTAATATTTATAATAAGATAAATCATAGAGTAGATAATATTTCAAAAGGAAATATGTAGCTACAATAATGTTATTAGGATGTAATGCGCTAATACCCGGATCATCCTACGAGTTCCTTCAACATTATACTCTTCTAACATTAAGCCTTTTGTTATTTTACTTGTGTATAAGTTTCTATTAAGAGCAATAAGTAAATAAAAAATATAAGTTCAAAGCTGCCTTCCCTGTTAAACGCTACTACGCCTCTCGTAAACTAAAATGCTGACATCTAAAAAACTTTGTTTTATGTAAATCAGTAAAATCCAAAATAATAGCCACAAAACACAATTGTGACGATAAATAACCGTGAATAATATGACTGGCTGCCTGAAAAGTTGATGCCGTAAAAATTAATGGTGTCTGAAATACATTCCGCGGCCGCCGTAAACTGCTTTATCTGTTCGTCTGTCCGTCTCCATGAGGTCATAAAAACTGTATTGAGGTTCTTTGGATAGAGTTCTTCAAAATCTGTTGTACCTATTCAAAAATGACAGAGCTTTAAAACGATGTTTGACAGTGATTGAGAAGCAAACGAGTATGTGAGTACTACTGTATGAATGGTACTGTACTAAGTATGTTGTTGATACTTGCAAATTAAAGTGGACATTTTGTAAAGAAACGTAACATGAATGAAAAAATGAATCAAAACCAACCAATGGAAAGAGAACCAAAAGAAATCAACCCCAGGACAAAAATCATATTTGACTTTGTCAAATAAAAGGCCTATCGAATGTTACCCCCCTTTAAAAAAGGTACATTGAAAAAGGTACCCCCCTTTTTGTAATCGTTGTAGTTCCTCCATCAGCCTATCAGCCCTCTAATTTTATTTCCACCCAACAATAAATTTAAATTTTACATAGACACAACCATAGAACCTTCTATTTTTAACTGAATATATCTCAAATATATCGTATCATTACCCAGAGCCTAACAACTTGTCCCGGCGTCGCTCGCAGCCTTTCAATTATCATTATCGTCTATTCAGCTAGTCAGGGTGCTGGTGCCGCGAATACTCTCAAACACTAGAGGGCGCCATTAAGGACACTCGTACTCTCATTATGAAGTGACGTTTCAATGACGCTATGAGCTACTTTAATAGGTACTGAGCATTGTGTGAGACGAAAACGAAACACGAAACGAAGACGAAAACTAAATTGAGAAAATGGATTAGGATGTGGTATATTTACAGACTAGCTGTGCCTGCGACTTCGTTCGCGTGTAATTAAACTATTTAAATATAATACATAATATATATAATATAAATCTAAAAATAAAAGTAGCCTAAGCTACTCCTTATTACATCAGCTATCTTTACGTTACGACACACACATAATAAGCAAGACAGTTTTATAAACGCACAGTGTGCGCCGGCCTAAGTTATGATGAAATAAATATGATGATTATAGGGTGTGATCAGATTACACTAAATTCAAGAAGGCATTCTTGGTCATAACATTAAGTTGATGTCATATATGGAAGTGGTAAAATAATCTCATTGGTCCAGCTCCAATTACAAAGTAGCAAGTGACAGATAAAACGATCTTACTGAGAAAGCGACTCATTTTAATTAAATGTAACATAATATTCACACTAAAAATTATAATACTTTTGCAATAACACTTTACAAGTCAACTACTTTTTAATGGGATCGCGATTTGGTTTAGTAGGAACAGCGGCCAAAGAAATAAATTTGAGGCAACTGCCTCAAAATCCAGGGGATTGAGGTGGCGATAGAAACAGAAACGCAACCGCACACAACCTCAAAAATCGTTGGTGTTTAAAGTGAGACGCGTTTTAATCTGGATCTTTTGAGTTTTGTCACTTAAAAATGTTTTTTGTCAAAATCAACTCAGTCTCTTTTTTCGTCAAATTAAGAATGATGTATCAGACCCAACGACCCAACGACCCAACGACTTAATAAACGTTCGTCAGTACTCCGCCTAGGGTCTCATCAGTCAGAATCCAACAAATTGACCATTACTCCCGAGTTATGACAAAACTACGACCTCATCCGGGTAAGCCGGGTATACATATATGACGGGTATACTCATATGACGGGTACCGAGCTAAGGGCTTCCTTAAATCTCGTTTATTAAGAATTATGTCCCTCTGACGGCAAAGCGGCATTTTAGGGCCGCATATGTTATGATTGCTGGTGACATATATTTTGTAAATTTAATATGACACAACCAGCTGTAGGTTTATGCTAGAATATTATTTTAAGGCATGGAATTAAGATTATTTTAAGGCAAAAATAGACGACAATACAACCAACCAAGAAGTTATAGATGTTATACATTTTCCTGATTTAAAGTATTTAGTAAACTATCGTAGCCTACCACATACATAAAAAAATAGTACCTAAACCCAGAAGCAATTAAACGAGCTAATAAAGCATAAAAAGGTAATTAGAGAGAGGCTTATCGTACTTATGATACCGTCAATATCTATAAGGTAACATAATATTATGACTGTTTTACTAACTTTATTATTATGATTGTGCTTTGGCTAACCAATGGCGAATTTATACGAAGGCAATATTATAAGGTACAAAGTCGCGGTCAGAAGCTACATATTAATAATACCATAAGGAATAACATTGCTAATGGTGATCAGTCTGTGGACTTCTTCCACTAAGCGATGTCGTGCAGATAATTGCCGCCGTGGACAATGAAGCCCACTTCACTCTATTGTTTTCTGCAGCCCATAAGCCAACACCATAAATAACCGGTCAAGTGCGAGTTTGACACGCCGAGGGTTCCGGAAGAATCAGACGAGGTCTAATTTTCATGTATTTTAGAGACTATTAAACAATAAACATAGCCATACTTAAACGCGTGGAATTTGGGATGATAAGTAACTTTATATCTACTCGTGTATTTGTGCAAATAAACGTTTTGTGTTTTTTTTTTTTAATTTGTCTTTGTGTCCAACGTAAAGGCCTGAAGGAAAAAGAATTAGAATCAAAGCCTGTTTTGATATAATGCATAGGTAACTTTCCGAAATTTATCCGCATTTTATGCAGTTACAGTAGAAATCCCAAAAAGTGAAGATCTTTCAAATTTTCATATATAATGCAAGATTTTCTGGGAATAAAATCTTCAAAATATGAATTGATTTTTGTAAAAATCATACGAAAATCGTGAGATGCGACGAATAGGGGTTATGCGAAGATTAAGCTTAGAGCTAACTATTATAAAATAATTTAAAAGCAAAATCCAGTAACTCATCAAGTCACCTTCCACAGGGTTACAAGAGGCAATAAGTAACACACACACAATAGTCTAAAGCCTAATAGAAAGCCTTCATCACGCTTTCAGCGTATTCCTTAAGCCGAAGCCTGAATTGGCATCGCGGCCCATTGTGAATGACGTCGCGAAGGATTTAATTATGAAATTATTTACTGTTCTACACAGCCGAGGTTCACAATGAACCGCGAATGGGGACCTGTCACACCTAATTCTTAGCAACGAGCAAGTAGATAGCAACGAGATAGATTGAATGATCAACTATAAAGAAAATAGAAGAATTCCTAATGTATTATTTCATTATTTATTATGTTTAGTTATTTTTTTATTTTTCTAAGTTCACGACGAATAGACATAATTATGTATGTGACACCTTTGCTATTTTTCAGGGTTCAATCTAACTCTAAGTTAAAATTGATTCAACTGCCTAACTGGTTTGTCAGAGAAAGCGTAACAAACACACAAAGAAATAGAAGTAGATACAAAGACAGATGAAGATATAAATAAAATTCATCTGTAGTTGCTTTCTCATTTATGACATTAGTAAGGATAGACGTCCAAATAGCAATCCTGATAAAAACGAGAGATTAAGAGATCTGGTAGAACTTAAAGGATGTTTGTAATAAATAAGAGTCAAGTTGGAATCGCTAGCAATAAGCCAGAAGCCTTAGAGATGACTCTTAGATAAAGCCAGTAAGATGAAAGAGGCTGAGTTATGGGGAGGCGCGTTAAAATGATTGAGACGAGTTTAATTATGTCTTAAGTACCCCATTGTGTGCCGGTGTGAAGGGAATTATTGCCGAAGGCTGAATGAATGAAATATTGGAGGAAGCGGCGAAGTCTGTACCGCCAAGATTAGTGGAGGAACGTGAGTCATTCATTACGAACGAATTTGATTTTAGAGAATTTTCAAATGTTTAAATTTGGTCTTATGATAGTCATTGATTCAATAAAGAGAGGAGTTAAGGCTGCAGAATGGAAGAATGAATTTACTGTTGATGAGAAACATTTAAAAAATCAGATTAAGGAGAGATTTTTTCAACGTTTGTTTCATTTAGAAAAACAGGCTTAAATCTTATCCTACTACGCTTTAATCCAAGTAACAATTAAAGTCCAAAACACCATAAAGTGACAATTTCATCCCCAAATATGCAAATATACATACTACTGACAAAAACACGTCATGAGCTAATCGTTATAACGAGTGACATTGTTAAAACAACTCGTTTAAAACTGCGATGAATGCAGCGGTCGTACAAAAATATTGTTCAAACTGAGATTGGAGTTGATCTGTTGTATGAAAAATATCAGTTGCAGTGATTGGTTCTGTTATCAATGGCGGGTATCGTATCGCGGACGGAGCGATTCGACTGTCGGAGCGTAAGCCGATTAATTTGGTCAACAACCGTTCTTTTCGACATGCTTTTGAAAACTTTTAATATGCTTAAATGTATACGCAAAAATGCAGTTCTGTTCAGTTTAAATATAAGTATGGTAACTGTGCATCAACGAAAACGTGTGTTCTAAAAAAAGGTGTTTTTGTACAAATTGTCAATGACACTTTGTGCAGTTGAAATTAAAACAGATTACTCATCTTTATGGATAGATTTGTTATCGAAATGCGATTTGAAGTTCTCTAGAGTAGTTTTCAGGCGAAAAATGTAGATAGTACAAGAGAATAGACATTACGGCCGTAAATAATTGTGTGGATCATGTGGAATATGACCATTTCTTAATGCGAAAAGTAAGTTCTACCACTTCTTGTCCCAAAAAGTATCTCTACCGTTCATGTAAAGTTTGTAAGACTAACTTAACATTCTTTACTTTAACGAACCAAGATCCAAAAGACAAACCATTGAAAGATGTACTTAAAATATCAGATGCAGATATTGTGGATGCAGTAACGCAACAAAATTACTCCACAAACGGGCAGCCAAACAATAAGCCGCTTAATGTCGTCGATGAAACCGCATTCACTTCACGCCTCGAAGAGTGGAGAATGAATAACAAATGTATGAACGCTGAATTTTAAAGGAACAAAAATATGATATTTATATGAAATAAAGAACATATAAAACATCAAATGAAACTATAGTCAGATGTAAATCTAGTTTGACCTATATAGGACCGATTTCGGAGCGAATCGCTAAAATCCTACGTCGTCACAATATCAATGTTGCATTCAGAACGGATAATAACATAGGATCTATCTGTAATGGCAAAGAAAAAATGGACAAACGTAAACAATCAGGAGTTTATAGTATCGCTTGTCCAGAATGTAACGGTATATATGTGGGTCAGACTGGTAGAAATTTTGACACAAGGTATCGAGAACACCTAGCAGCGTATAGAAATGGTCGCGCAGACAGGTCCAATTTCGCAAAACATTTGATAGAATCAGGCCATTCGGTACCTACTGGCCATACGTATAACATTTTAAATAGATGCGATAAAGGAATTAGGCTCAGTTTGCTAGAACAGCTACAAATTATTCAATATAGTAAAAACAATAGTGTTACTTTGCTGAATGAACAAATAGACGTATCTAATTCTCCTTTGCTGCATATTTTTCCACCAAAATCACATGTGACGTAAAAAAGACATAAGTCACTAATATCAAACGTCAAAACACTGACAAGTGACGTTTTATTCGATTTTTGATTACACTTGATGTGTCATAATGGCAGGGAGAAAAGGTATATAAGCAGCTCACTCGAACGGCGACCTCACTCAGCAACCAACCGTTGTAGAGTCCACATCACCTGATGATGCTCCGTTTTGGGGCGAAACACGTGTCGTGTACTATTGGAATAAGTTGTTATGGTATATACCTACTCAGAGAGATAAGGGAGGGTGGTGGGTCCATACCAAAACAAGTTCCACGTGTGCGGATTGTTGCAAAGAAATATAAATACAACTTATATAAAACTTGTTTTTGAAAAAGACAGATCAAAATGTTGCGCAAAAGGAGTAAGTAAATATTCACGAGTAGCTTGAGTTTTAAGCGATAAAATTGTCGGTAAATTACTTAAAACGAATAAAGATGAAAAAAATCTGATTTTGATAATGCAATTACAAAACAAAACAAAAAAGTTGATGACTCTCAATAAAGACATAGCCTCAAGGAATCACAGTAAAAGGAATAAACAGTTATCGCATTCTAAGTATACATAAAAAACACACAGTGTAATAAAAAAAGTCTTTAATTTTTCCAAAAATCGCGGCAAAATAGCGGTTTCCATCCTTTCATCTTTACACATTATCTATTCAGTAAGTTCTGATATAATAATGAATAAGGGAGGTGTGCGACGAGTCGAGAGACAGTAGGTACGATTTATTGGCGCTCTTCGGACGAACTCGGAATTATATCCGAATATTCGGGAAGTTGTAAAGTCGATCGCGGCAATTTGTCAGCGCTACCGACCGCAGATTCGAATCCAGTTTTTATCTCTGACGGTATATTTTACAGCGTCTACAATGCTGAAGCGATGACACTATCTCTTGTTGCGACTGTATTTTTAAACCCACATGCCATACGAACTGAAATTCGAAATATTTCATCATTTCTCTTTATTTTTTGGGGAATAGCTTCTAGGTGTAAAAGTCAAAATTTTCAATCAATATAGAGGACAGAAACTATATAAAATATTTTATTAGATTCGTTGATTCTATTACGAGTAACTACTACTCTACGTTACTTTTTTAAGCTTTTCAGATTTTCATTTCTGAGTTTTCTTTAATAAAATTTCTTTAATGGTCAATGATTGTACGGTGCAGATTGAAGTATAAGTTGAATTTCTAAAAATATATCGGTAACATTTACAAGATCATTAGGTAACAGATTGTTTTGTAATGGATGGATATTTGTTACTATTTCTATCTTTCAAAAATGTGATGGGTGATTAGATTTGGCTGATATTTAGTAGATATGTACGTATTTTATAACCTGGATTAACGTTTTCTGATACTTTTTATTCTTAACTAGACCCTGCGCGCGGCTTCGCCCGCGTGGATTTTAGAACTTGCGGTTAATGTGACTAAACTATCATAGTTAGATATGTGCTCTCGCGGACTTTTCTGTAGATCTTAATATGACCTACAAACCCGTAGTACAGCATTTTGTTCTCTTGACAATAGTTTTTACAGCGCACGCATAAATAAGTTTTTGATTCAAATTTCTTATGGATTCCTATTTTTTTTTAAATCGCGTTAAAACAAACAAACTCTTCATTCAGCTTTATATTATATTAAATATAGATTTCACGCGGACGAAGCCGCCCAGTCGAAAATGATTTATTAGCAAATAGTTATCTAATTGAAGCTCTCCTTTATGAGCACCTATTCTACAACTTAAATTTCCAATGCAATTGTAATTTAATACAAACAACAACATCAAAACCTATCGAACAGCACTTAAAAGTGCACAAAACTAAAGACAGGCCGTTTGTTCGTTGTAAATATATGTTTTACTACAATCGGCTCGCTACAGCGTTATTACTCATAGAGATATTCGCACCTTTGTGAGGTATCATAAGTAACAAATTCAATAGATTGCATCTGGTGAATAAATCGGAGACCACAATGCACTGCCGAAGATAAGCTTAGCACTTCGCAGCCGATGTACTGCGTACCGCTTTCGCTATGAAGACATTATTTCTAGCTTGTAAATTACATTACATGAAATAGGTAGCAAAACATAATTTTAATCATTAAACAATTAAAAATAAGCTTTTCATTGTGTTCAGTGTATTCTGTAAATCAAGGCCTTTCATTTGATACCTATATAACCTACCCGGTTTTCCGCCGCCATTTTGTTGCAGCAGCCATTTTGGAACAAGAAAAATTCTATTTCAGTACAATCAGACATTGGAAAGTACCTCATTATATTTAAAATGCAAGATCTGACCCACACTAATCAAATGACTATTACTTTCAATATTATCAATTGTCATCTGAATTTAAATTAATTATGACCAAATTATACACAAAGCTCGTTTCCACATCGTCATTAGCCTCTTTTTCTAAGGGCCAACGCACTTTTTGTCCCTTCTTTTCTCTTTGCTTATCCAATAAGGCACCTTTTGTCCCATATAATGAGCGGCTTACGCGCCCTTGTAAGGGATTTGTTCTACCGCTAATGAAAGCAGAAAGGTTGGGATGGCCACAAAATACTATCCTAGATAGTAAAGCGAGTACAAATTTAATGCTACTACCGAACTTTTAGTTAAATTATTCTTTTTATTACAATTAAATATGGCCAAGAGGATGTCGATGAAGAAGAAAAGACAGAAATTAGAAAGAAAGAAAGAAAACAAAATAAAGGAAAAATTAGCCAATTGTAAAAGTGCACTATTGGAGAGATTTGTTTGAGTTTGATAGTGAAAAAATAGTACCGTAACTATGATGGATAAGAGAACTCTCTTATTATGATGATTACTGTAGATAGATTGACTTAAATGTGTGTAAATTAATCGTTTTGAGCAAGGATTTGTTTTATACAGCATCATTTATTAAATTAATTTGCTCGTATTGGGGCATGTCTCTTAAAACAAAAGGACATGAAAGGCACGTTAATCCAGAAGGAGGTAATGAATTTGATGATGTCATGATAATTTGGAAACGTGAATGCTGGTGAGGTGTCTTTGGACTTCTTAGATTTTAGTCTTTAATAACAGCCTTTACGAGTAGGTTTGCATTAGAGGAGGAGGAAAATATGGGTTCATAAAATTATTTAAGTTAATCAGCTTTCCGTAAGCATTAACGTTGCTCGAACTTCTTGTAAGTATTACTTTGAAATTATTCCATTGTTTCAGAGTCTCAAAGATAAGCGTGAGGAGTTCACCGATACTGCTTGTGAAATAATCTTGTATAAAAGCTCTTTTATTTTTACGAATCATTGATTCTGTATTGAGTCCTGATACTGAAAGAGAAGAAACAGATCGTAAAGAGTTCACTGAACTCGCCCAACTGGTAAATGGAGTTGAAATGGAAATCACACACGAGGCAAGCGCACAATGGCTGATGATGTACTGCGGGATGAATGAGACTGTTTTGATTCGCAACCCGCATTATTTAGAATTCAATTCAATTCAATATCATTCACCTGTATTGTGTATTAACATACAATTCCTGGATGTATACCGTAGGCTTATTATTTTCATGTCGATTGAATTCAATATTTCTGTATTTAGAATTTCTTAAGTGATATGTTTGGAAGTTCATTTCAAATTCAAAAGAGCCTATGCACCCAATTTTCATATTTGGATTTAAAGAAATAAAGCAACTTTTAGATAATTAAGAAATTCCACGAACAAACGAGATTGTTAATTGCTAATACTTCATAAATCATAATACTTAATAATGCTTAGGTATTCTATAAAATAGTACCAAAAATTTCATAGGATAAATCTTCGGTTTGGATTTTGCCACGTATACAACGTAAAAATAGTTTTGTTTAGTTTTTGATTAAAATATTTATTTTAAGATTTTTGATGGATTCTAATGAGTACCGCCAGGCTTGTTGTTTGTTTCGAAAAAGTAAGATATTTTATTTCTCTAACATTTCGAAAGCAATTAAGAACTATTAGCATGCAGCGCAAATATCAGATCACCATTCATTAGAACATAGTCAAATGCCAGCGATCCTTAAAATTCCAATGGAATATTCGAGAATTAAATTAATCGGTAGCCAGGGTGGCGTGCTATCTGCCCGCGGTATTTCACGATTATGAACGACGTGACATCGGATCCCGGTCACGTAGCGATTAATGCGATCGCCTTCCTACCCTCAATCATTGTCTTTTGACTAAAACATGAACGATGGGAAATTTTAAGTCTCCATTTACACTGAATGAACAAATAACTTTTCATTCGGAGATTTGTCAACGTCTTAAGTTTTCCGGAATTGCAAAACTTTTTTATCTTATGAATTGTTTTTGTGGGCACTTTATAGTTGCGTGTTGCGTTCAGTAATTAATGCGCAGAAGTTGAAATGATTTTAGTTGAATGATTCAAAGAGCAATAGAGTAGATATCAAAGATATTATTATACTGGTACGCGCAAACTGCGGAATAATGCTCCGTCTGATAATTAATTATGCGATAACATGACACGAGTTTCTTCAAACGACAAATACTAACTTTCCTTCGTAACACTCGGTTGAAATGCGTTTACAAACAGGCAATAAATACCTAGTTCATTTATTTAAAATAAATGAGAAAAAATTTAAGTGTGACACTTTCATGTAGAGGCGCCATATGTGTTCTGAATCACGCTATCAAAGTTTTCTAAACATCGCTCCTTGCAAAAAATTTCAAAGTAAAAACCGACTGTAATCCAACCATTTATAGGCCTTCCAACCGTCACTGGACACACACAAAGGTAAAGCCATTACAAAACCCACTGTAAGTAGTATATTTTGAGGCATCCCTATAGTCACTGGACACACACACACACACACACACACACACACAGACACACCGCAGCACGCTTGTCACCGCGAATCAAGATTTAACGTCAATAAACTTTTAAGCCCCTCGTAAAATATATTTATTATATTTACGCTCGCGAGGTGTGATGTGGGACGGATGGGGAAATTAACTAAGTGATTTCTGAGATAAAACCTCATTAATTTAATGAAATATATCAACATAATTAAAAGGTATTACGGGTTACTTTTATTTAATTCTTATCTCAGGTAAGTAATCAGTTTAAGTAGACTCTATTTTCTAATTAAATAGTTTGTAGATTAGAGACACTGACATTAAAGGTTCCGAATGGATTCTTGGGATTTTAAGGAAAGCTCTTTTAGTAGTGGAAAAAGGCAAGCCACATTTTTAGTAATGAAACTAGATTGGGAAATCTAAGGCTTCTACAGAAGATTCAGCATTAAGGGTCCATAAGTGGGAAGAGACGTAATCTGAAAGAAAAAAATGGTTTGTGTAGAAGTTATTCACAAATGACTGATAGATGATAAAAGGGAACCAAAACACAGCAATTCGGGTTTTTAAGACAAAGATACGTACCTCTATCTAATCGATCGGAGAATTAGAGGAGACCGCAATATATAATGTATCTGTTTATATTGCATGCTTATAAATAACAATTATTCTTAGTCATTTATTATTAAAAGACAATTGTGTTCTAAAAATAAAATTCCCAAACAAAATTTATCACATTTTCATAAACCATTATGTGGCTGCTATAATTCTAAACTCGCATGACGTTAATAAAACATGATCCCAATATAAATATAATTAAATCCCGTCTACCGCTTAGTGGATTACCCTCTCAGCCGAAGTGATTTATTTTTCATCGCGATCACCTTTAGCCGATAAAATGTGATAACGGAAAAATGTATATGCGAGGTACCATAGAGTTGTTAGGTCAAAACATTTGTGCATAATAAATTGCAAAAAATTCAGGTTTATGTTCTGTACTTTCAACTTAAATTACAATGGATTTCCGCAAAGTAACGCCTGATACAACAAATTATATAAATTCTTATACTTTTCAACAACTTTGGATATTAAGAACAATGTTGCTTTAACTAGTCACCTCAATCAAACTATGAAACTAATATTTAAACTAGATAATTCAATCCGTTCCTATTATCTTCAAAGGTAAAACGACACCTTCGAAATCCCTTAAAAGGTTCCTCCGGAATCCCTTAAAGGGTTCTTTATTCGGGCCCGAAAACCAAGGGTACTGACCGCTACGCTACACGGGTATACTCGTAGCTGTAATAGGAAACGGGTATACTCATAGCTGTAACAGGATAGAGGATATTCTTTCAATATGAAGCGGGGAGGCTGGGGATAATTGATGTCATTATCACTAACAAGACAGAGCGCGAACTAATGTCTTGTAACAGAACATGATTAATGTTACATCGTTGAAAGGATATACTATAGCAATTACTTTTGCCATATGTATAATACTTGTTATGTCTAAACAAGCTTCAGCCTGTGACTTCACCCGCGACGCGAATTTGATTCAGACTTTGAAAGAGAGTAATAAAAGTTTCTATCTTTTTCAACCTATTACGTCCCTAATGGTAGAGTCCATAGAAAAGTAGAGTGGGATCTCCCTAACAATGAGAAGGTATAAAACCATGTATAAAAAATCTAAAAAATAAATAAATAAATAAATAAAAAATAATGTAAAATCCTATATCAACCAACTTAAGCTTCGGGTCTCCCGTCTTATTGAAAAGGATACCTCCAGGCCTTAGTCCACCACGCTGGCCTATTGCAGATCGGAGGACTTCACATGCCTTTGAGAACTTTCAGGGAAATTTGTCATATTATTATGTAATCTAACCTACTTATGTAAAGTTACAAAAACGTTTGTAAAGCAATTATGTAACATATCCTACATAATGTTGGTATATTGGACAAACAATCTGCAAAGTGGATCCTTTGCTACATAATGCTATGTGCACAAGTAATTGGATTGTCTGGCAAACATTTGATCGGATTGCATTTACATCGTTGTTAGCTGGTTAAATGTAATGGAACCCCGCCCTTGGTAGGGCTTATACATTTTTTATCAGCCTTTTGCTGACTACGTAAACTAAATTAGCGTTTCAATCGTTTGAAACATATTTTGATAGTATAATTGACAGACAAAGTTTTTGTATAGAAATTGAGTAGCAGAAGGCTAACTGATGAAAAGTGGTCACTGCAGCCCTTGGACGCCGGCATTCTACCTCAAATAGAGAAGAAAAATCTATCTGAGTTCGATTAGGAAAAATATTAAAATAAATAAATAATTGGACTGCTAAACGATCACAACTTATTTTAACATAATTATAATATAAAATTTAGTTTTAGTTTTCTAAGATATAATTGTTGTATGCCCGCATAGGGTAGACTGTTCTTAACTTATTATAATTTTTGTAACATCTTTCTCGTGTAACAGTCAACAATAAACGCATTCTTTTCTTTTCTTTTCTTTTCTTTGCATGCTTTGCTAATGAGAACTAAGATGTTCGCCTCAAATAAAGTATCCCGGCAACCATCCTCCGCAGCCGAAACACAAGACATGAAGAACATGCTGCTTTACGACGGGTTAAGAGGCTGGCGGTAAGTACGAGCTATGACTCTACCACCTAAAGACAGACAAGATTGACAAACCATAAAGCGACGATGACAACTTACTCTCAGGATGCATGTATGCTTATTTTCTGAGACACTAAAAACATACAAAACAAAAATAAGGACGAAAAATTACCATACTATTAAACTAATCCACACGTATGAGTATCTTTCAATTAACTACATAAATTAATTGAACCTCAACACTTTCAATTAACGTGAATAAGTGCCCACTTAACAAGGCGGAACGAACACGACTCTACAATTCCTCGGGAATATTTCCCCACGATTTTTATTAGGTCTTAGATCCTTGTCAGCAATTTTTAATACGTTCTGTTATATTTAAAAGCAGAATATAACAAAACTGTTAAAAACGCCATAAGTTGTAATATACATACATTTAAAAAGTAATTTTATTATATTGGAGCTTTATTTTAAGTCCAGCAAAGTATATTGTTAGGTCTTCATGTCTGCAATATGTTATGTATGATTATCCACAATAAGGTCCAGCTTTCTATTACAATTGTTTACCTGAATATCAAATTTAACATCAAACTATTTTTTAAATTAAACCCTCAATATTAAGTAGACGTTTCAATTAACGTGAATAACTGCCCACTTACAAGGAACGAACACGGGTCTGCCATTCCTTGGGTATAATTCCGAACGAAACGCAAACACGCCGGTAATAATGTTATGAAATAATGGCCGTATGTATGGGGAATTCCCATCAGTGTTTCCATATAAACTTTTAATTTAGACGCCCTTATGAGTTTTAAAAGCGTCTTCGGTTTTTTGAGATATTTTTGTTTTGTTGTAAGGAAAGTTATTAAGAACATGGGCTTCATACAGCATGAAATAACCTAAGCCATGTGTATGAAAATAATTCTTAATACAATAATTATTAAATTATTTGTGTCTGTGCTTGTTTGGTTTGGTTGTGCTTTGTGTGGTTTTACTGAAATTTGTCGTTGAGTTTTGAGTCGTTCAGTAAGTAAATACTCTATTATGAATTGTTCATTTGAACAACAAGCTCTTTGAAGGAATAATCATAATAATGTATTAAGGTTTTCATTAGTACAATTTTTTTGGCTCACACGTGTGTAAATGTGTTCAGGACATGCACAATACAGGGAATCCCAATATTATATAGGCTATAGGTGTGAAGTGGTTAATTTTTAATTCGTTTAAAAACACCATAATTATGCAACATAGAGTCCCTAAGTAATAATTATAATCTTGTAAGTAACACGCGACCCGTATTTGACCGCTAAATTAAGTTGTAACATAGGGTGTCTTCCAATTATTCTTGATTTAAGGTTATTTTATACTAGCTGTCGCGGCACACTTCGTTCCGCCAAAAATAGCAATTTCAACTATTTTTATCGCATTCTTTTCAGATTTTCTCACCGAATAAAGTTATAAACCTTCCTTGGACTTATACGAACATATCAAAACTAAAATGAGCCAAATCGATCCATTCATTCTCGAGTTTTAGTGAGACTAACGAACAGCGATTCATTTTTGTTATAAAGATGTGTCTATGTAACCTAAAATGTAGTTGTTTCGCTTTGCCGTAACGAATGGATAGTTCAAATAGATGGAATCGGTGAAATATATGGAGAGACTGAAACGGATGAAATTGACGCTATAAATGAAAACCTTCAAAATGAATTCAATGGAGTGGATGGAATCGATGACATGAAAGCATGGGATGGATTGTGAAAATAAAATCTTTGTCATCTCAGTAAAACAAGTTCTAATAACTTAAGAAGTAATAGTTTCTTAGTAATAGTTTCTGACGACCCGAGTGGCGCAGTGGTTAAGACACCGGTGCGCTACGCGGAGGGTCCTGGGTTCGATTCCCAGCAGAGCAGAGGTTCGAATGATGAATTTGAATTTCTGTTTCTGGTCTGGGTGTGTTGTGTTCTTGTCTTGTGTGTGTCCATGGCACCCACGACACAGGGAATCCTAGTGTGGGGCTATGAGTGTGAAGCGTTACTTGTTTTTTGTTTTTTTTATCAGAAATAAGTACCTCCGATTTTGCCAATGCATCAACGGAAACTCATTATTTAGCAAAACGACGAGTTAAATTAAAAGTAGTTTGGATCTGTTGGGAGCCTGAAGTAGTTATAATTATTGACGCCGCCCGCAGCCAGTCTCACTACTCAATTAAGTTGTACAGCCACCGGTTAGGGTTGCACTCCACTAATAGTAACAAACCCCAAAGGAGTTGTATATTTCTTGATAACTAACAATAAATCCAGATAAAACAATTCACACAGCTTCTTTTTCGTATGAAATTATGTACCTGAGAAGACCTTACATACCTTACATACCCATACAAGGTAAAGGATTGATCAAAATCCGATAAAATATCTTGTACTTGAGCAACTAAAGCTTTTAATTCTCACTGCTTGCAAGTACTTAAGATCATGTATGAGTTTGATGATACTTATAATTTTGCTTACTACATTAAATGTTTTTCATAATGATGAAATTCACAGAGAGGAAGTAAGCGTTATAGATTTTAATATGAGTAAGTCAGTAGCAATGGATTGGCCACGTAACTCGAATAACTGATAACCAATGAGTTAGAAAACTGGGAGAAAAATAAAAGAGCATCAACTATCTCGATTAATAGACACACAAAAAATTGTATGGACAATTTCTTGATAATACATATATTATCAATTATTATGTTCTATTTTTATGAAGAAGGATAAAGTGTAGTCGCAGCAACCCTGAGCGATGATTTATGAGACAAAGTCCTCGTACGAAGGGTGCATAGTCGCTACATCGTGATTACCCGCAGCGAGATTACACGTTTACACGATACACATACTCTACATGTACTTCATATTATGTCAAATGTCACACCGAATGAGATAATATTTATTATGATGTCAGTTTGCCACATGGACAGACAAAGGCTAACATTTTTAAATTAAAACGACAGTTTAGGTAATATCACAAATCCAGATATATTTTAATATCAATCTTTTATCTCGTATTCAGCCTTTTCTTGTCCACTCCTGAACATGGGCTTATAGAGAACATAATACTACTGAAGAAGATCGAATGAACACTAATGTGTAACAAAAAAATGTCTTCTTGCGATTTACAAATGATAGATGAGAACGACTGGATATGAATAAAAAAGCTTGGAACGCAGCGTATTTTTGAGAAGGGTATTTTTTTGCAGTAAACAAAAGACTCAAGTTAAACTAAAGTTGATAATGAAATAAGATACCTTCTTGACAATGAAATAATTATGCATAACGCATATAGAGCTTCATAAATGCATGGAGCGATAGTTCTTAAAGCTATAAAGACTTCCTTTAACAATACCCTGTTAGAACAGTACGCAGCTAATTGATACGTTGCCGACAATTATCTTGTCAGCATCGGCCGGGATTAATAAAGTTGTTCGCGTAAATTATAAAAATTGATAAACTGGAGAGCAGTAGGCTTAGACCGGTTTATATTGGAAGCGAAGGCGATTAGAAGAAAAATATAGAGAAATATTAACAGCAATGACAAACAAATTATAAAAAGAGAAAATTCTGGAAATTAAAACCGAGATATTGATTAAAAAGAGCAAGAGAGTCAGTATCGTAGTAAAACATTTTTATTTTCTCAGGTCTCGCTATGAAAGATAATAATGTTAACATTGTTCTGTATTCAGATGAATGTACAATTTTTAAAAAGGCTTTTGAGTTTGAGGTCCTGAAGAGCGCTTCGAAAGAAACCAGTGGAGCAATCGCCGGTGGAGTCGTCGTTGAACGAGACGTACTTCTTAATCTTTACTAACTAGAAGCTATGATTACACAAATAAAACTTCTTACAAGCGATCGTGATATACCAAAAATAGAAAAGGTTCCGAAAAGGCAAAATAATCCGACAGACACACAATAAACTGTCCCTACAAGGCAAGAAGCGTTATAAACTGGCTTTCTTGAAATTTTTATCTCACACCTATATTCCTAGTATCTACAAGGGATTTGATACATAACTTTAATGAAGCCCTCGGTCACGTTTTGAGATATGGATATATTGGACGCCCATATTTGGGTACACTGAGTAAAACAGAATACGATACGCAACTTTTAGAAGCTCCTGGTCATAATATGTTTCAAGCTAAGGATATAACTTATGGAACTACAAGTACTTACATGAATGAACTTCCTAATACAATACAGCAACAACATACCTGTAACAGAGAAGAAAAAAATTAATTTACTCACTTTGCACAATTTACTAGCATTTAGCTAGCTAGCATACGTTAGCATACGTTTAAGAAAATTTATCATATTAAAAAATAAATCTTCCTTATTCACCAAAGTGCATATAATCGTCAATCAATTCTCAAATAATCCTCAATATTTCTTGCCTATATTCACGCGGATTTGGAGAATACAATCAATTGCAATCTAATAAATTCATCGAATAATATACCGCCCTCCTTTAGAGAAAAGAGAAAGTCATTTGAAAGAGATAAGGGGAAGCGTCTTAGAGCACACAGGACACACAGATCGAATATAAAAACATAGAACATTAGACACAGAACATAACACATACATCCCTTGATACGGTCAACAATTTCCATTTCCAAGATGTGACCAACCAGCGCTAGTTTACTAAATGACTTAATTATTTAATTACTATGATTAAGCTGAATACCTCTGCCTCCTACATCTTAAGGCATTTCCAGACGAGTAAGACATCATAACGACAACATCATTACGAGTAGAGAGGCACAATTAATAACCGCTCGGAGCTAATAACCAACCCATACACTACATACCCATACAAGGTAAAGGATTGATCAAAATCCGATAAAATATCTTGTACTTGAGCAACTAAAGCTTTTAATTCTCACTGCTTGCAAGTACTTAAGATCATGTATGAGTTTGATGATACTTATAATTTTGCTTACTACATTAAATGTTTTTCATAATGATGAAATTCACAGAGAGGAAGTAAGCGTTATAGATTTTAATATGAGTAAGTCAGTAGCAATGGATTGGCCACGTAACTCGAATAACTGATAACCAATGAGTTAGAAAACTGGGAGAAAAATAAAAGAGCATCAACTATCTCGATTAATAGACACACAAAAAATTGTATGGACAATTTCTTGATAATACATATATTATCAATTATTATGTTCTATTTTTATGAAGAAGGATAAAGTGTAGTCGCAGCAACCCTGAGCGATGATTTATGAGACAAAGTCCTCGTACGAAGGGTGCATAGTCGCTACATCGTGATTACCCGCAGCGAGATTACACGTTTACACGATACACATACTCTACATGTACTTCATATTATGTCAAATGTCACACCGAATGAGATAATATTTATTATGATGTCAGTTTGCCACATGGACAGACAAAGGCTAACATTTTTAAATTAAAAATTTATCATATTAAAAAATAAATCTTCCTTATTCACCAAAGTGCATATAATCGTCAATCAATTCTCAAATAATCCTCAATATTTCTTGCCTATATTCACGCGGATTTGGAGAATACAATCAATTGCAATCTAATAAATTCATCGAATAATATACCGCCCTCCTTTAGAGAAAAGAGAAAGTCATTTGAAAGAGATAAGGGGAAGCGTCTTAGAGCACACAGGACACACAGATCGAATATAAAAACATAGAACATTAGACACAGAACATAACACATACATCCCTTGATACGGTCAACAATTTCCATTTCCAAGATGTGACCAACCAGCGCTAGTTTACTAAATGACTTAATTATTTAATTACTATGATTAAGCTGAATACCTCTGCCTCCTACATCTTAAGGCATTTCCAGACGAGTAAGACATCATAACGACAACATCATTACGAGTAGAGAGGCACAATTAATAACCGCTCGGAGCTAATAACCAACCCATAATTATAACTGCTTCAAGAAAAATATATAAAAGCATGTACCATCCAATCTGATGAAGTCGTAATTGTTGTGTAACGATCTATTATTGGTTGTGTAAGAATACTCGTAGAAATAACCGGAATATACGATCGATCGATCATTAATTTTATCATGGAGAAGATGAATATAATCTACAACACAGTACATCCATTTCACGTATTTTCTATTGTTGCCCTTGAAGTATATATTAAATAAATAAATCATCATAACAAACCCCGACGTGGGTTAGGGGAGGCCCATGTCCAGCAATGGACTAGGAAGTTAGCTTAACAATTGTAGTGCAGCCTTTGTATAAAAGAATTTGTAGCCTACATTTTAAACAATATACCTACTCACATACACGATTGAGTACCGCTAGTAGGAAAGCTTTTTAGTTAATCCACTACGATGCCCTGGTTATCAGCCCGCTAGAAAACTCAATAAAGTCCGAGATATACAAGTACGAGTAGTCCGGACTGGAAATTTAATTAAAGTGCAAATTTATCTAATTGAATTAGGGATAGCGATCTGCTAACAAGTACAGTTAGCGCCATATAAATGTTTCGTAATCATTTCGGATGGCCAAATAATTTGGTGACTATGAATTATTGCAGATGTCTATTTGATAATAATATTTCAATCTCAGTGAATATAACTAGGATCAAATTTGTTTAGTTCAGGGTTTCGCAAAGTGGGGTACGCATTCGACGGCAGGGGGTTCGCGACAAGATTTAGGTAAAGGCGACACTGGTCATGATAAAAACTAAATACAGAAATCGACTTGATGCCGAGTCAGAATTAAGGTTAAAATTGTTCAAAATTACTCCTAAAATTGACTTCATTTGTGACAAGAAACAAGCACACCCATCACATTAATATTGATGAAAATATTTTTTTGGCACTTAATTTGTTACCTTTTATTGAAATAAAACCCTTATTTTCTTCAACAGCTAATTTCATTGTTTTCTTTGGGGAGGGGGGATTTTATTAGTTAGTTAGGGGGTTCGCTGTCACCTGGCAACATTAGTAGGGGTACGTGGAGCCGAAAGTTTGAGAAACCCTGGTTTAGTTGAATTGTATACCAAAAATATTTGCAAAAGGCGTCTCATTCTTGCTTAGTACGACCAAGCCATGGAAAGGTGTCCACTATATATTTTTGCAGAACTAGATGGGGTTCTGCTAAAAGAGCTCTCCTACAAGTCAACAAGCCATGACGACACTTTTGTTGCGTTTAAGTAATAAGGTATAATGATAACCAATTACCATCAAGTGACACGTCTGCTAGCTTTTCTCTATTAAAAATGTCTAATGGATTTAAGTATCTTTTTCTCAGCGCCCACATTGCAATTTACAATAACGGAACTTTAAACACAAAAACAAAATCGAAACCTGAATTCTTTTCCTTTGTTCACCGCGTCCAACTTTGTTAGGTAACTGAGTGTACCTACAAGTTGTCCAATAAATCTGTATCATCGACTTGTCTCTAGCCATCAGACTTGTTACTCGCTTTCAATTTTGTTGAAACTTAGAGGGTCAGGAATTAATTGGTTTGATAGGTACACGATTTGATTGTTAGCTCTTGTTCTCGTACTGAGAGATTTTAGTTGCTTGGGCGTGGATAGGTGATTGAAATAATACCGTATTTAACAGATGCTAAGAACTTGAAATCTACTTAATTACAAGTAATTACGGGTTCGACTCACTGTAGGACTCACTGTCAGACCTCCTCTCGTAATGATTAAGATGTAGACCTTTGTCCCTCAAGCGGGCCTATTAGCTTAAACAATATTGTGGAGAACTGTAAACCATGCAGGTTTCTTCACGATGTTATCCCATTACAGCTGATAACGATATCAGATGATGTTTTTTTTAATGTTTATTATTGGTCCTTGATAAGTAGGTATGCAAAATTTCAACTTGATTCAACGTTTTTATGTACATCAAAATCATGTTCAAAGTTTTCGTTACCCACTTACATACGACCGAAGTTAATAAAAAGCGTGTTAAAAAGGTATAAAGATTCGAAACCTCTCGATTAAAATACTAAATTCGTAGCCACTGCTAACACCGCTTACTTAATAGAATAGAAACCTAGAACTTAAACGTCTCAATCAGCAGTTACAAGTAACAAACTACAGAAAGTAGTAGTAATCGAGGTTATTAATCGCATAGCAAATGGTTCTGATATCAGCGATAAAACCAGATTACACGCCCCACTTGTAATGCAGTAACTTCATGCGTAAATCTATATCAGATCTTCTTGTCTAATCCTATTTACATATACCTGGGGATTAGTTCGGATACATGGTACAGTTCGAGATAATATAGTACCTATGTTGATAGTAGGATAGATGTCACCTGTTTCATCCACAGATCATGTCGGAATAACAGACTTCAATCTAACAGACTTCAAAATAGAATGCTCGTCTTTACCGAATTTAGAGTCGCAAGGTTCTTGGTTAAATTTGATTAGTAAATATCTCTACTATATTACTAGCTTACTTCACTATGAACTCTATAATTTAATCCATATAATAATATCCATGCTATTCTCGTATCTATAATCTGAGTACCCTTTCTTCCCCTATTTTGGCATCACTTAGGAAACGCGCTAATAGATGTTGAAACTTGCGCTTGTTGTAGCAGAAATTAACATTTTATGAAGTTTCCCGTTACGCTGGGAATATTGATGAGGATCTTTGAAACAATGGGAAAAGAAAAGAAGCAAGAAAAGCAGCGCGCAATACTCAAGACCAATCAATATCCTGAAGGCAAAACATAACTTTATAATGGAACCACAGAACGACAAGAATGTAACGATTAAAAGTCTAGTTTACGTGAAATTCAGAACAGCCTATGTCTATCCTAAGGATGAATGTGCGCAGAAGGCACTTGATGGATATTTTCAATTTTACCAATTATTACTAATTTACAAACAAGGGGAAATTTCTATACTTCTTCTGGAAAACAAACAAATTATACTGTAATTTTGAGAAGTCGGGGTGCATTGACTTCTCAAAATTACAGTATAATTTGTTTAGGCACAGAAGAGGAAATCATAATAAGTAATATTTACGTATCATAAAATCGATTTTAGGACTGCTATCCCAC
Source organism: Erynnis tages (assembly GCA_905147235.1). NCBI lineage: Eukaryota > Metazoa > Arthropoda > Insecta > Lepidoptera > Hesperiidae > Erynnis > Erynnis tages. Next base: position 181,996 of record LR990079.1, read on the forward strand.
AAGAAAAATATTATACTTCAATGGATTCCATCACACATAGATCTGAAAGAAAATGATGAGGTAGACAAACTGGCTAAAGATGCAATGGACGATGGAGTCCCCTTGATGGTAATACCGGTTGCCACAGAAAATTTTAAATTTGTGAAAGAACAGTGTTGTTTGTCCTGGCAAGAATATTTCGATGTACGCTCACGTGAAAAAGGCATTTGGTATCGAACTATTCAGCCACAAATTTCAAGATTTCCATGGATTGATAGTGTTAAATGTAGTAGACAATATCTTGTTACAATGCTAAGATTACGCTCGGGGCATATTCCGTCAAATAAATTTGCATATTTAATGAAAAAAGTAATATCACCAAATTGTACTGATTGCTGTAGAGTTGAAGATATACAACACATTTTGACGGAGTGTGTTCGCACGGAATCACTCAGGACACTACACTGTCCAAAGACAATGCAGGTTGGCCATTTGAACAGTATTCTGGCTTCTCCTATGTCGGAAGAGGCCAGGGTACTGGGCAAATTGATTGTATTAGGGCTCTCAAAACGTTAGCTGTCGTAGTTTCTATTATTTGTTTTAATTACATTGTGTATCCTTCACGGGATGATGTGGTCGCGCAGCGACAAAGTCCCTTTAAATAAATTAAAAAAAAAAAAAAAAAAAAATAAGTAATATTTGTTTCATCGTCTACAAAACAAACCAATTATATTGCATAATGAGAAGTCAATCCGTTTTAACGAACTATTAAATGACTAGACTCAGAAAGCCGAACATAAAAATCCTGCATAATTCCCAACACAAAGCAGTATAATTCGGCAAAAATTGGTAGCATGCATTTCTCTGGCGTGTTTTGAATGGAAAATGCCGCGCTTAATTACGAACCCAAGGCTTCGAAGCCAAATAATGGTGCACTGGTGACCTGGTTTCATGGTTCACTTTGATTTTGAGAAATATTAAACGAGACGGTACAGCGGATTGTTATTCAAGATAATATTGGGGTTCTATGGTCCCTAGGTTCTTTGGTCTGTAATTATGTTTCACTAGCTTACGCGCGCGACTTCGTCCACGTTGACCTAAGAATTTGACCCAGATAGGTTTAAAAAGCATCCAATATTTTGATCCATTTTATAACCTACCTGTGTAGGTAACAAGTTTTCTCCAAACCTGGTCAGTTGTTTTGCGTGAAAAAGTAACAAACATCCTTTTTTCCATCCATCCTCATAAATCTAATATAAAGTTTAATTAAATCGAAAAGTATACACCAATACAGGAGAAAAAGGTTGATGCTGTCACGAAAGAAAATAAGAGAAAAGTAACCGAAAACCGACTTTTTATTGATGAACACAAAATATGGTACATAGCCCTTCCGCTAACAGCCCTCCAGTGGGCTGAGATAGGTACCAGGATCCCAGCGGCTCGAGAGGCAGGAAGTGTTCGCCGGCGTAGTTACAATGCGTTGTAGTGTAGTTACAAGTTAGTGCTGTGCTTCAAGTAGACAAAGGCAACGGTAGATACGGGAACTGTGGTCTTGGGTGTTAATTAAATTATTTAAAATTTAGTTCTTAATATGGCAGTTGAGAAAAGTGCTTGTGAACATGTCTGTGGATTTTTTGACTTTTGACTTTCTGGTATCGAAAGAAACTGCTACCGACTTACTTGTTTGAAAATGTTGCTGCTAGAAAAATCAAAATAAACCACGCCATAAATAGCTGCATTTACAGTAAAAAATTGACGTTCGTTTATTCGTTTATTGGTAGTAAGCGGTACAACAGAGGTTGGTTTATCTTTATTTCTAAGATTTTTATTTTTATTCAGGGTTTGTTGTTGAAGGTAGTATGAGATATCAGTCATCATGAATATTAATTTTTATTCTGATATATTGGAATCTAGTTCCAGAATCAATTTAAATAGTTAAAAATAATAAAACATCTGAATTTAGAAGAAATATACCCTCAATCATTAACAATTCAGAGGTCATAAAAAAGTCGTAGAAAAGAAAAACAAACACACGGTAGCTTTAGACAATCGCATAACCAGGACGCCAAACTTTGTAGCAGAAGAAAAGTAAGCAACAACCATTACCGAGAACCTGAACACCGGCTGCCATAAAGAACATTAGATATCCAATAAACGAACGAATACACACGATATTGTTTGCATAACTCTCGACTGTGTTAATGAAACCGAAACAAAAGTTGCATGTGAAACGTGTAGTTTGTCTTAATTTAGCAGATTTGAAACTTCATAAAAGTTATGTAAGGTAAGGTTGGATATTGTATTTGTTTTTGACAGTTGCTATAGATCTACTTAGGTAAATACAAATTTTTCATCCGTCGGTTTAAGTTCTAAATGTACCCTTGGATATAACATTTCAAAATATATGAAATATAAATATCAATTTATAAGCTCTGTACGATGTCTGTCTGTCATCTTAACGTGTCAAAAAAGGGAATTCTACTATTCTAGTTCAATCTCAACAAAATCAAAATCTCAATACAAACAGATCACTTTTTATTATTTTATTAGTCCCTTTTCTCTTTCGTCAATTTCTTGGAATTTATGTAAAAATAAAAACTTTACACGCGAGAACAATTAATTTAATTTGTATCAAAGTCCACAGTTTACCTAGTTTCCCCCGTATCACTATAAAGGGCTGGCCGGGTCATATTACCCCGACTTACCCAAGCGCCCAAGTGGCCCGCAATATGTTTAGGCCACAGATAATACATAAACAAGAGAGGGTGTAAGCTGGCATGAACTGTTCACACGTGTATGAACAATACAAATTGCTACTATTAATTCATACACATTGGTATCTTTTGCTCGTGGCTTCATGCATCTTGTGTTTTGGGTTCGCGAAGTATAATAGCTTTTAATTGAAGTATTAAAATAAGGTAATCCTCATGAAAAGCAAAGAACTCAAGTACAACCTCAGGTTGGGCTATTGGTGTTCAATGGTTAAATAATTGGAATTGAAAAATGCTAAGTAGGCATCAGATAGTTAATATACTTACTACAAAATATACTTGTTTGCTACTAATAAATCGTTGAAATCCGTGACCGTGACAGCTGCTTTAGATAAAAACGTAGCATCTTAGACCATACTTTATTTACTTGTTATACGAATATATATATGATTACTCTATCTTGTGTACATGTTACATATTCAAAGGTTCAGACACACCCCGCGCTCGAATTGTCTGCGTCTTAGCGTAATTGAATTTATAATGGGTTAGTTTAGAAGATATTTAGTGTTTTCAGTGAGGGTTAATGGGTTCAGGACCAGTTGAGGCATGTTTGCTGACGAGTCAGTGTTTAATATGTGAGTGGTTGGGAATTTCACCCCTTGTTTATACAACACCCTGGGGTGTAAATCTTCGTCGACTTCTGCAAAGATTGTATCAAGATGTTTCTTTTTGCTGTAAGATAAATATGAGAAATTGGAAAGATTATTTTCGTAAAAAGAACTATGAAATATTTTGGACTGCTGTACGGGCCTTAGCCGTGTCTTAATTGGCTGACAGAACCGACCGACTGACCAACACGACAAGTTTAAACACAAGGCTCTGAATGGTGCTGTCCAAATTGAAATATACGCAATGACATTGTCGTACGAGCCACTTTTGCGTGCGACATGGCGCTTATAAGACACGGGGCCAAACATCAGAATATGAATTAGCCATAAAACGTCGCCTTGAATTAATACAGAAATAATGACTAGGTATCGTTTTTTAATGCTATGGATATTACTTGACGTGGAACATGAAAGTATAATTAGAAACATAGAAGTTCCAATTTTCATACTACAAGTATTAATGATTTCCTCAGAATCAAGATCACCGCCCAGCAAGGAATGGCTTCCAGCACTGGTATCTCCTATGTTTTATGGTGCAATTATATCATATCCTTGCAAAGGGTCCGGGTTTGAAACGGGCCCTTGAAATATTGCGGCACCAGCCACCGACTTATGAAGGCTCGGGGAGATTAATTCCGACCAGGAATCAAATTATCATGCTTATTGGACGGGAAAATTCAAAATTGTCGATGGAAGATACTATCTAAATTGTATCTAATACTTTACGGAGGTCTGCAGAGTTGTTGCAGATTTTATGATTTATAGACGAGTATTTTTATATTAAACATACACGTAGTAAGTAAAGTCCATTGTGAAGTAAGTGTTTATTGCAACCCATGATGATACCATCTACAGGGAAATATGACATTCATCTAAAACTATACCCTATTTTTCGTAACATTAAACTCATTAAAACTTTACCATGTTTTTTACCACTACAATGTATCTTTATAAAAATACAAAACCCGTTAAATTGTCTTGCTATTATGATTTTTTGTAAACAAGCAAATAATTGAATTTTTAAATAATGAAATGAATTAAAAACATTTATAAAAAAATTAAAACATTTTTAAATAGTTGCTGGATTTAATAACATTAAACTTATCAATCATTTAACGCAGCAAGAGCTCATAGTTGCAACAACTGTACTCTGTGTTATGAGCTCGTGTAAAAGCATAAACAAACAACAAAGTTAGTGGCTACTAGCAAAGTAAACAACAGTCGGTTATGTCAACAGTAAACATTTGGGTGTAACAACCGGAATCCAAGTTTTCCCAGAATAATGGTATAAATAATTACAATTGTAGACGTAAAGCTTTAGAAGTTGAATATAAGTAAATCTAAATGATAGGTAGGTATAATGAAATAAAATCTGAAGTTCTAAAATCTGCTGTAAGATATTCTTAGGGATACTTGACCATTAAAATAATAAATGTCTTTATTATTATTATAATTAATCTATCATGTTAGCAACACAAACTTTCATCTAGAGTTTTTTTAAAGAAGCCAAGTCGTCATAGAATCATTAAAGAAGCACTTTTAAAATTTTGTTATGCTAAACGAATGAATACGACATGACATTTTTTAACTTCTACAAAATTAAAGGTCTATAAGCAAAGTTACAAATTTGTTAAATTAAATTATGACACACAATAGTTCTAGTGGTGACTGTCATTTTCGGAAATTTCAACAATATCAACCCCTTTTGAGTGTAAAAAAGGGATGAAAGTTTATAAATCAACGCGGCCACAGCTGCATTATCTCGTACCACAAGATTAAAGTGATACAGATGACGAAACGTTAATCGAGTAAGCTGATTACTAACAATACAAGTTCCACCGTGTTATTATGTTAGCAACCATTAGCATTATTGCTCATAGTCCACTGCAAGTTGGGACCGACTAACTAAAACAAGATTGTTTAGTTAGTATTAGCGAAGACACAGCTGGTGCCTTTAAACAAGATAGAGCTTCTTAGAATAAGGTTATGGAGAATGATACTGAGATTTTAATTACTCCAAGGATTTTGTTTAAAATAAGTTTAACGCTCAAAGGAAATTAAACAACAGACGCGAAGCCCACCTGTTATTAAGTGGCCATTACAAAGGGGTGTTCTGCAAAATGTTTGACTAATGTTTGCTAGTTTATTTTAAACTCAGACAAAATCAAGAAGGTCACAAATTAAAAAGTCTAACAAATAAAAATTTGTCGTAATCAATGCATTTAAAATGTTTGTTTCACTTTGTAACATCCTTTCTAACAGTCTTTACGGCATAGTTGTAATCTTTATAGAAAATCTTAATGATGTTATTTTTAGAAGAGTACCTAATTTAAAAACAAAGCAACGTGACGCAGCAAACCACAATTAATTGAACCCAAATACAAACTATTTATAATATTGGTACAAAATTATAATGTGGCACTGAAAATATGCTACATAAATATACTTACTATGGCTCACATTATAATTTAAAAGTAAACTATTATAAAAGAAACAAATCAGGGTGAACCACAGAACACAATAACAGAATGCAAGAACCAATAGCAGAACTAACCAAACTTAAACTCCATCAATGAACTGAGTCCGGCTGCAACGCAATCTGAATAAGCAAGATATTCATCAGAGGATAACTGCGCTTCAGCGAGCCGCCATTAGCATTGCTCAGTGCAGTGCTGCAACTTGCTGAATTAACAGATAATGAACCAACTGATAAGTCTGATAACAGTATCTATTGGATTGCATTTCCTCGTGTATAACAGATTTTTCTGAAAAATTAAATTCATGGTTATTGGCAGACACGATGTGCGTTGGTTGTCGTACTGAGTATGAAATTTCGTTTTCAATCAGGAAACATGTGTACACAAGATATTCACCTTTAAAAAGTTCAAATCAAACGGTCTCTAAATTGAAATAATTCATATTTTATTTCTTCTAGTCTACAACACATTAGTGAACGGTAGGGTCGGGTCTCCTTTCATAATGAGCAGAATGGTTACCTCATCATTCCTCATTGTTTTTCTTCTCCGTTTCTATAATAATTTTTAAGAAAGTCATAGCTGTACGCCCCAGGGAGTTGAATCCGGACACCTCGAATGAGAGGCCAAATTCTAAGCCATTTCTTCTTAGGAGGTCCCATTGCTGTACGGTTCATAAATCTCTACGACGTAAACTAAAGATTTAAATTCATTCATTAAAGCCCTAATTATCTTTTACATCGTTAAAGAAGATATAAAATTCGGCAAGCCGATAGAGTGGAAAATGAAAATGAAATGAGCCATCAGTAGAAAACCCAATCAGGCTAATGGAACGGACAGACAATAAAATCATTCAGTCGATGTAACCCAAACCGCGGCCCCGTGCGTCACCCATAGTGTAACTTTCACTGTCGCGCTTGTTAGTAGAATTATTACTGGACTCTTTATAGAAATAGCTATGGTTTGCTTTAAAGAGCAGTTTTCAGAACAAATTTAACAGATTCTTTAAAATATTGATGTTTGTTTGTAGGTAGTAGAGCTTAAGTAGCTTTAAAGTCGCCTAGTCGCATAATGAATCATCCACATAAAACCTCAAATAGGATAGGGCAGGACAGGTCAGATTTAGATTGGAAGACAGTAACTGACTTGTTTCAATAATGTATGCCTTCAGAATACTTTGCACACACAAAAATATATTGGTATCAGTAACAATAGGCACAATTCATGATTTGTTTCATAATTCGTATGAGATTATGAACATGTATTGTAAATATTGTGGGAGAAGCCTCCTGACGAAAGTATAAATGTAAGTGTAATAATAACATACAGATCAAATATAATATTTCGCCCTTGAACAGTCACGGATGATAGCGTAATAGGATCACAAAATATAAAACGTGCTAAGAAAATATAAGAAGAAATTGTCTCAGAACGGTAGACTATAAGAAAGCAAAAACAGAAATTCTCAGCCTTTTTATATGTAAATTGCTACCCAAAAGCGACCCAAGAATTACGCTGACATAGGAGAAACTTAGACCTTTACGGAGCAAAAAGCCGACTAAATTAAGCTCAGACTCTGAAAAAACTAATTTAGAAGATTCAAAAAGTAGACCTTACTCTACTTTTTGAATCTTTGCCTGTTATTTGACTTTGAAACAGCCGATGGATTTCAGCAAACATATTATTATCTGATACTAAAACTAAAGTACAAGTCCAAAAAGTTATGTTATCGTTTTATCTTTTTAAAATAAATCATTATAATAATCTTTTTAAAATAGAACATGTTTAAAATATAACAGAGTTACCAATATAAATGACGAAGCATTCTAATAAAATCTAATTATTTTTCCCTTCTTTGATTTGAATTTCTAAATATATCTCGCGTATTTAAAAATAAACTACCAAAGCCTATCCAGACCAGAATGCCTGCGTACCTACATTTCAAATAACCTGAATAATTTATCTTACTTAACGAGGATTAATATATCTCGGGACCATTAAAATATGATCCCTCGGGTCTTCAATGATTCGCTGTTTGTAGCTAAACAGATTTTCGACCAGATCAAAGTGCTTGATGGAATTAATACTGAATTTGACTTATGATGCGGGATCGCGAAGCGCTGGCTCTTTACGGGCGAAAATTTCGAACAACGTAATGGTTATCAAATTGAATTATTAATGAAATTAGAAACTTTAGCAAGTGGGGTTAAAGAAGATGGTCTTAAAGAGGAGCTTTTAGATATTTAAACAGTCAACGCGGAATTATCCGTATAAACTTGAATTGAATAGACGAGGTGCTAGTACATTATTTCTTATGACTTTAACTCATTAATAATCCACTGCAGGGTGGAATCTATTCTTACAATGATAAGATAACCTCGAATTCTCAGCCATAGGGCTCTAATCGCTTTTTGTCATCCAATTTGTAAATTATATTTATTAGGATTAAAATTGTACATCAATCATTGTTAAACGTTCAAGATCAAGCATAAATATTCGTAACTAAACTGGTCGCAATTTAAAATTCAAATCAGGCACTGAATAAATATAAAAAATGTTTGAATACAATGTTTTCTCTTAATTCGATACAGTGAGCAAAGCAGATGGACCGTCCAATATTGTTAAATAGGAAAGTTTGTTTAAAAGCGATATGTTAATCAGTTGGACCAACGCTTTCATAACCAAATCAACCAGTGAGCTGCTAAGAACTTTATATTGATTTAAGAAAAAAGGGCCAAGTCAGAGTAACGCGTAGGTAGGGTTCCAAGCCTGATAAAGGAATATAGTATAAAATACTGAAAGTTAAATTTGAATATGAATGAACTTTATTATTTAAGGTAACAATAAAATTTAAAACAGTTAAATTGTTACGCAAACTTTTTGAAACTTAGCGTATTATTTAAATATGAATAGCATCTCTTTTTGTCAATTAATTAAATTGAACGTTGTGTAAACGTCGGTCGGTCAGATGGTCACTGATATATCTCCTTACCTACTATTTATTTCATGACTATGTCGTCTAAATTATCAATTCGTTAAACCTAAAATAATAACGGAATCGTCGTCTTAATCGAATCAATAGTTTTGCGAAAATAGCGGCAATACAAACACGCGTATGTGAGTTGAATAGTAACTGTAAGATCCAATAACTTTTTGAAATAATTATAAATAGCTATAACAACATCGAAGAGCTGATATAACTAGCCCTAAGCGATAGTCATAGAGACAGCAAAAATAACTTCGAAATGGAACCCTAAAAGTAATCTCTTGACAATTTAAACTGGTTCTGGAGAGAGAAGCCGTCCGTGAAATCTGTCATCGACGGAATCCGATGTCGACGGGACACGCTTCACTGTTATCGTCCTTCCGGTAAAAACCGCCAGGAAATAGGCACGCTTGCGAAAATTCTTGGAAATGTTATAGACGAAATGTTTGTGGCATTCGGCTGGCAGTTCTTATTTTCAATATCCGTGTTCTTCTTTTTCTTCCTCTGCGTGGCCAGTCCTAGCTCGTGAATTGACCGTTGAGGTCGTAGCTTCAGCCATCTGCAACAATTGCTTACGAGCTCCAAATTACTTCTAACGGAAGATAAATAGCTGGTTACTGAAGATTTAAGAGTTCGAAACACCTCCTCGTTTTTATGCATCTCACTTGCCTCAAAAGTTGTTTTCGATCCAAGTTAAAGTCGTTAGCGTTGGTGATGTCTGTTACTTACAATATTTCTCTATATCTACAAGTGATGTTACATAATTTTTAGCTATTCTTAATTCTACATAAGTGACATCGGTAAACATTATCTCATTTGATGCATGTTTCATTGTTTATTACCAACTGGTTCGTGATTGTCATTCTTGAAATATCCAACTGCAGATGTTTTTAAACGCTTGACATTTAGAAAATTACCATAAATTCCTCGTTTCACAATGGGACATTTCCAATGCTTTCAAATCTAACAATACCACCCGGCACGTCAAAATGTCATAACACAGCACATGCATGTAAAAGTGTTCGTAGCTAATATCAACCGTGACGACAAACATACGAAAACCGTTTATACACTAAACCTTTATTGTTATTCTTGCATTGACACTTCGTTTTTTGTATTAGAATAAACACAGAAAATGAAGCGTATGTTGTAGACGAAAGAGTACAAAACGCAATAGCAGGTTAGGTAATATGAGATACACAGGTGTCAAGTGCCGACATTCCTGTCAGTTGAAACGTGTGTTCGTATTATAATACTATTGACAGAGCATCGTCTCATTGCGACAGTACCTGTTGTTCTGATCCCATGTTTGCTGATCAATTGTACGAATGTTTGAAGGGTGAGGATTACAGGAGTTTGTTTTTAAACCAAATATTTGAAACTCGGCTCAATATAACTGTATGTATTTTATGTACATTTGTTTTACAAAAATTGAAATGTCACCCGCAATCATTTTGAAAATAAGAACTAGCCCTACCTGAGTTGTCCATTATGTTTCCAAAGACACAATATGGATATTGTAGAGTTTACTAACCTGCCATGATTCGAATTCTAATTCTGAGGGAAAATTCATTTTAATAATGACTGTTACGTTTCCAAAGGGTATTATGGCATCCACTAATTAGCAATGGGATGCAATCACAATCTGACTGAAGGGAAAACCAGTGGTTTAATAATAAAATTTGCAGTTAGATACACATCATAGAACAATTTACAAAACAATCACATACATCATAAAGCAATAGCCATTGGATCTAAACAACGTCTGTAATAGCTTCAATTCAATGGCATTGCGTTTCAATACAGTAAAAGACATGATACAGAAGAGTAGAGAGATAAAATTTTACGGACTTTAAATCGATTGGTGACGAGGACAAAACGACAAAAGGGTTTATTGATGAAGCAATGTAGACTGCTATTAAGGAGACAATAAAATGAAAGAACCAAACAAAAGTGTTGACAGCGTATCTAAAACGTTTGGGTGCGTAATAATCTTATTTTAAAACACCAGAAATTAAGTTTAAGAAACAAATGGGTGAAAATAATTATAATACTTTACGATTACTTTATAATAAAGCGAATTGGCAGTGCCAGTCTACGGCGACAGGGTCCTTCACTGTGAGCCTAATTGCTTAGGACTGGGCGGAGTGGCGTCCTTGAGGCGAGGTTTCTAGCAGTGGACTACGAAAGGCTGAAAGGACGGAAGAAATTTCGATTATACAGAAATATAAAGATACCTAAGGGCGTTTAATACCAAATAAAAACTATAAACGACAACACATCGGAGTCCCGTCGAAGCGTATATCAGAAGAGGTGCCGATAAAATTTTACGAGATGGAACGCCACCGCGCCTCACTGGGCGGGAAACGACGGTTGCTGAGCTGTAGATACCGGTTCAAATCACGTGGAAATTTAAATAGGAGATGGGTTAGCGAGAGTTTAAATCGTTAAGTGGAGTGAGGGAATGGCCAAAGGTTAAATAAGCGTAACAACGGTGCTTTGGTAGACTAGAAACTATAAGATATTCAGAACGATGGATTTTTTAAGAAGACCTCATTATAAGCGGTGACCGTTGCTGATTACCATGAGCAAAATAAGAAAACCTGTAAATGCGTTGCAGGCATTATAGTAGATGTCTTTTTATACTGTTTATGAAAAACCTACTAGTATTACAAAGATTGATAATGTTCTGTTCTCGATTTTACCTTTTCAAATAAGAAAGTGATAAAATGATTCCGGGCAAATAATGCAAAACTTAAGCAAGAAGATAATAAATTCACGAGACGTAAAAATAGCACTTTATTTTATTGTTGAATAGCACGTGTTACTTTACTGCGAGAACGAGCGTACATCGCGATGTATTTTAAGAATGCATGCGCTTTATAAAGTGCAAGTTCGGAGCAGGTGTGTGTTCTCAAATCTGATCACAAGCCATATAATATCCGCTCAGAGACGTAGGGTGCTGCGAAATTTATTTACTACCCGATTTCGTCCGCGATTTTGCGTGTAAGATAGTCATCATGACAGTTTTAAATCTTTTGAGTAACTCTCTTTCTTAGTGGATGGAATAAAGCTTTAAAAACTTTTAAAAACTACTACTTACCACGTAAATTGACTCATGGATAATAAAAAGTATTCTGTATGCTAATCCAGGCTATAATCTATCTGTGTAATATATTTGATCTAAATATATTCAGCCTTTTTTATGTAAAAGAGTAACAAACACCCATATATTCATTCTCATGAACTTTCGCATTTATAATAATGTAGTAGAATCAATTTTATATAGATTTAGCGATGGAAACTGATTTCGAATTGTTTGGATAGAGATTATGACATTTTTATGATTTCTACACACACAAATATCGTTCTTTTATCTCATTTTATATCTCAAGCAGCTGATTACAAGTTATTTACACGTGGGCGTGTTTAGTAATAGCTGTCTACAGGTAGGACGTCTTCATATAATTTTTGCTTGTTTCTTATTTTAGCCACATGATTTATGTTTCCTTTAAACCTATTACTCGTAAAATTCTGTTGTATTCTTATTTTTTTCTCGTCTGTATAATTTATGAAGCATAATTTAAAAAGTATATTTTTGCCTAGTTTTAATGTAGCTATATCTTTATCTTTTGAATTATTTATTTCTGTAATATCATTCTCTTTACACATTGCGGTTCGCGTAGATAAATATGGGTTTCCGCACCTTTTCGCATCCTCGCTAACTCAAGCACTTTACCACCCATGCTTATTCTATTTTCGTACCGTCTTGTCACTTAAGCTTTCAAAACCAGATGTGTCACGCCAAAAACGCAACGCACACAACCGAATCCCCAGCACAATAAATTCAAAATTCACTTTGGAATTTCGAACTAGGGCGGTGAAATCCTTGAGTAAGTGCCGAAAACCGCACGTGAAGCTGCCTTCAAACGTACATTAAACGTTCTTAAGACCGAAAACCGAAGAAGTTACGTAAATCGCAAGATGTAGCAGAAGTTTTATCGGTCAGTATTTGGATGTGGTGAATTAAATGAGTGAAGGTGTGGATGGCACGTTAAGCCGCTAGTCTCAGAAAAGTACCATTTCCATGGCCACATGGCTGGAATAGCTTCAAGCCAATACACCAAATAATCCACGCTAAAGCAAAAAAGCATATAAAAGCAAGGGTATGCTCCAGGCCTCCAGGCTTCTATCTATCAAGAGCGTCTCGGATCCAGTAGTAGGACATACAAAACTAAATTAAATCCTGATGATGCCCGTGAAACGCTCTTTGCAAAAGTAACCAGTAACTGATCGAGGTTGTTGTGTCGACGATCCGTAAATAAATATCCAGCGTCGCTCTCGTAAATTAGCTGACGGATTGACGGCGACGCGACACCGACACCCGTCTTTCGGTGTCAGAGCCGTGACGTCATTTATGAGATTTTTTACTATTTTTCACGGATTGGAAATATTAGGGTGTGTATTTTTTTCTTCCTATTTGCCAATGGACATTTGAAAAATTTGTGGGTGATTTGCAGAAAGGTTTAAATCAATCTTAACATTTAAAGTAAAACACAAATAAACTACCGAATTTACCGAATAAATTACCGAATTCTAAGTCTTTAAAATGATTTTAGTAATTGAGACTGACGAACAACTTATGTTAGGTACCTATGAAACACAATTTTTAAGAATAAGAATAAAGCTCATTTAATAAACCAAAAATACACATACATAAAAATAACTGTAAAATTTCAGGTACGAAGAGTCGATATGTATACTATACATTGTACGAGTATATGGACAAAAATATTTGAATCAAACAATCATACACTAAATCATAATATTAAATGGCATGGTAACCAGAAAAGGAAACAATTTCATCACATCATTCGCAGTTCATAAACATGTTTCACACTCGTCCTCTGATAAATTAGTGGGATTGATTGACAAGACGACGCGACACCGACACACAGCTGACACAGCTGTCACCAACGAGTGTCGAGACTCTCTGACACCATCTACACAAAAGATTATTTTGCCCCGCGAGTTAAATATAGCGGCTTTTTCTAAAACTGTAGTGACTTTTTAGTCATTAAAAAAACAGCAGTATTGAAGCGTAAAATAAATGTTTGGAGTATAGTTTTTTGAAAACAGTTTTAACAAAACAGAAAGAAACTTATTGTTTTCAAATGTAAAAATGAATGAAGAAGTTAGGTTTGTTAATTGAACTTAATATAATGGCCAACCATTTTGTAGTAAATTAATGAATTACGAGTAAGAGAGAAAATTTTGAACCAATCGATCTCGATATCGAACAAATCTTCGATAACTAAGTACTTTGAACGGAGAAATTTGATCAGGTCCGTAGATTACACAAGAACCAATAAAACAGTAAGTAAAGTGACAACGTGTGACTAGAAATATAAATAAAAAACTAATAACTTACATCAGACGTTATTACAACCTGTATGGGCTCCAACGTCACCTTATTTGTAACTCGTTAAGTTGTAAAAACGTTTATAGCCATACTAGGCATTATGACTAGAATTTCTTACTTGGATATTGAATTGATATACTCGTAATATTATAGAATGGATAAAGTAAAGACTATGTACAAAGATCGAGTTTTGATTTAAATACCATACATAGCAGTAATCCTATTTTATGAAAAGGTTACTGAATGCAAATAAAAAAGTAAATAAAACCATAAAACAAAATGAAAGTTTACAATACCTGTATAAATTACCAACATCTGATAAAATAGACAGAACCAAAAAATTCAATGCGATAACTACTGTAACAGTAGCATAAACACACTAAATAATATCAACCATTTCCTATCTCAGATCATAAAACGATAAAAACAGCTTTAGAACATAAAAAACTTGTATCTCATCAAATAGTCAGCATACAGTGCTAATAGCAAGTGAAGTCAATGTAACACAACGATTAATGTTTTTTGTCGTCGCTACCTACAGGCGACAAATCTGACAGCTGGAAAATGCGTCCGGGATTTTTTATGTAATTCCTTATCGTAGCATCAATTGAATTATTGAACTTTAGCAGCTCTCTAAGGTTGGCACTGACTTCTCCGAAAATAAGACTCTACGGTGATTTTAAGGTTTTTGATTGCTAATGATGTGGTTGGTGGGCTGACACGAATGAAAGATAATCATAATTAAGCCTTAAAAGTCTAACGATTACGCATCAACTAAGAATCTCAGATAGCACTGTCTTGATTACTATATTGTTTTTAGACTATAAAACATTGTTGCAGGTCACTCGGGCTGTCGGGCATGTGCCGCGTGCCTTTTTTACGATAGTCCACCATGTATCACTTGGATATGATTCATTTATGGATCATGTTTCATTTAAGTCGTCTTTCATACATATTAGCTCAATGTATCTGCGTACAATATTTTTATACCGAAAAATGATAAATACTACTAGTATAGATATAGATACACAAATATAGATAAAGAGTTGATCAAAATAATTTGTAACAACTCTTTATTTATATTTGTGCTAATAAACGTTGTGTTTTTGTCTTTGTCTATTCAGCAACTACTAAACATAAGAAGCGCTGGATGTTCGTTTGCTTCTCATTACCACTTACTTATCAAGTGGCCCACACGCTGTGCTCTGGTAAAAAAGAACTATTCGCTATCGTGACATCTGTCACAGTGTTGGTAAAAATAGCTGAGTGGTGGTGTAGGTACGAGGCGGGAATGCTTTCAAGCGCCCCATTGAACGCGTTGACGTATGTAATTTCAGATTCTTCACAAAAAGTTGGTGTGGGGAGTCGTTGATGGATTTCGTTCTATACGGTGCGGTTTCGCTGCCAATTTTAGGCTCTTGCTGTAGTAAGAACGTGAAGAAGAACAAGCGAGAAGCGAGCAAGAGGCGATGAGAAAATCGGGAAACAAATAATGAGACCCACAGAGAAAAACGTTGGTTTTATTGCACTTGCTGCAAGGAGAGCGGTAAAATTTGTCTATACTTAGTATGTAGTTCATGCTTTGAGCAGCTCCTTCGTCATCCTTTCGTTTTCACATAAGTTTATGGTTCTTGTATGCACTAAAAGTTAAAAGTAATATGAATAACAAAAGGTTTCAAAACAAATAAAGTAAATTAATTTTTTATGTTTCTCTGAAAAATTGCTTTTTGGGTCCGGGTAGCCTACGTTTAGTTAATCGTTTACATGTTGTCAATGAGACATGTGTAAACGCGACGACGTTTTTAAATTTCGGCTGTGCGCTAGTTCAACTTCCACATTTTATTTATTTTCCCCCAAATCGTAAATCTTCCGGAAAAATAAACTTCAAGTATCTCCTTCATTTTTGTAAACACACATTTTTATTTTTGAGCAGATACTTAATTGAAAAGGAATAAATTTGAGTAAGACTCTTTGAAACACTCATTTTTGGGCAAGGGAAATTGTTTTCTCGGAATTAATTAGCTCAAGGGATTTCGAACAAATTAAGGCTTAAAAGGAAAAGCCTTCGTCGATTATTTTACGAATTTCTTAAAAAAGCTTTTCGTCTCCCGAGAACGTTGGCTGGCCTTCATTTGGAAATAAGGCTCATTTCGTTTAAAGAAGCTCGTAATAGACAATTTATAATAAAGGCAAAAATATATTTGTCGTTTTAAACGCACAGAAAAAATAGCCGCTCTAAAAGTAACCATTTGCGTAGTGTCAAAGCAATTTGATGCCATTCTCGTCACGACACTATTGTTGCGAGCCGGAAACATTGTACTCAAATTTTTTTCCAATGTTTTCATATGCATCTGTCAAACATTCGAGGGGAGATCCTATCGTAGTGCTAATAAAGCCACGCTTTGAAAGCTTATTCTAAAGCCCCATAAAGGAAAGGTGTTTGAGTACAATGATGGCGGATGCTGGGACTGTGATCCAACGGGAGTAGAAAAAAGCCCCATTTAAAACCGATAACATCAAATACTTATAGAATCGCAATACATTATTGTTGATATGTCTTTGTTAGTAACCCTGCATTATAATGCATTGAATTTAAATGTGTACTTAACTGGGGATCATTGTAATTAACTGGTGTATCCAATTTATAGTAAATGGTTCCAAATTGTTAATTCAATTGACATTATTTATAATAATATGGGTACTTAAAATTGCAAAAAAAGTTCGCGTTATTAAAAGATAAAGTATAAATACGTTCAAAAATTCTACAACCTTATTAATGAGTAAACTGAAACAATTTAACTGTATCTTAAGTTTCCAGATCAAAAAACGAAATAACAAGAGCAGGTAATGACGAAACAGTAAAAGCCACACATTCAATGGTTACAAATGTTATTCCGTTTGAGACAAACTAGGAATCAAACGCCAGTGATCTCGACCAAGTAAGGCTTGATACATTGATAGGTGCAAAGGCCCAACGGGACTGGGAATTCTACAAAAACTCAACCCAGCACTCAGTTAAGCATTTTATAATCAGATAGTCTCACGTCAGTAGATAAACGATTATGTGATGACAATATCGATATTGATAACGGACATACTTACGTGGGCTAAAACAATGTAAAATATGGCTATGGATAAATCATTATTAAAGCTGCTTTTAAGTCTGATGTCTTTCCAAAAAACAATTGGATAATGGTTGATTAAAATAGGATTAACTTTACCAACCTTTACTTATTTGATGAAACTGAGTGTTCATACGTTTATTTTATTTTAAGATTTGAATTTGCTTCTACTGTGCTTGGTTTTAACAAAAACATAATTTGTAAATTTTGATGTAATTTTTTAAAACTTGTGCGTTAGTATTATCGTGACAGATGTACATTTATTTATAAGAATTAACATCAATGGTGTCGATCGTAACTCGGTTGCAGTTAAACACGTCCCTTGGATACAGTACCGGCATTCCGCAAGATACGAGTAGAAAAAGGAGAATTTTTGAATTGCGAAAAAACGATTGAATAGCATTTCCAATTCTGTGCCACGTCGGGCTCGGTTGGGACAAGTTTTGCTCCAAATAAGTCTTCACGCGGTTAGGGCGTGAGGTTCGCCGCTAAATCCACTCCAAGGCCATGTATTGTGACTTTTGATAAAATCTTTTTTATTGAAATGGTATCCATGTTATTCGAGTTGGCTCGAAAATGTTTGGAAATCTTTCATTGAGCAAAAAATTGTAAATTGTGAATAGTTTTTTTTCTATTTTGTTTTGTTATAATTGCGAACGTTATATAGGCAAAAAATGGATAGATGTATCATACTCTCCCAGTTAGAAACGGCTGTAGAGATTTGGATGCACTTATACAGGGGTAGTACAAAACTGGGCATACATTATCTCCGTAATTATAAAGACCACAGAGATTATGTTCCCGGTGAAAGCTAATTTTACAATATTAATATGCTACAATGACAAAATTAGGACTATATAATCAATATTGTCATATTTGAGCAGCTTTTGAGAATATTAATAGTTTTTCTAAACGAAAAAGGGCTCTAATAGTAGTAAGTTCTGTGATAAAAGCATGTCGGTGCGAATGCGGTTTCCCGTTCAGGAGTGATTGACGCGTATTTGTTACCGTCGGTCCCCTAGGCCCTAGCCTGTTGTTTTTCATGATCGCCTCCCTATTCGTCAAAGTTACATCTCATAGTGTTTGCATAGTGGATTTGATCTACAAGCTCATATCGTAACAAAGCTGTGTAATTATTTATATCCCATTTCAAAAATCATGTAATAAAAACCTTGTAAAGTTTTGAGAACTTTAAGCCTTTCTTTCTTTTACACCTATTTTTCAAGCCTCGTTTATTTCTAGTTCAACAAGATAATCATTACCTAGCTCCTGAACTTAGAAGTAGTTAGATTATTAATAGTCTTTAATTAACAAATTCATAACAATTTTAATTAACTTAGAAACAAATGTGATTTACTCTTTATAATTAACAGATTTTTTATTATAAATTAGAAACTACTATAAAATGTGCTATTAGCTCTTAATTTCCTAATCGTTTTTATTTGTCACTAATCCACAAATCCCTACTTCCAAATTTAAACTGAAACATTTTGTTTCTGTTTTTCTATTTCCATTGTACGTTTGCGGTAGTCTCAACCCAAACTGATTGAAGGGTATTTGTTATTCGGTCTCCCTTCCCTGATGTTTTACGACTCCGCTTCGGGCGTCGACGTGTCGTGGGGTGTTCCTACTTTTTGCTTTCACACTTGAAATCTGGCTGACAGATCATAGATAGCTGGAGTTCACTGTGAAGTACTTTCGTGTGAATGGTCGTTTGATGGACGTGTGTTCATGTACTCGTATATCAGAAAAAGTTAGTCTTGAAATTTAAATAGTCGTTAACACTTGGTACTTTTAAGTTTATTATGAAAGGACACTTTATTATGATTTTGCATGCCTGAAGAGGTTTGTATTGATCAAATTCTTTTTTCGCCAATCGACACGTTTTTATCATTGTCTTTTATTTTTGTTATTTCACAATTTACCTTTTAAATCAACTTATGCTAATTACATAAATAAATTACACTTTATTTCTTCTACGCTCTAGGAAAGATTCAGAGATTTCTCTATTGTAGAATAAACCGTTTTGGTGTCTAATCCTTGCTCGGACATGTTAAAATTATGCTAGTCTAATCCCTCGCTTTACCCAGCCATACAGTGCAGCGCCAATTTTCAAGAAATAGCCAGTCCGCTTTTAATTCACCCCCTTACCCTCGCCGCCAGTAATTCAGGGTAAGCTCCTGAACCGCTACCTGTGAAATCACCTTCTATTAGTTTGAGCTTTTAAGCTCACTTTAATCTCATTTCTGGGCTCAAGACCTCTCTTTCTAAAAGGGTTAATAGTGCTGCTACAGTCAATATAGAATTAGGAGGGTCAGAACAAAGTCAAAGAAAATTGCTCTTTTAGGTACATGAATTTAGATGTATAATATTGTGTGTATATTGTATATTGAAATGGTTTAAATACAGTATTTACTAATAATCACAAAAATATATTATTTACCATATTGATTGAATCGTGATAATATTGTTTCAGTTTTAATGTTCCATTATTTATTTTAATAAAATGTTATGCTTGTGTAATGGCTAGCAAACTAATGAAATCCCGCTGTATACAAACAAACGAATTAGTATAATAATGGGCTCGAGATCGTAAACAACAATCAACGTGACATCAAATTACCATTCACATAAAATAAGTACCGTTTCCGGAACAAATTTTATGTATCTCATAATCGCATAACGGACGCACGAAAAATGCGCTCAAGAACCGACTCGAATTCAATGTAAAATTCATTAGACACGATTTCCAAGATATCATCGCGTCAGCATAAGGTCGCCTTACTAAGTAACATAATTGTAAATAATTACAGCATAATATGATATCTTTAACAGAATATTGTAAATAAGTCATTTTAATCTTTATACTATTCATTTTTTTGACAGAAAAAGTCCAAAAGTTTTCGATTTTATTGCTGTTTGTATTTTCATGCAAGGGTGTTTTAACATTTATTGTACCTTTGGGATACACGATTTCTTACGAGTAGTTAGAAATAGAATGAGTTTAGTAGTGTCCCTGTAAAACAAGTGACTAGGTTCAGTAGAAATTAATAAAACATTAAAAAAGTTAAACTTCTGATTCTTAATCACTCAATTTTAGAATAACGATATTATTCTTCAAGTGCCTAAAGTATGAATGATAATTTCACGCTTCTTACTCTTACCAATTTTTTTAATTTCGTGCACAGAATATTGTTTTCCATCTCTCGTTCCGCTTGTTCGACGAGAAGCTGCTAACTTTTGTTTCCCGACAGCGACTTTATTTCGTTTTTAAAACGTTATAACTCCCGCGACACCGTTGAATTTTTCATGTGAATAATAATGTGAAGAGAGCACCATAACTTATAATAGCCGACGCGGCAGCACTTCATGTTGGAGCCGCGAATAAAAAGAAAATACTAAAAGAGAAGTTTAGTGTTCTGCCAGAGCAGCGGTCTCTCTCAGACGTTGCTTAGAAACTTTTAAGAGCATAGCTTAGCTTGAAATATGGGAATCTTAGGAAACCAATCTCTGTTTCTTCTTTCGTGCAATATAATTTAATGAGTCAATATTCTTGAATAAACTTGTAGCTTGAATCATCCAAGAAATAAAAAAACGATAGTTTTTTATGTTAACTAACATGGCCCCAACATACATCATTGCGATACTCCTAAAACAAATCACATTTAAAACGTGACTGAGACATCAAAATAGTTACTTAGCATCAGTTTTAACCTCTAAAACATTTTTCCAAATTCAAGAAAAAGCTTATACCGACAAGAAATGGCTTATACGGACAGGACAAGTAGACAATTGGAGTCAAAGGCTGGAAGACAATCAAGAACGGCGCCGCTCGACTCAATCCGCAAATCCCGTCGCGGCGCTTCCCTCGGGACTGGCTCACGCGTGACCGAAATTCTGCTTATATTTCTGACTACATCAGCTTTTATTTATTCAAGTCAACTGTTTTTATGATACCTAATGGAGATCCTTTCTAAGCTTTTCATTATTGGTTGTCTAATTAGTTCTATTCTTCGGAGTATGAGGCTTATAACTAGTTATTGTTTTACAAATTTGAGATCGCTTGTTACTTAGTCTTCATTTCAATTCTTCTTTCATTTTTTTTCAGTATTCTTAAAGCTGTTTTTAATAATGAAAACATTTATTGCAAATAATATAAATTCAAATTTACTTGGAAATAAAAGTTTAATACAGATTTTTTAATCCAATAAAAATGAAGTGTTTTACACAAATCAGCGTTTGAATGACAAATATATCACCAGTAAAACGTGTACGGTTAACGGAACGAGTTTTCAAAATATTTTAATGTAAGCGGATTATGTAGTAATCGAATTCAAATCGCTTCCATTGAACCTGTGTTTTTTACGTTTTGAATAAAATTTGTGAATCAAATACGCTTGTATAGATTACAACAGTGTGGGCTGTATAAAAGATTTAGCCTTATTTTTCTGTCCAGTTTTGTGTGGAGGTGAAACTGAATTTAGAATATGTTTTTGTCTGGATGTTGTTAACTGTTGTTGTTGTTAATAATATATTATCATGTCCAGGAATGTTACTCATAACAAAACTCATACTGAAATCTTTAACTATAAGTCTACAATGAATGAACCAACCTACTGTTTGTAGGCTTTAATAGTCTCTAACCCCACAAATATTTTAAAGAGCAGTATGAGCAATTGAAATAATATCAAAACCATGGAATATCAAAACATCAGTTGATTACAAAATTGTTAGAATTTAAGAAACGTTAATAAGTTATTCCAGTCAAGTAGAAATTATGCAAATATTTATTGCCCAGACCCTTGATTACCGGCAAAGTGATTTGTGGTCTAATAGCCAGCCAGGTCTTGTCGCTGTCCACTTTAAGAGCCGTTTGTCACCAAACCTCAGCGCATAAACTTTATTGCTCTCGGTAATAATATTTTAACGTCCCTTCGAGGATTTTGTCGGGCGCTCGAAATTTTAATAGCCGGGACTTCATAAGTGGAGATAGTAACTTGTGCTTCGTAAAGTTTAAGATTCTTGAAGATGTTTTATTTTCAGAAATTAATGGTGAGTGCAAATAATTTCATAGAATATACACAATAAGATTTCTAATAGCTGATAGATATATATTTAAACATAATTACAAATACAAAGTTCTTATTAGTATTTTGGTACTTTCAAAACTTTGAATACATATAAAGATAACGATTATTTTATACATAGATAGTAATATGTCACTTACCACATATGTATTTCAAATCTTAGTGTCAAGTGTTAAAGGTAGTAGATACAAAAGGTACTCGAGAAACGAGCAATAAAAACAAGATTAACATCTCGCACCAAAGGACAATACATTTCAATACAGAATATTATTTTAAACGCAGCAGTAAAAGACGGGTGATTCGATAAAAATATTCCACATGGAGTTCCTCGACTGCTCGGATAGCGGCGATTCAGAGAGTTATAAAAAGTTTTCTTTGTTTTATTCTCCCCGGGCCTCCTTTTGTTAGAGATTCCGTCTGGGCTCCAAATCGTTTTCCGATACTATTTTATGTGTAATGGACAATAATACACGTTCAAGAGCCCATTCGGACTGCACATATCTCGACGATTTGCTGATTATGAGAGAATTTTCTAATATGTGCGTTGGATAATATGGTAAGATATTAGACACGGTATTTATATTGGAAGAGCAGTGATAGCCCTGTTTAGTTTACTTAGAATTCGACCTCGAATCGAGGGGTCCGGGTTCGAACCCCAGTGGCACCCAAAAATGACTTGAAATTCAAGGTGATGGAAAACATAGTGAACAAACCTGCATGCCTGAGTTCACAAAAAAAATGTTCTCAAAGGTATGTGAAGTCCACCAACCCGAAGTAGGCTAGCGTGGTGGACTAAGGCCTACATCCCTCTCATTGTGAGAGGAGACCCAACCCTGTAGTGGTTCATTAATTGGTTACTGACAATAGACACGGAGGGTCGGGTAGTACTTTTCATAAATGAGCTATTTCCTCTATTTATATTTGAGAATCCTTCCGGCGCAGTTACTCGTACATGTGTTACTGACGTGTGATTGTAGGGGCACCAGCGAGTCGCCGGTGAATACTCCACTGTTTCGTATTTATAGAAATGTGTTGAAGGTGTAGCGAGTACTTCCTTGCTTGCAATTTATTATTTTGAATGACATGAACGTCATAGAAAACTTTACTTTTTTTATTGCAAGCAAAAGTAAAAGCCATTTTTCTCACACCCGAATAAGATATTTTGTTGAATGTGTTTTTTTCATTTTCTCAGGTAATTATGCTATGTTGCAATTCATCACCGCAGTAGATCATTTTTGTTCCGAAAATTTCTATGATGATTTTGGTTATAATGTTACGAAACTAACGAATACTTAATAGGTACTCATATTTTTAACCTGCACTGATGAACTAAATAAAACTAAACAAAACATTAAAGACGTATCCGCAAGACAAATAACAATGAAATAACTGAAGATTTATTTATCGCATCCAGTAATAACTTCAGCGGTACATTGTTCTCAAGTAATTCAAGTTCCCAGTGTGCAAGCAACACGAGGCCCTTCTGAGTGCAGTTTTGACGTTAACTGCATTAGAAAATTGATAGCGGCGAAGGGTAACAGCGATTTTACTGTCTGTCTGTCTGTTCCAGCTACCAACGGCGTTTCCAATCACAACTGTTGTTCTTACATCTCACAGTGAGACTCCATTCAATCAATTTTGACTCTTGTGACCGCCATCATAAAGATAGACTGAAGAGTCTTGGTTATTTGAACAAGGTAAGCCATTGACATTTATCGCGGCATAAACCAGAGTTTTATGCGTAACATCGCTGTTTGTTAAAACACTACTGAGTGCTACTTTTACTCCCTTTTATTGTTCCACTTCAAAAGGTGTAAGTACTCTACAATTTTATGTTTGTTTAAAAAGTTCAGTAGGATGCTTCTGGGCTTAGCGTTTACCAATCATAATGTATTTTTTTAAACATTTTGTCAAAACTTAAGTTTTCTTTTTGACTTCTATCTAATTGTAACATCTAAATTCGGACTTGACCTCTTGCTAAAAATCAATGAGAAGATTTATGGACTTCGTAATGCGCTATTACTTGAACCCATTACACTGATGGACCGTCAAATCAGTGCTAATTAAGGCACCCCTATATAAAAGGACGAACGTGATACGTTTCCTCCGGTTTGCAATGGGGTGGCGATTGCAGGAAATCGATCGATTTGTAGGGGTTGTCTCCCCCAACACAAACATGTATGGTAACTGTTGTGAGCGCAGGAACAACTGCTTGGTCCCTACTTACAAGGAGAAGTTTCGCAAAAGTTTTTTTTATTTATTGACGCAGCCCGATCGGTGCCTTCCAAGCTTCTGTTAGTTGCATCTCGCAAAAGAATGTATTTTTTTTCTTTGAACCTATCCCTTGTATGGTTCAATTTATGTACGACAATATTAACTACAACTTTAAAGTCTCATACAATAATTTCAAATTTATTATTATTTTTTTTTAATGTATTATCAATTTTCATGTCAAACGCTTAAGTTTCTGCCTAAACTGATGTAAACTGTAAACATTTTCACAAAATTATCACATTTATCAATATGACTTTATACTACGTATAGGTACTGCAAATATTTCCACCAACTTCCTTTAGTACAGGTTTGAATTAAAGCTATTTGTCTTGAACCGCTTTCAAATTATCGATATCCACAGCATTTGTAAGTAGTTCATCGGGTTCTGTTATATTTATTGTTTGATTCAGCTCTATCTAACGCTTGTCTAATATTTAGACTAATCGTAAATTTGTTTTCGATAAACCGTTGTTTTAGTATGGCGCTTTGTTACTTATCTTTATTGTGGTGAATTTCATAATCCTTTATTTGCGTTGGAAATTGTTATTGGTTTTATTTGATTATCGAATTGGTCTGGTTATTTGTTTGAACTCAGTTATTTTGAAAGATAAACGTTCGATTCTAAATTTATTTAATGGGTCGTTCCACCGTTTCGTGCAAAAAACACTGTTTTGTGGAATGAATTTTTTTTTTAATATTTCGCATTTTTTTGGGAAATATTGGATCCAGATCGTTTACAGACTTATAAAAACTGGAAGGCACACTTTTATCTTGTTTAGTTATGGAGAAAATTAAAACTGAAATTTCATGATTGGATGGTAATGTAAAGAGGAAGGAACGTATTGAATTGGGCTGCGATGGTAATTTTTTAAGCGGAAGGTAATGATCGTAAACAAGTGAAAAAGATTTGAATATAAATAAAACTATTATTTTATTAAAAATCTACATTTATTTCTAATCAGACTTCGGTTTCCATTAAATCTTTAATATGAAATGACAAACATTTTGACCAAATTGTCTTGAAAAATAAAAATTTATTGAACTGAAGTTAATAATTTCATTTTTCTAATTTATTATACTCCGACATTTGTTTTCTATTGTTTTATTTATATATTTTATAAAATCACAATAATATTATACATTAATTGAGAATCATCCAATGTTTAAAAAAAACAAAATAAAATCTTCCTTAAAACATTAATAAAACAATAATCACTTTCTCAAAAGTCTACTAGTCTACTAAATCTACGATTAATTAAGGTATTTGGTATCAAGGAGGTTCAGTTTCAGTACTAATGTTAGTTATTTTAATAAAGTCAAAAATTCATTAGTAAAATATTCAGCAAAATAAATGTATAGTAATAAAGCTTGAAAAATTTACAATCGAGAAGTAATGTTATAAAAATCATTCAGAAGCATTTCTTAAAAAACATAGAAAACGTCACTTTCGTCTAATAATTAGACGAAAGTGACCTTTTCTATATTTTTAGACTCTAATTCCTTAAAATATCATCACATCATCTTTTTTATTTTACGAGCCTTATTAAAATTATTAAATGATACAGGTGTTAAATTTTTGGGACCAAATGTGGTCCTTTAGTTTCCTATAAAAATTAAGATTTTCCCTCATTAATTTTCACGTAAAGAATCCAACTCTGCCAGGCAGCGTTTTAAAAACCAACGTCTTGACGTCTGATATATCTCAGTGCCTGAAAAGTCTAAAGTTTTCAAGCAATGTGAGTGAAGACCTACGGTGCCGAGACATAGTCCTTTACTGTGAGCCTAGTCCACAAGGTCAGTGTCGTTCAGAGGGCAATGGAGAGTATTTCTTTACGTGACAAAGTCAAAAATGATGAAATCTATGGAAGAACAAGGGTGACCGACATAGCACTAAAAATTTGCAAATTAAAGTGGCAATAGGCTGGCCAGCCGATGGGGAAAAAAGGTCCTCGAATGGCGACCACGTTTAGGTAAAAGGAGCACAAGCCGCCCTCCTACAAGGTGGACTGAAGACCTGAAAAAGATAGCAGGAAACCGTTGGATTCAGAGAGCCCAGCACCGGGTGAAGTGGCGTCGATTAGGCGAGGCCCATGTCTGGCAGTGGACCAAGGGCTGAAAAGAAGAAAGGAAGGAATTTTATGTTAGATAAAGTCTAAACTTTGGGTGATTTGGCTTTAGTTGAAGATGAAGCTACACATGCCAACGGTGATGGCTGTAAATCAATTGGACCTGCTAGAGGTTGTATATTCTTCAAAATATATGAACTATCTATGTTATTTAAAATTATAGACGTATCTATGCTTAATATGGACACACTGTCGTGGCAAATGTAGATCCAATTTAATCACACTGAACAATAAATAAATTGATATATTATCATCTTTGTCACAATTGCATGCATTCACGTTTGCATGCAGTTCACATTGACGAGAACCTTTGGTTTCTTCTCACTTGCCCTCTTTATAAATTTTCTTTTACCTTCTGCAACTCTTCTATTTGCATCTTGTTCAAAAAAGGCCTGGATGCGATTATATTCTTAATCTTTTATCATCATTAACTATCTTAGCCAGAAACCTTCTTTTGTCTATTTTATTTGCAGTTCTATGGCTTTCTTCCAGGTTTCATAACAAGATTCACTAAAGAGCAATTTCTTTTTTTTATTCTTCTTTTGTGTTTGAATTTTGAGTTTTATTAGTACGTTTATGTGATACATCCGTTTCTCTTTCTAGATTACTGATTCTATCTTTTAGTATCTTTATTGTTTTCAAATAATTACACGCCTAATTTTGTTCTGCAAAATAGATAATTAATTGGGCATATTTTGACTTTGACTTGGTTTAAAGCAAACACTAAAGGATCAGGTCTAGGAGTTTGTAGATTTTCAAATTCACCCGAGTTACTATGGGCGGTAAGTTTTCCTTCCATAAAATCTCTAATTCCATTCTTTCTGCTTGTCTTTTTAAGTATTTTAGTGAAATTCTTTGTTCTTATTGAGACCTAGGAGTCATGTCGTTAATGCTGCAAATCTTGTTCTTCTCTTTTCCCGCTAAATATCTGCTTCTTTCTTCTTATTTTTGTACAGCATATGACTCACGATTGGCTTTTATTTCTACAAATTTTTCACGTTTATGTAATCTTTTGCTAGCTTTTAATCTGTCGTTAACTTTTTATGAGAATTTCCCATATTGATTCTGAAAAAAGTTAAATATATTATGATAGTTTAACTTATTTTTTTCTATATAAATGCAAAAACATGAACAAGTATGCCAAAACTTAAGCTCTGAACTGTATTTAACTTCGTGATTAATTCAAGTAAACATTATTCATTTCCTTCCAAAATCTGTTCATTACCTTCCCACAAAAATTTGGAGGGGAAAGGTGGTAATGAAGTGGAGATGAATGAAGAAATCAAACATCTTCTTGCATATAATTTTAGTTTACAACAGTACAGGTATAATATTAATATAAGTTCAAAATTAGTCCTAGTGGTAAACATATCGAGCAATAAAAATAATGTACTTACTGTTGTTGTTTTTTAAATCAACGGAATGTGATGAATCAATTTGCGGACGAAACACTAAAATCTTTGTAAAGAATCAACGTAATTACGACAGTAATGGGCGCAGGTCTTTTCCGCTTTGTGGCCCAGTATAAATAGCTGTTAAAATATACGTAGCAGCCAAGCTGAATAAGATATCGCGTTTCATACCTTCATAATCGTAAATAATCTAAACACGGAGGGTGATGAACTTTTTCGTGTGACAATTTGAAAATGAGCTTTTTTTCTGAGATTACTGCATAAAGTATTTAATGAAACCATTTAATTAAGAGTACGGAAGTTTAGCTTTAATTATATGCATCAAAAAGCACATTTCTTTCAAATACATAGAAATAAATAATATCAAACCTGCCTAGGTCTATGCTAGGAAACGGATGGGAATGAATTTTTACACAGTTTTTTTATTTTTATTAATAAACTATTGAATTATGGCGTAATATAAAAGATACTACTTTTTAAGTTACTATTTTACAAAGTTTTGTGCTATAAATAATTTACAATAAATTATAAATTTACGAGTGAGAAGCCTGGAAATGCTTTTTGCACGAAACTACGGAATGACCCTAATATTGAATTATCCCAATAGGAACATAAACATTTTTACAAGTTTTTCGTTCCAGATTTGTACTTGTTTAAGGATGTGGGACTGTGGGTATCTTAAATCTTTTATATTCTATGATCTTAAGTTATCACGTTTTAAAGTAATGAAACAAAATAATTTGGTTTTGTTTCGTATATTGTTGCTACTAAAATGTTTTCGTTGACAATTTCCTTTCTCGCTCTTCCAAGTCCCTTTTCGAATCGCGGATGTCCCTGTAGCGTTTTATCGCCAATAAATTACACCGTGCGGCGGTTTTTATCCGCGGCGCGATCGTAAACGGTACGATGTTTCTGTAACGAGATTGCTGCTTGCCGCACTGTTTCATGTAATTATTATTGTTCTCTAGTTTAATATTCTAGTTACATCTGTTTTCCTGAGTATTCATTCTATTTCTCGTTAGCGACTTCGTTGGAGCATATATCGTACGTTTATTTTTTTTCTTTTAATATGCCGTGTTTTGTTCAAATGTAATTTTCTTACAATCTGTACCTATACGTACAAATTTGAGTTTTGAGAGTAAAAATATTCTACATTTATGTAAGCACAATTCTTAAGCTTAAAATAAAAGATAAAAATATATGAAAATTTTTTTTCGACCAACAGTTAAAATTAAATTCAGTAGAATGCGTAAACTCCTACAAACGCAAAAGAAATTTGTGCCAAACATTAAAGCTTTCATATAAAGTATGTGAACATCTTAATCCTATTGAGACGAGTAGTTTGTATTGGAAATTCGAGGGCTCCTTTCATCTACATTGTAGGTCAAAGGTCGAGCCCTGTTGAGGGCCTACCTTTGGAGCCTTCGGAAAATTCAACTTCGTCTGAGAAATTCGCTGAGCAATATCGAAGGCAATGTGGATTATAAGAGCTTTTAAAGAGAAATACATGTCAAACGTAAAATAATAGTTTTCCAGTTTATTACGCTTCTGATCCCGAATACCTATTGGGAAAATTTATAACTGCGGACGCAATTTTTTTAAAGATTTTTTCAGTCAAAGCTTTAGATTTATTCTTTTCTCATTGAAACTTCAAAAAATCCTTAACATTTCAAACCACATAAGGCTAGCTTATTATAATAAAATAACAATATGGTAGACTAGGTACTAAAGGAAAACAAAAAGATAAGATACCTGAATCCAATTGTAGGTGTAAAAATAATAAAGATAATATAAAAACAAAAGCCACAATAACACCATATCTGAAACCTTAGCTTAAAATATCGCATCAGATCGCGCTACATACACGACGATCAACGATGAAATAATAAAAAGTTTGGAAGCAAAATCTCTATCAGAACTAGAGGAACAAAATTTGTTATCGAGAGTTAAAGTAAATAAAAACAAGATATGGAATTTTGATTCTTATAAACAATCAGCACATTTGTCAGTTAGCCTTTTTTGTATGTTACTCTAAAATTGTTACTCTATCGTGGAGAAGCTACTAAAAGAGACTTTAAAATACAACCTTTTATCCAAGAAAAACGAAGCATTCTTGCTTTTCATGGCAAATTGTAGGCGAATATTTATCCACTACGCTTAAGCTGTATGATCAGTGCTATTTTGACGCTAGCTTATTCGTGACCTCTTGGCAATGTGACAGGATCCTTTTTGACATTTAACACGTTCATAAGTCGGGAATAAAAGCGAGAGGCGAGAGGCAATAAACGGATCTGATTAAACCTGGCGGGGACCGCGTTAGGGCATTCACACACTGCGCTTTATTATCGTCCTGTTTGTTTTTCACCTTTGCTTTTTACACATTTCTTTCGTTTTTTCTATTCTGTACAGATTTCTTTAACAAATAGGTATCGAATCTTAATTTAGTTTTGATTACGAGGACTAGTTTATTTTATCTCGTGTACGAAAGGTGTCCCTTGCTTCCTCCAGAGCGAAATGCAATAAAAGTTGAAGTAGCTTTAGTAGTTAGAATAAGGTACCTACTCTAGCTACCCGTATATCATGGGGTGTATCCTATTACAGAACAACACTGTTGGGGCCGCGGATAAATTTAAGAGTATACCGGAGACACTGACAATCAATATCAAGAAGAACAATGTAAATGAAATGAAACGAAACGAAACGAAACGAAACGAAACGAAATGAAATTAAACGAAACGAAACAAAACAAAACGAAACGAAACGAAACGAAAAGAAACGAAATGAAATAAAATGAAATGTATTTAAAATGTATTTAATTGCACAAATGTGGATTAAACCAGTTAGAATCAAGTGTAAACCACAGTCTGGATTCACTTTTTTCTGCAAACACGCAAAAGTCAATCTTATCGTACAGCAGTTAAAGCCAACCTAGTTTGTAGGTAACCTTTCGCACTGACCAGTAACGGTTAAGTAATAAACAGTCTCATCTACTCGGGTCTCCATGTACTCCAATAAAACTTTATTAGCTGTAAAGGTGACGGACCGCAATTGGGAAGCATCGGAAACATGACATTTTGATACAAGCGGAAGGCAGATAAGTTTACTTATATGTAGTCAATACTTACTAATTAAGAAATAATTAAGGATTGTGTCTTCTTATTGGACAGACAAAGTTTGACAATGGATGAGTCACATGTGACTAACGGGACAGCGAAGTAGATAAAATAGCAATGAGAAGTTCTCTAATTGCTCACGATTTCAACGCAACACCATCTAAGGACTAGGTTTTTTTTGACGAATGAAAGATTGTCATTTCTAATAATTTTGTTTCACTTCGTTATTAAAAATCGATAAAATAAAAAGTTCCTCTGACTTCTGAATAAAATAAAAGAGAATCGTAAAGCTTTTCTTGTTTCTCCAACCTTTAAGCTCGAAAGCTTCCCTTATAAGCTAGTATTAAGCTCGCTTGCTCATTACAACGGAGCGTGCTCATATGAGCAAAGTTTAATTAAATGAAGAGAATAACAAAAACTTGGCTACTGTAAATATACTTCACAAGGAGATAAAATTAAGAGAATTAGTGAATCGGGTCAAGGCTGTATAATCAGGGTTCTTTGTTTAAGAATTTAAGGTATAAACATAACCTTTTCCTTTTTTGAAGTCGATTTCAGTATAATTTTTATGTCCTGTCTTTTGGTCAAACGCAAGTTCTCAGGCATTCCGGTTTCTTAACGATGTTTTACGATAACAACAGATGTCATTTTATTATGTAAAGACATGAGTTAAGGGAAGTCATTGGTGCCAGTGGAATTCGATGCCGAACCTCTCAAAGAAGAGTAGAAGTTTATATCATTGAATTATTTGCAGCAATATTCAACATAACATTCGTAGTATAAAGTTAATGGCGGTGGTAAATTTTATTAGTCAGCAGGTAATTACAGATAGCGGACGCACGCGAACACATTTATCTCTACACGAAACTCCTTGTTGCTCGTACTGGTACTTTCTATCCGAAATATCTTTTTAGCTGATATCCTGAATTTACACGAAGAGAGATTCCCGCCGTGATGTTGCAGCATGTTCTTCGTGTGTTGTGTTTCGGCTGGCGAAGTCCATAGAATTTAAACTAGAGTCCATAGAATCCGTAGACTGGACCTGCATTATGACAGTTGAGATTGTTGTGGCCAATTAAAATAAAGCTACACCTACATTAATAAAAAAAATTTTTTTGCTGTTCTGAGCACAGAACAGATAAATGAAGTTTATCTGTTCTGTACCTTTTTTATCTATTCCGTGGTTCTGAGCATCGAGCCCAGGATTTTTCATGGTTCCCTGACCTTTACGCCATGTTGGCCAAATAACACCAAACAATGAATCAGGTCCCCCGCTACCTACTATAAATGAGTATGCGCCATCGAGTTCCAATGTCGTTTGTTTGCACGTATGGACGGAATTAACTATGTTGACAGACGCCAGGGCTCAATGGGACCGACTCTGTATTTGTTAGGCAAATATACTATATTTGATTAGTCAGAATTTCATAGTATTTATTTTTGAACCGGAAGGTACCTTGGATCTCTACATCGGACTTGCGTGTCACCGAGTAAGAGACATTAAGACATAGGCCAATTGACTTTAGGCAACAAGCATGTTACTTCACAACTTATTTCTAAAAGGGTAGAGAAAGCTTTTGTCAGCGAAAAATCGTCTTTTACAACGGTGCAAGAAGAATTCGGGAACGCACACGTGTGAATGGTGATCGTATGAAACTACGAATATAACACCATGGATAAAGACTGAGTTACACCGGCTGCTTGCCCTGGGTGATTAACTATGCAAAACTCTTAAGCAAAACTATTTAATAAAATGACGCTGATGTAATATCAAATATAATGACACAGACAATATAAATGGTTTATAATTGTGATAAACTATTTATATTGTTCTCTGTGTATAAAATATTATGTTTCATAGAGATGTTACATTTTTGTGAACTTTGTGAAATGTCGCACTGCACTCTAGTAAGAGAAAAGATAGAAGTAGAGTACCTACTCTACTACCTAGTAGAAAGTCGACAATAATAATTATGGTAACGATAAAAGTATTGATCGTTACGGTGGTAACATTGCAGTTCGCTTTCCAGCAAATAAAATTTAAATTAAACGTTTTGTCAATTTTTATAACCTTAAAAACTCAAACTCAACTCAAACTCAAACTCAAAAGCTTTTATTCATTATTAGGTACAATTTGTGCACACTTAATGAAAGTCATACAGATAAATTATACATTCATCCGCTTTGATCGCCCCTCAGGCGAAACGTAGACTGGGAGAAAAAAGCGGGCGAAAAAAAACTCCCAGCACTCTTTTAAAAGTAAATAAAACTTAGTCTATAATGCAGTATGGCTAGGTCCAATAAAGGAACACACGTGACAGCTATCGTGTGTGTCAATATCGCCCCATTGCCATCCGCTCACAAATAAATATTGTTACATAGTGTATAGAAATAGCCTATAGTGAAGTTATTCAATCCCACGCTTTCTTATCTTCTAAA
This sequence comes from Erynnis tages, assembly GCA_905147235.1. NCBI lineage: Eukaryota > Metazoa > Arthropoda > Insecta > Lepidoptera > Hesperiidae > Erynnis > Erynnis tages. The sequence goes on from LR990079.1 coordinate 215,809, forward strand.
TAGTCCTTAGTTTCATAATAGGCCTTTCGGCACAGGACTGATTTGATAGTTTGTTTAAATTTGTGAAAAGGCAGGGATTGAATTTCTATTGGAATTTTATTATATATTCTCACGGACATTCCCATAAATGACCGGCTTTTTTTATGAAGCCGACATTTTGGAAATACAAGTTTGTGGACATTCCTGGTTACAATACAATTAGTTTTGTGTAAGTCCTTAAATGTTATAAACTTGCTCTTATTTTTATAAACATACATAATGTTTTCATAAATATATTGCGATGCAAGAGTAAGTATATTTATTTCTTTGAATTTGTCTCTAAGAGATTCTCTATTCCCAAGTCTATATATTGCGCGAATAGCCCTCTTCTGCAGTACAAAGACAGTTTGTATATTTGCTGCATTGCCCCACAGTAAGATGCCGTAAGACATAATACTGTGGAAGTAACTAAAGTAAACCAATCTAGCAGTGTTTACATCGGTAAGAGATCTTATTTTCCTAACTGCAAAGACCGCAGAGCTAAGTCTATTCGCCAACTTACAAATATGGGGTCCCCATTGTAATTTCGAATCAACAGTGATTCCAAGAAAACAAGCCGTGTCCACAAAATTCAGCTCTTGACCATTAAGTATTGGTTTAGTATCAACATGCTTTACATTAGGTGGCGAAAATTTAATACAATTAGTCTTTTTACTATTCAATAATAAGTTATTAGCATTAAACCAATGAACAACAGTAGAGAGAGCATTGTTCACATCGTCATAACTTTTTTCTGATCTGGTAACTTTGAAAATTAAGGAAGTATCATCTGCAAACAATACTATCTCATGTCTTTTCTCTACCAGGTGAGGTAGATCGTTAATATAGATTAAAAAAAGGAATGGGCCGAGAATCGAGCCCTGAGGAACACCCATTTTGACAATTGACCCAGACGAACGTTTACCATTTACCTCAACCCTCTGAGTCCTATCATTTAGATACGAGATCAGAAGCCTGAGGGCGTTATCGTGAATGCCATAGTGACTAAGTTTCCTGATTAAGGTTTCGTGATGGACACAATCAAAAGCTTTGGATAGATCACAAAACACACCTAAAGCGTCGTGTGAATCCTCCCAAGCATCAATAATATTCTTGAAAAGCTCCACACCTGCATCAGTCGTAGAGCGACCCCGAGTAAATCCAAACTGTTTATTGTGTAAAAGCTTATTATGAAGCAAAATGATCTTTATTTGAGTTTTCGTAATTTTTTGTTGAGTTATCCCGTTGTACCCTACCAGCAAATGCTTGCGACGACGTAAAGCAGTAAAATATCCCGGATTCGGAAGGGCGAGGACGGGATTCGGAACTTAGGGTAAGTACGCGCCGCCAGGTGTCTATGTGCATTCTCTCCATTCCACCCCTTTCGTTTAAGGATTTCGCTTTTTGCACGGTTAAAACCTTTCCGTTTTCCAAGTGAAGAATAATTTTCAGTAAGGTAAGTCTTTGCATGACTTTCATTAAATTTTAACATTATTTTTATTTAACATTACTTTAAAAGATGATAGGGGCGAATTTAAGATTAATTTCACTACATATATTTTCTATACAAAATTTACATAAGATCTACGAACTTGTTCTGAGGACTAGTTGAAGGGTTTTGTTCTATTAATATCATTTTATAGTTTAAACACGAAATAATATGGAATCTACAATCTTTTTGTAATGGTAATATCCACAGTTCATACAAGTCAATAGCACTTACAAAACAGGGAATCTTTGCGTTAAATAGAGTTACGTGTAAAATTTTATTTATATTTTGGTCCAGCGCATCGGTGGTGTGTCGGTGACTGCTGTTAATGGTCCTCTCTACGAAAGGAAAGGAAAAGTAAACTTAAAAGTAAACTTAAAAGTAAACTTAAAAGTAAACTTAAAAGTAAACTTTTCTTTCTACCAGGAAAGCGGCAGTTCCGTAAGAGCGGCGACCAACCTTTAACCAACGATCACAACCGCGCTGACAACAGTGTAGCAACTTAGAAGAAGATGAAGAAAATTAAATGGCATTTTATTAAAACTTTAATTTTGTTTAATATCTTATCACCAATTATCGTTCTTAGCCAACGATGCGACCGGTCCCGACGCCCAATCGTTAACACCGCATAATTAAATAGCGGCGTATCGCATATTATTTTATTTCATCCCTTATTTATTTAACGGTTCCCGTAATGAGGTACATTTGTTCAGATTTACCTTTTAATTATTGGCCAGCAACGGGACAGCTTATAGTCAACATTTTTATAAAGCTCGGGAATTTATCGGATCAGTAAGTTTATTAAATTTGCATTAAACGTTTTCTTTTTTTTGTAACCAAGGATTTTTATATATTGCAGTACGAAATGAGGAGGCATTGATTGCAATCCATTGAAAGTCTTAAGTGACTAACGTACCCTAAAGTTTATGAAGGTAATCCTACTTCACGGATAATGCGCATTTCCCCTGTACCATTGTGGTAAGACTATCTAACATCATCATCTAAGACTTCTAACATTCTCAGTTATACTCTATTCAAAGACGTTAATTACGTTATTGCCATAAACGTCGCAACATTCGAAATAACTGCAACAAGTCAACGGTTGATTGTGGATGATGCAAGAAGCCCACGCCAAGTCAGAGAATGTGACGCGGCGTAGGAGGACTGCGAAGAAGATTGATCGATGCTTTCTTTTAATTAAAACAATAATGGAGTAATTTTATAAAGCTTCACACATGTACAGGTATGGTATGTACTTTGTATTACCTATTACACCGTGTACTAATGGCCAAGCGGTGATAGCCCAGTAAGCGGCGATAGCCCAGTGGCTTAGAATTCAACCTCGAATCGAGGGGTCCGGGTTCGAATCCCAGTGGCACGCACCAATGACTTTGTAAAAAAGTTATGTGCGATTTATAAAAATTAAATATCACCTGCTGTTACGGTGAAGGAAAACATCGTGAGGAAACCTGCATGCCTGAGAGTTCACAAAAAAAAATGTTCTCAAATGCATGTGAAGTCCACCAACCCGCAGTAGGCCAGCGTGGTGGACTAAGGCCTACATCCCTCTCATTGTGAGAGGAGACCCGACCCTGTAGTGGGTCATTAATGGGTTACTGACTAATGGCCATGTCGCATGCAGAAGTTGCTCGTACGACAATGTCACCATACATTTGTTTACATGTCAATGCGTATTTCAATTTACACAGAAAAGCCCTGTCTTTAATTTTGTCGTGTTGGTTGGTCGGTTGGTTACGTCAGCCACTTTGGACAAGGCCTATGGTCACGTTCAGTTTGGACGTGTTTTCGTACGAATACAATTCGTTCGTATACGTACGTTCACGCACGGACAATTCCGACCATAGAAAGATTTTCGATGTTGAAGAATGGAAGTAATTTTCCACTAGTGCTGTGATCGTTTAACCTTCAAACATAAAGTCGACTTCTATATTATTTCTCACCACATGATCCGGACATATCTCAATCCAGATGTTTCTCACTATATTATGTAACGGTTTATAAGGATCCAAGAGACTGATTTTGTAAATCCAAAGTTCCTTTGGTTACTAGCCTTTGGAGGTGTTTCGCGTTTAACTTCACTAGGGTCCACAATTCCTTGCACTCTACTAGTCGCACATGAACTTTGGCATTAGAATTCCATATTCCTTAAAAGGTTTCCCTAATTGCTTGGAACGCTGGTAAATTGAGTGATTGTACTCCCACGGCGCGTGGGCGTAGTGTTCCGATGGCTCTCCGCTTTATCTTAGCTGAGGTTGAAGAAAAGGAAAGGAAAAGAACGGCGATAATAGCATGGCTGCAATCCTTTATGTCACACGTTGGGCACAGGTCTCTCAACAGGGGGAGGCGTGGAGCATACTACACCACGATTAGATTAGTGAAGAAACGGGCTAGTGGCCAAACTGGCCAACCTGTGTCGGATGTTCTCAAAATAGCATCGTTTCATGGCTTAACGACTGTTGTCTTATCGATAACAACCGCGACCGTTAACATGCCAGAAGCACAGAAGCATGCGCAGCAATAAACAGCGCCCGACTGCGTGCTTCTCATAATAATATATTTAATATAAATAACAACATATTTGCCCTGGATTCACTGCAGCTTGCTCAAATACCGACATTCTATCATTCTCCCTCACGGTGAGTCACAGTCTCGATGAGAGTGATAGAATCAGTATACGGTACGCCTGTTGCGCCTACATAGTATTTCGCCGTTCTATCTACTTCTTACTTCTATGGCTGAGATACTCATTACGGTGTTTAACTCCTATCGAACAAAGAAAATTACTTCGGAACGATACGAGATATGAGTCAGTGTTGTGGTTTGTTAAAGCTATCTATGTAATGGTTTAAGTAACTTCTAAACATTTAGATTTAAAGTAGATATTGTTAGAAACATTTAAAGTGATTCGCATACGGGTAGGTATGTAAGTCATAATAGACATCGAAGTCCAACCTCAAGTATTATCCAGGTTGAATGTGGGTACTATGGTACTATTGAGGGCAAAGATTGTCAGTAACCAAAAAACTGGTTTACTGGTCTAATTAGCCATAAATCGTATACGGCAAATTTGACAAAAAAGTTTACTGGAAACAAAAGATGCGAAATTTTATTCTCTACAATATGCATAATTATAAAAATGATAAAGATTGTTATTTATCACTGAAAAAACAATGATTCGAAGAGGTTATGAAAAAATCTAACTAGCAGAGTTCCTACAATATTAACACACATTAGATAGAGTAGGCAAATCAATAAATTTGGGAAAAACTGACACAAATAGCTTTCTGATTCCAAATTAGTTTCAAATAAATAGCAAAAAATTAAAGTACCTCTTATAAGGTTTCGGGTAAATATTTTCGGTGAAACCTCGATAAATACAGTCATAAAACGCCAAATTATACGACATGATATACCAATATTCTTTACCGAGAAAAACATCTCTTGCGGGGTCTTGTTACTTCTAGTTAAGTAGACACGCGTCAAAGAAAAACACAGGTTCATATTAGTTTTTGCGTCTTTAATTAAAACAGTCTGGTGTACGAAAATCATTTATTTTTGTAACATTAAGGGAAATAAAGGCCACCTGGTCACTGTAAGCAATGGACACCCACGTCCAACCTCAAAAAGAGAAGAAATCCCATCTGGGGTTGTACGTTATTCATGAAAAAATAATAATAATAATGTTTTTTATTCAATCAAACCACGTTCAATTACAAAAGTCGCCAGAACCCTGCACTAGGTACAATATCTGTGTCGCAGGTACCCCGCTCATCCTCCGAGACTTCACATAAGGTTATACAAACTAAGTTTACATAAAAACTAAACATGTGTGAGTAATAGCGGTGATAGCCCAGTGGCTTAGAATTCGACCTCGAATCGAGGGGTCCGGGTTCGAATCCCAGTGGCACGCACCAATGACTTTGTTAAAAAAAAGTTGTGTGCGCTTTATAAAAATTAAATATCACCTGCTGTTACGGTGAAGGAAAACATCGTGAGGAAACCTGCATGCCTGAGAGTTCAGAAAAAAAAGTTCTCAAACACATGTGAAGTCCACCAACCCGCACTAGGCCAGCGTGGTGGACTAAGGCCTACATCCTTCTCATTGTGAGAGGAGACCCGACCCTGTAGTGGGTCATTAATGGGTTACTGACAAACATGTGTGTGTGTGTGTGTGTTTGTTTGTGTTTGTGTGTGTGTGTGTGTGCCTGTGTGTGTGTGGTAGGGTTTGTTTCAAACATTTTAGATTATGTTAGTCTCAGCCATAAAGTACCATAGATTTGGACCGATTTACCATTAACAGCAAGGTTTTATATTGTGACGATTTTAACAGAAATAGCAAACACTTCGTCACTCGTTCACTATGCCTGTCGGCCATTACTGTTTACTTTGCAACAACAGTACACTTCTAGAGTGCCAACTCTTCACAACACGACGGTAAATAAAATGCACCTAAGTGTACTAACTGATACAGTAATTAAATTTCGACTTTATCTTCCTACACATAAGGTAGAGAATGCTTTGTGCTGAAACATTTACATTGCGATTCAAGGTTCTAATGAAGATCACGAACGAATTTAAACTTTATTTCGTTGGTTTAAAGTTTTAATTCAACTGATGCTATTTGCTGGACATACAGAACGGTGCATTGCAAGCTATCAAATTTCATCTTTATGGCGCAAATAATAAAAGCGACATTACTCTTTGCAGTCGTGACGTTTCATTTGCCGCGTGTAATTAAATTCGAATTTTAGTGTGAAAATATAAAACTAGAATTGCGCGGTGGTCAGGATTGCTCCATTAGAGGACGCAAGCGATTTTATCCCTTATGTGTGGAAGTCAAGGTTGAAAATAGAGTGAAGTCACGATGACTTTGCGGACAGTACTAAAGTTTACAACATACTTAGCAGTAGTTTGATGTCGCATTGTTTAAGGCTTTTAGACAACTCCGTAAAATTAAGGATTTATTAATGTTTTGTGAGACTCCAGAGCACTATCCTTAAAAATCATATTAAAAAGAAACACTTTACGACAGGGCAAAGTCTAAATTTTGTTTTTTTTTTATAATTTATTTTGTACCTGAGCACTTTTCTTAAAAATAATATTGAAACAAATTAAGACAACACTACGAGTACCTACACGACAGGACAAAGCCTAAATAAGATTATTTTTCGATTTTTTTTTCTTTGAACCAAAAAAGGTGAACCACTGAATATCAAGTGGTATCTAACTGCACTTGTTACTTTATTAAAGGTAAGTTATAAAATGCAAGAAATATTTTTTGAATCAAACTATTTATATTTTAAAAGCACTTACAGTTTTCTTATATCCAACTATAGCCGATGAACATGTTCAATTGCTTACCTGAAAAAGAAAATTATATAAATTAAATCAATTTTTAAATTTTGAACACGTAAGACTAAAGACAGAAACAGATTCTAGATTACGATTTGAATTACATGTGAAAATTGGTCAACCAATTGTGTGGGTAGTGTTACAGAGTAGCCATAATCGCCATTTCAATTAGCTTCATACAGCACAGAGCCCTGGGTTCACAAGTATATTAAGTTGTGATGGTTGGTCGCTCAGTTATGTCAGCCAATTAGTGCAAGGCCTTATCTCTCTGTAACCCATTAAAGACCCACTTCAGGATCGAGTCTCCTGTCACAATGAGAAGAATGTAGGAAGTAATGATTGCGGGTTGGTGGACTAGACAAGGCGTTATATTACTTTTAATCTAATACGAACGCTCAGTTGTCTTGTTAGGGTATATATTATAACAACGGAAAAATAAAAAAGGCCGAAGAAAAATCTGTTTTCTAGACATCCAACAAAAATTATAAGGAATTCGCTCAACATTAATATCAGTTTGAGCACGTCGTAAAGACGGTAATACGTCTGGCCTCATTGTGATGAAACTCTTTGTCATGCCTTTAATTTCTCGCGCGTCATCGCTCATAGAAGGTTTTAGCATATTTCATATTTCCCAACGACCTACATGCGAGATCACTAGCTCTTTTATTAAACTGTTAGTGGGGGCGTTTACAGCATATCAGCAGAAGAGATTTTATAATAATTATAATGTTCCTTATTTGCCCTAGCAACGACTACTAACAATCAAAATTCTACATCGTCTTTGTCAATGACATTTATAAGTTGTGCATACTTAATGAACAGGATACATAATACAAGAAGGACTAATAGTATAGCATAGTACATCCGCTTTGAGTTCCTCTCAGGCTATCGTAGGCCAAAAGAAAAAAATCTCTCGTCTCGGCAATCGACTGCAAGGTCAGGCCTCCTCTGACAATGAAAAGGATACAAACCTTATTCCATCTCGCGGACCTAATCTGTGGGTTGGTGAACTTCACAAGCCTTTGAGAACATTTTTTTTCTGAAAACTTACGGCTAAGCAACTTAGTTAGGTGTATAGGTACAGTGAGAAAGCCTCTTAGGAGTCTTCATGTATTACATTTACAGTCTGAACGGAGAAAAAAAAAATGGTGAACTTTTCACCAGCTTTTTAGTATATTGCAGAGAACTCTCATTGTTCTCGCAGAATGAGGTGTATTGAAATACCCATATGGAGTGTAAGTAAAAAACTCTCATTGTTCTCGCAGATGTGATCACAGGTAGAAATATAGACCTTCCAAATTTCAGTTCCCTGAACTTAAACTTAGTTCAAATGACTTTGTATAAGCTTATAATAATTATGCTTAGATAATGTTTACGTTTTTGAATCTGGTGTGTTGTAATACCCAATTATGTAACGTGACCAGACCATACATCCCGTTTTGAACGGGACAGTCCCGTTTTCACCTACTCTATCCCGGTGTCCCTAAAAACATTCTGGGGATACAAAAATGTTCCGTTTTAGAAAAAAAGTAAAATAAGCAGTTAATCACTACAAAAATCTAGCTATGACAGTGGCGCCTCGCTTGCTCTTTGCTAAAATGAGCGTACAGTAACCCGAATGACGTCACCAGGCTTTATCAAAAATTGCCTACATAAAGTGATAACTAATAGACAAATTTGATCTTAAAGTCTAAGCGAAGTCTTAAGTGCTAAAAACATCTCTGTCATTATAACAAAGCCTATGGCGAAATCTGTTCCCCAATAACCTGATAATGAATAAATTGAAGATTTTGACGTTTTAATTTATCCCGTTTTAGGGTTTGAAGAAATGGCCAGTTTACTGTAACTAATAAGATTACAAGCTCTAAGTGACAGATGGCAGCGATACACCAAGGTGCCACACCACTCAGCGGATTGACGCGCTACATCTAGCGGGAGCCTTGAATTATTCACGTGATCTGGATTAGTCGCTATACTTTCCTGGTTTACGATATAAAGCAGACGTTTCGCTGGTTTTGCTGTTTTGGCTTTTGGAATTTTACGGTCTGGATAACTGAAATGCGAATGTACTGAAATGAACATCTGACATGCAATAAGGGACGGTCCCGTTAAATACATTATTGGCTTTGACCAGAATTTAAATTTTACTTACGTTTGTTCATCAAACCGTTGGACATCACATCGCTCGTTGAACAAACACGTTCTCTCACATAGATTGTCCAGAGATTTCTGAAAGCAGTGACATACCCGCATTCGTCCCTAGCGAAGTGATGGTGTGTACTTCTTTTGCATACACGTGATCGAAATTAAGAGACTTTCTCGTTTAACATAAGGACATTTTACATTAGATAGGTTCAGACACCTATGCGCTACACAGAGGTTCGAGCTTGTGTGTGTCCATAACATAATTCCCGAAAAAACACACCGAACACACTACGGAGTGTGGGGCTATGAGTGTGAAACGATTTTTATTTCAAAAAAACACAGGCAGCAGGAATGGATATGTGCTCAAATCGCGTCATCACGATAGTCCTAAGGATTTTTTCAACACACGGTCTATGAATGCTCTGTTCAGGCCTATTACTTATATCTATGGGGTCTATAGGCAAGGGGCATAGCGGTGTCTATCGTGAATTATTCACGTGCGAACGGCTATCCGTCGGGCTCTACGGATTAGCACTGCATCACTGCTCTACGGCATCGCCTGTTGGCTGTCAGTGTATTTGTGTAGATACTATTGGTATCTATGGTCAGCATTTTTCGGTCCTGAGGTTGGATTTAAATATTCGTGAAGTTGGAGTATTACTTTGAATCAGTTGAGTCAATCAGTTTTTGCTCCGACTACAAAGAAGAAAACGTTGTCTCTAATACGGCAAAAGTTCCTTAAAAATTCTAGTCAGAATTTTCGTCAAAATTCCCTGCACATCTTCAGAGGAGCAATTTACGCAGACATTACGTTACATATTGCATTACACCCTCTTATTACACGAACCCGCAACCGCGGCGCCGCGACACGTGCGACATCGCTCACATACGCGACAAACAATATAACAACGATTTAGAAATACGCCACGCTATTTGTTTTTATTAAATTTAAAATTTAACAGAAAAGGTTTCAAGAAAACGCGGAAAATGATTCCTTTTTGATATAGAAACCTACAATAAACCTAGAAACATTACCGCTACCTGTCTTATAAACAGCACTTACGTTATCGTTTCTATAGCGCGACAAGCGGAGTCATTTACAAGCGAGTGACATCGCGACATCGCGACAAACGAGCGCAGATTGAACTCGGTAACAGATGGACGCGCGGTGCCTGTGAGTTATAGGACATTTTAGCGGGAGGTTAAGTGTTGGAGCTGATTGTGGATTGGCTTTATGTAAAAGTGTTGGTGTGATATTTACTCACTCAACTACATAGGTATACACAGTCAAAGAGTGTAAGAGATTGGTCTATCGCGTCACTGTAAGAGTACTTGATATCGTGTCGATGTAAGAGGACGAGACGTATAGGGATATAAACAGATATTGTGAATGAATGCATTGGCTGATAACTGAATAACTGATGGCTGAATAACAAATGAAGATCAGATTATTTACTGTTCCACGATTCAGAATGAACATAATTATTACGTTAAATACCTACTCGTAAGTAAGAAAGACATGTAACTGTATGATCGGTGTATTGTTTTGAAGATACCGCACAGATACTTAAATATTGAAATAAAAGATACTTCTGGGGATATTCTGATGATTATAGCAACATACATGGCGTATTGATAACTGAACTGGCATTGATAAATATCTTAAGCGACGCAGATTGTCCTATGTCCATCAATTCTATCCTATTCCTCTCCGATGTCTATGTCCTTCAAATCATACTGCATTGGAATAGCATGGTATTATAGACTTCAGAGCAGACGCCTTCATGTCAGAAATTCTCAAGATCCTTGTTCTGAGCAAAAGAAATGTATTTGAGCATTGCATGCATAACAATCACAGTATTCATATCCCATCATCATGATCCAAAGTTAAATCGACGTTAAACAGTTCTCGTGTGAAGTTATAAAATCCGTCATTAAAGATCCACCCAACTTCCCGCCATTAGCATGTAACAGCCACATTAGCTATCCATCAGAGTGTGAACTGCGAGACGAGCAAGTGATTCCAACTTGATGACGGGTTCCGTGACAAATTACAGCGAGATCCAATTTTGTGATCGCGAAACACATTATGAAATCCGTGATAGTGTAGCTTACAGGAGCTGTAACTGTTGATGATACAAATTTTGTATGAACGGCAAATGCGTTTGAGTAAGAAATATTCGCGTGGTGGCAGAATAAAGACTGGTTTGTCATTCTTGTTGTGGGAAACCCAATTCTGCAGAGTTGGGTTTCAGGCAAAAAATACAGTGAATTGGTTAAGTACCCAGTTTAAATTAGGATTCTGAAATAAAAACGCATAGTGCTTATTACTAGCATTAGAATTCTTATTTCAATTTCTGACACACTACGAAAACACGTTTCGAGTACCACACTAGGCGTTTTTACGTAACCTAAGCAGAGGTTTTTAAGTTCGAAGGATAGTAATAACCACATTTGATATTACATGAAAAATCTATACAGCGTAAGATATTAGATTCCTAGTAGGTACCGTCACTAATCACAGAAGATAAGTTTGAGATGTGGGCTTCTGACGGGAGATTGATCACCACCGACTGTATCGAATTATACACGGATGTGTGTACTGGATACTGATAACATTAGTTATAGGATTAGATTAGCAATTTCAGTACTTATGGGAGAATCTAACTTGGAATACCATAGATTACTTAGTAATATCCTAATAGGATAACTTCTAATATTAAGAAAGAAGAAGATCCTATCATAAAATTTATAGTGATAGATCCTACTGAGGTGCACTGTAGAAAACTGCCATGGAAGTACGGCCTTGAAACTTAGTCAAGCCCCTAACCTTGGCTCGCGACTCGTGAAACCAAAGAACTATTTTCAAAAACGTCAGTTCACCTGTTCCGAGAATTTTAGATACTTCTGATATATGTAGCCCGGCATTACCTTGACCTACATTTAACCCAAAAAACATTGCCGCTCAAAAGCAAACTCCAAAAGTGAAAATGATTAATACGTCGCGATCTATAACTTTAATATGACGTGACTCGCTACCAACACAATGGATCTACACTGAAAGGGCAGAATCTAATAATAAAAGATAACTATTTTAAAGTGGCGTACGACAAGATTGATGGGTCCGCCATCTAGCGACTGGAATAATTCACGCCAAGAGTAGTCGGTCTCTTTAGTGGTCCAATATACGTAGTGACAAGGAATATTTTTCTTTGTGGAGGGCACTTTGGCTGATAAATCAGACAATAGCACCAGATTTGTCTAGATTTGTTGTAGAACACAACACAGTCACATCAAACTTTACATAATCTGCAGGCCTATTTGAAGTTGTAAATGAAAGCAATTTACCTTTCTCAGATCAGAATCTGCATGTTTCATAGGAAATCAAGGGAGAGAGAGAGTAAAATACAAGATTCTATCTCCTAAAATAACAACATATTTAAGCTATAAATAGGATCTTAATTTTCATATTTTTTCTGGTACTGAGTACTCAAAGGCCTGATCATCAGTAGCTGTTATCCTCTCCGAGTGAATAAAATAAATAAATACAGTCCCAGGCCGGATGATCCCTCTTGATTGATGCATTGTAAGACGCGCTGCGCGACACGCGTGAGTTATGGCCACTGATATTTGCTTCGTGGCTCAAATTGGACTAGGATTATCCTTCATTTTCCGAAGCACCGAGATTATAAATCCAGCTTGATGAACGGCCTATCGTTCTTGGTATTTTTTATCTGCGTGTGTAAGAAATTTCAATGTTACGATGAGTTTCAAGAGGATTTTAGTCAAGAGTATCAGCTGGGTGCAAAAGTATATTTCTAAAGAAGATTTAACAAAAAATATCGTCGCATAAGAGCTAAAATGTAAAAAAGCGCCATATAAAATCTGATTGAATAAAACATAGCATACCTACTGTACTTATATGAGTTAACTAAACAAAACACAGCATACCTACTGTACTCGTACTTATATGAGTAAACTATTTATGATACTAGTATAGTTTTCTTTAAATTGTTAACAATTAATTAGAAGGGACGAGTTCAACTCGCAGTTACAAAAGCCATGACTGATGTTTCTTTTATCACTTATGTAGAAATTAACGAACCATTCAACTAACCAACTGTTTCCAAATTGACAGTACCCAACACTTCAATTGAGGCCCAATACGTTACCATAAACGTCAAAATAATTGAGACCCAACGACCTAACCCGCATACATCAAATTCTAACGACCGTTCATGTGGAGCTGACACGCCGATGACGAAGGTAGTAGAAAATCGAATAGAAGTCAATACACGAACAAATGTTTGCCATCGGAGGCACAAAACAAACAGGGGATAAACAACCAGGCATCGCTAACGAAGCGAAGGCACGCACCGAAGAGACCAATTAACTAATTGTCACTATTTGTGACCAGCAACTACGTGCACGTAATTGCCTTTGACATGTTCAATGTAAATTCTTTTAAGACGACTGATACATGGCATTTCAGGCAATTAAATAAAAAGTTAATTGCAATGGACCGAAAATAAGTATAAACTTCCTTAAAAATTTGCAATGTTACAAGTGATAGAATTGTTGATAGAAATAACTTCGTAACGTCAAAAGGTCAGACAACAAAATATAAATTGACAGAAGTTGTAAATCATAAAACAAATAATCTTTATAGGATATCCTGTATCATATCATTTACCTATAGTAAGTTTCGCCCTAAGTAGGTAATAGTCTGAATCCACTCATATTATCCTTCATCTCAGAGCAATTTTGCAGATAAATATACCTACCTACAGTTGCTCCCCCATGCAGAAAAAGAGAATACAACAAAACATTTTTATCGTGAGATCTGTAATATACTTTCGTTAATGGGCTCATAGTAGGGGTCCTCTAATTGCACTTGACATACCCTGAACTCCGAAGAACTATGTTAACATATTTCTACAAAACACATAAGTGAATTCCTCAAATAACACACACGATTTTGAACCTAATAATGAGAAGGGTAAAGGTGATAATGGTAATAACGTAGCAACTAATAAAGTTGTAGACAATACTACAGTTGAGACGGAATTCTTTCCTAATGATGCCATAGGAGTTAATAGAAACATTTGTAATGAACGCTCGATACAGTATCATTGATGAATTGTAAGTAATAAAGATAGATCCGTCAAAGCGGCGCTTTCAAATGTGCTGTTTACATTAAACTTGTAAATTATTATTGGAGGAGATCCAGATAAAGGGTATTGAGAAGTGTTAACACTTTCCTCCTTAATGGAGCCGTTACTTAGACCTGATATGTTGGGTGAAGTTTTAATTCTATATGCAAATAGGACTGACTTAATTTATGAAACAAGATAATATAGAACAAGAAACTTTTTTTGATACATAAGAAATAGATATTTAAGCTTAACTATATTTTTGTTATGATTGTATCTAATAAATTGACTGCAATAATTTTAATCTATCAGAACCAAAGTTCTTAAAATTATGAATAAACCTATTGTACGCAAACAAAATAAACGAATGATTTTTTTGAAGATATAAAATTTCCGAATTGAAGAATCGTTGGCTGCGTTCCGTTAAGGGAAAGGTCTTTATCAGAAAGGCTGTAAGTTGGCATAATAAACGATCGACCCTTGTAAGACCACCCGCGCGTCCCGGCCCGACCGCTCTCCACTTAAGCTTGCTATAGTTTATGTTGGATGTGCCAAGAATTAAGCGGTAACTTTTGATTTTATTTAAGAACCACTGTACTTTTAAGGGATTTACCGCTGCTGTTATAACTTGCTTTGAAGCAAGTTCTCGTTTTCCAGCTAGTGGAGATATCATTACGGGGAGATCTTTTGCTGCTGTCGTAACTTACTTTGAAGCAAGTTCTTGTGTTTCGGCTAGTGGAGATACTTCTATATTTACTAAAGAATCTAAAAACTGATCAATTTGATGAATCTCAGAAGTAGCAATGTTTACAACCTCAGGAACCATCGAGATTTAATTCGGTATATAAAGTTTTATATCACTGTGTACTACGTCGGCTTCTTAACATGATATATTAAGGGGTTTATTTTTGACATCTAGATTATTAAGATATAAGACAAAAAATTGACTCAAGTGGTTAAGAAAAGGCTTTAAAGGAAAACCTTCTCTGGAGCATAGATACGAGTTAATTACTTTCAATGAACAAAGTCGGTCAAAACCAGCAAATTACGACATCCATTTAACCTCTCTATTTCTAAACTCTCACTTCATTCGATAATATCGCACACATTGTCTGCAATGATCGAACAATTCGATACCGTTCGCCGTCCAACCCCGCGGGGCACCCACTTGCATCAAAAACGTAAATAAAAAAATCCTTCTTCCGAGAACGATGACTGCATCCTATTCTATCGAGTGTGATTTATAATCCTCTTTGTAGCGTTTGTAACGTAGTTCCGGGAGTCAATGGAGTTTTTATTAGCCCGGTGGTGTTGTGACGTGCACGTTAAAATATCGCATAAACATCTCGTGTGATGACAGAATAGGGTATAGAGTATACTAATTTGTTAAAAGTTTGATACAAGATTATTTCTATAGTTCTCAAAAAATATATTATCTACTTTTGGTTTATGTTTCGTCCATATTTCGTATATATTTGATCAGTGTATTGTTTATTTTTAAAATAATTTTAAACTATTTTTTTCCTTACAAAACCTAATCATAAATAAATATCTATCTTTAGCAGAGTAATTCTAAAACAACTAAATTAATAAAAATTCAAAACTCAGCTACATTATTCATGAAAAATTAGGCAGTTTTAGGTGGGCGGGAATTAATAGATACTAACTTTGACGAAATTGGTATTTTTATGAGAAAGAATATGTTGCGGTCACCGACTTTTAGGAGTTGAATGGTTTATAGAAAGATGATGTTATCATAAAACGCTATTTAGGTAAAAAATAAAATAATGATCACACTTTTAACTCAAAACAAGCGAATTATTATAGCGACTGGTCATATTTCTTTCTGACAAAGATAAAATGAGCTCAATGAAATTTTAAGCACATAAAGCATCATTCAGATTCATTTGCACATATCATCCTAATGATCGTAATTGGCTATCATTTACGACCATTACGGTTGATTGTGATGACGCAATGAACGATATTGGTGAAGTATTGGACAAAGCATGTTTGTCAATTGCAATTACAGTTAATCAATTAAAACGCATACTCATAGCTTATGTTCCATGTATCATGGATGCTGTATACTCTAATACATATCTCCATCTATAGTATAGACAAATGGTCAGACGCACCAAATATTCCGTTCCTGAACCTTCTGAAACTATCTGCGTAGGTATTCATAGCCTAATATTCTATGTATCGTGGATGCTGCAGAATCTATAACACCATCTATAGTAGACACACAATAAAAAAAACTGGTCTTGAACCTTCTGAAATTATCTTCTTTTCCCTGACTTCTGAATCTTGGGTAGATGAAACTACACTGATTTCTCCAAGATAGACGTGATTACCATCTGAGCACCCTTCTTGTTAACCGCTAGCTCATCGCCACTTTAGTTTGTCATCGACAATTTTCATCGAATCTCTACCTAAACACTTTGCCTATATTGATTGTCAATTTAATTTGATACGTTTCAATTGCAACCCGGTCATTGGAACATTATTATTGCATTGGAATATCAAAATCAAAGCGTTCTCCTCCAAACAAGAAAAACAAAAGCCCTTTACAATAAACCCAAGATAACCTCGACTGATCGCAGGCTATTTCCATAGTTTTATTCAGAAATAGTTTTATTAAAACGAGCGATAGATATCGCAAGAGCGAACTTGTGTTTCATCCGACCTTTGATAAGGAATGTACTGTTGTAGGAGCGGTAGATATAATATAATATATTTTTTATGATGAAAACATTTTTATAAATATTAGGTTATTCGTCATCGTTCATCATTCGTAAATAGCAAATGACTATGGTATGGTTGCTATACGGCTAAGGTAAAAATTCTACAGTGGCTTAAACTAAACTGGCCATGAATCATAAAATTAATAAAGTTTCATTATAAGGATGGAGGGTAGGCTGTGCAACTGCCAACATCGGCTCTGTGTTTATCCTACGAAATTAAATATAAAAAACGCGGACTCACAGTGAAAATACTACTCAAAAGGAACTTTAGTGTGCAAATTTCAGAACAAAGTGAAAAATAACATAAATAGTTTACTAAAGAGTGCAAAAACAGTGCTTGTATGAATTTACATACTTAGTGACTTTCCGTGTCCAAACAGTTTAAAACAGGGAAATCTATGCACCTTGCGCACCATAAAACTGCTAGTGGTTGTGAAATAATTTATTATGGACTTGAAAACTATATACAGCGCTATTTTAGTGAACAATTCTTCAAAACATGACCTAAAAGAAAATATATAAAAACTCCGAAGTCATCGTATACTAACGCCATCTATCAGCGTGTAAGCGGTACCAGTCAAACTAGACCAAATCAACCTTCGAACATAATTCCGGCAGTTGGCAAAAGAGGTCACTAGTGAAAGCTTTATCGATAGATACTATCGTTCTACCAAGCTCCGAAGAACATCAATAGGGGTCGCTACCTGCATGATAAACAAACCACCAATACATTTAAAAAATATATATCTATATTTTTGATTAAAATGGAGCAGGTAATGGCCACACTTCTCTCTATTCAAAAAGAACTAGAAGAACAGAAAAAACTCATACAACAAAAGGGAGAAGAAGTGACAGAAAAGATAACATTAAATATAAATAAAATATTAGAAGAAAAATTTAACATCTTAGAAGAAAAATATGAAAACCTTAAGTCGAGGATAGAAAATCAAGAGCAAAGATTATACTACATGGAGAGACAATCAAGACAACGTAATCTAGTCTTATTTGGGCTGGAGGAACATGAAAAATCTTATTCAGATTTAGAAAATATTGTCGTAGACTTTATACAAAAATACTTCCCGATACAAATAGACAATAGAGATATACAAGCGATAAGAAGAATGGGTAAGAAGACTGGAAAGCCACGACCGATAGTCATTACGTTCACAACACTTGGTAAGAAGATCGACATCTTAAAAGGTAAAGGAGCCCTTAAAGAAACTCCATATTATATAAAAGAAGACTTCCCCCAGGCAGTACTACAGAAAAGAAGAGAGCTACATGAACTAGCGAAAGCTGAAAGAGAGAAGGGTAACACAGTCATAATTAAATACGACAAACTTATTGTACGAAATAATTCATCCAAAGAACAAAGAAACAATAAAAGAAACCTAACACACTCTCCAGAGAATAACGCAAACAACCGTGCTGAGCAGATATCTCAAGCAAATAAAAGGAATAAAAACTTGGCCGCCCACACCGTACACAGGTCTTCAAGTTTTTCCGAAGGCGTTGTAAAAACAAACATGTTAAACTTCCTAACAAACAAAAATAACAAAACAAACACGCAAGCCAACACCACTAAAATATAGCAACGAACCAGCCAGCCTCCCCCAGAAAACAACACACAAACTGAAAAAGCTACAACAATAAATAACACACATCTTCCAAGCCGGTTGGTCACCGTGGAAGAGTACGACCACAACCCTCCAGGGAAACCACTTAAACAAAAAAATACCACGAAACTGGACAAAAACTCTAAGAATTGTATCATAATTGGAACTTATAATGTCAGATCTCTGTCATCAATACACCGATACTTGGAACTAACCAATGCACTTCAAGACATACGCTGCGACATACTAGGACTCTCAGAAACAAGAAAAATGGGTTGCCATATAGAAGAATATACAGATTATGTTCTCTGCTACATAGGAGAAACAAAGGGACTGTATGGAGTTGGTTTTTTAATAAAAAAGGCATGGAAAAATAATATAACTAACTTCACTGGCATTTCGGAGCGAGTAGCGCTATTACAATTGCAATTCGGCAGAGAAAACATTTCTATAATTCAGGCGTACGCACCCACAGAAAGATCAGATGACACAGAAATACAAAAATTCTACAATGATCTGAAAAAAGCTCACATACTAGCTGATGAGAAAATCATAACATTAGGAGACTTCAATGCGAAAATAGGGATACCTAAAAATGATGAAAAACTCATCATGGGACAGTATGGACTAGGCCAAAGAAACGAAAGAGGCGAACGATTGCTAGAATATGCATTTGAATATAGACTAGCAATAATGAACACTTATTTTAAAAAAAGACCCAGCAGAAGATGGACTTGGAAGTCACCAGACGAAGACACTAAAAACGAAATTGATTACATCATGACAAATGTCCCAAAAATAGTACAAAATTATGAAGTTCTCAACAATGTCAAGTTCCGATCAGACCATAGACTAATTAGAGCAACAATCCTATTGAGCCAACCGAAAAAAAGTAGAAAAGGGTTTAAACCCCCACCAAAAATCCCAAAGACTGAAGAAGAGATAAGACACTACACAGATAGCCTCAAATCGAACTTTGAAAAGAAACTAGTAGATCCCAGAGACATACAATCTTACTACGATATGATAGAAGAAACTATAACAAAGAGTTTGACTAGCCAAAATAACCCTAAAAAAGGAAACAGACACAAAATATTTAGCGAAGAAACAATATCATTAATTAACAAACGCAGCGAACTAACTTTAAGAAAGAATAAAGATGTTAATACAAAAGAAGAACTAAGTAATTTATATAAGGAGACCAGCAAAGCAATCAAAAGAGACTATAGTAAGCATAGACAAAGGATAATAACAGAAAATCTGCACAAATTCAGAAGTACAAAGAGAGCATTTAAAGAATTAAATTTAAGAAAAACTTGGATACATAAATTAGAAGGTCAACATAAAGAAACTAAAACAAGGCAGGAGTTAATACACCAGGCAACTACTTTCTATCAAGAATTATACAGAAACAGAGATAAAACCGTCGAGGAGACCAACGAACCACAATATTGTGCTAACACGGAAATAATTAAAACGGTACAAGACAAAGATATTCTCGCCCAGCTGAAACTATTAAAATCAGATAAAAGTCCGGGTCCCGATGGAATAACCAACGAAGCTCTGAAATTAGGTGCACCAGTTTTAATTAGACCTCTCACAGAATTATTCAATCGCATACTAGAAGCTGAAATTGTACCAATTCAATGGTGCACTTCAAATATCATACTATTATATAAAAAAGGAAACCCTCTTGATATCAACAACTACAGACCAATCAGTCTTCTGGCAAACATATATAAAATCTTCTCATCTATAATTCTCCAACGCATAACTCAAGATATAGAAAATACACAACCAATAGAACAAGCTGGTTTTCGTTCTGGGTTTAGTACACTTGATCATATACTGGCTTTAGAACAAGTTATAGAAAAACACGAAGAGTTCAATAAACCACTCTATTTAGGTTTTATCGACTACAGCAAAGCATTCGATAGCATAAGCCATAACTCTATATGGAAAGCATTAAAAAACCTAAACGTAAACACGAAATATATAAATATAATAAAGTACATATACAATAACAGCACAAGTAATGTCATGCTAGAATCTAAAGGAAATGCGATTAACATCGAAAGAGGAGTCAGACAAGGGGACCCCCTGTCACCTAAATTGTTTATTGCAGTTTTAGAAGATATATTTCAAAACCTAGATTGGAAAACCAGGGGCATAAAAATAAATAATAACTATCTAAGCCATCTCAGATTCGCGGACGACATAGTTATATTGTCTGAAACAGCAAACGAACTGCAAGATATGCTCCGCTCTCTTGCTCTAGCAAGTTCAGAAGTAGGTTTAGAGATGAATGTTACAAAAACCAAAATTATGACTAACAGCAGAGAACTGCCCATCAATGTTAAAGGAAATTACATAGAATATGTCCACAGTTACATTTACCTAGGCAAACAAATATCCTTTTTGAAGACCCACAATGAAGATGAAATTGAAAGACGAATAAACATAGCCTGGAAGAAATTTTGGTCTCTCAAAGAAATCCTAAAAGGGGACTACTCGATTAACCTTAAGAAAACGGCATTAGATACCTGCATACTGCCCTCTCTACTGTATGGCTGCCAAAGTTGGATATACACGAAAAAAGTAAAACAAAGAATTACAACAACGCAAAGAGCTATGGAGAGAAGTATCCTAAACATAAGAAAAATACAAAAAGTCAGAAGCAAAACAATCAGGCAAAAAACAAAGGTGACAGATGCTCTCACACAAGCTCTGAAATTGAAATGGCAATGGGCAGGTCACGTATCGAGATACACAGATAACAGGTGGACAATCAATACCACAAAGTGGAAGGGGCCAATTGGCAAAAGAAGGGTAGGAAGACCGAAAAGACGATGGGCGGACGACATAACGGAATTAGCAGGAAAGGACTGGCTAACTATAGGAAAGGACAGAGATGAGTGGAAAAGACTGGAGGAGGCCTTCACCCGCAGAGGGGTCCATATCCAACAAAACTAACTCTTACTAACATTAGACATTAAGTAAAACATAACTAACACTATCATACTAACATTTGAAATGGAATTAGGAATTAAGGATATGGAAATAAAGGCTTTTTTATTTTTATTTTATTTTATTTATTTATAAGGATAAACGGTAGAGAAAAATTCTACTCTTCTATTCTACTCAAGTAAAATACATTACTAATACATTTAAATACATTCGCAGTTTATATTTACTACTTATCACCCTCCACCCTATTTTGGTGTAGCCCATGCTTACAATAACTACTTTACTTACTTACAAATTTTAAAAATAATATTGTGGACGTATGGATGCCTATTCATGAGGACGCTTCAAATAAAGGCAGATGCAACTTGGGTGGGCTACAAAGACTACCAATTACAAAATATCAAATGAAGATATAGCGTAGCTTGTCATAGGCTCTACCCTAACCAGTGCAAGTCGTAACAAAAACCAAGTAGTGATTTGTTAGTCGGATGAAGTCCTCTGTTTGTTTTTATTTACATCAGAGAGTATCGGACTTTTTGTCACATTTTTTGTTCTAAGAACTTCATCGGTCAGAGCGGGCGGTTTTTGACCACAAATTGAACGTTGTTTGTTACTTTTAGGGTTAAGTATCGATACTGTGTCGAAGAAATCTCTATTATAAGTGCTCTCTTCTCTGTCTGTACGTTCGGCTGTTCTCGTTCTTTATTAAAGTTTAAAAGCTTTTCTGTCAGCTTCTTAAATTGTTAGTATAAAAAGATGAGGTAAATACTTACCTACCTGATAATTTTTCACCTTTCTAGACGAGAAGAGGTTGACTTAAAAATTTTTACAAAGAAGATGAGAGTATTAAATTTATAATATACATATATCAACACTCAAATAGATAACATTTGTAAGGAAAATCGAGCCCATAAAGGGGTATAAGATGACCTAAGTAAAGAAGGTTGCAACCAACCAGCCTGCAAGCAATAACCAATTAACTAAATTAATTAACTAATTAATAACCAAGAACAAAAAAATAATAATAATAATAAAAAAAAAAAAAAAGAACAAAAAATATTAAGGATATTTTGGAAGGAACTTATTTTTTGTTTTTATTTGTGGGATGCTTAAATTATTCACAAACCGTTCAGAATTCTTAATACAGAAGACCGTTTCCCACTTGTCTTGTTTATATTATTGTTTTGTTTTTGTTCTTACAATTTTTTGTAACGTCTTTGTTACGTGATATCAATGATAGGTTGGTCAGATTTGTGTGTGGGCGACCAGGTAGTAAGGACGTGCGTTGACCGAAGATACTTAAATAAATAAATAAAAAATACTAGATTTTTGATGATCTGATGAATTGTAGGATGTACATAAGTGTTGGAAGCTAATTATACATGACTAAGGAGCAGCAAATAATGTCGTAGATTGCAAATTGCAATATCCATTGATAATTCTTTTCGCCAATTTCCAGGAACAGCATGGTCGTGGTATGTGGTCAACGTTGCCCGCAAACCTTGTGTGGTGAACTGAACGAGACCACAGTCGTCAAACCGTAATACGCGAACCGTCAGCTAAAGCTAAAGACGGTATGTAGCCTTTGTACGAGGCCTGGTAACGCTAGAATTTTTTTCAATTAGTCAACTTTTGATTAGGTATCCATAAAAGGAATCAATCTTTAACCATTATTTCGCTGGAGTCCGAATTCCAACCCCCTATAGTTAGAGGTTAAAGTTCAAGCACTAGGCCATCACTATTCATTGCCGGCGTAATTAAATAGCTCAGCATGTCAGTTGTCCGGCGGAGGATTAGAAGCTGCCGTGTTATAATTATGACGAATCGTGACAGGGTTAAGGAGGCTTTGACCTTATTTTCGTAGTTCTTCGGCCGCTTAAAAGAAACAGCGGTCATTGTGTTTCATGGTTTTAGAGGTCTGAATAATTTTCCACGGGAATGACAAATAACAGGCTAAAAGTGCTAAAAGTAAGTAGGTATTCAAGGTCGTATTGATTTTGATTTAGAGTGCCTGACAAAATGTTAATTTAATAAAACAAAAACGCAAAAATTGTTTATTAAACAAAATACATTACAGGCAAAAAAGTCCATCAGAGGTATTACGCATCACTAAAAAAATCAAAATCTCACCGTCAAATTCAACCTTCAACGTTGACTTTTCATACTATAATTGTATCGTCCATCCTCCGTGTAATTCTGTCGACAACCGTACACCAACACATAATTTTCGTAACCGAATCCATCTTTATCTCTACAATCGTACCTCTAGAAGCCTGTTGTGAGTTACAAAACAAGCGACTAAGCCGAAGCTGAACCAGTCGGTAGCAAATTAAGATTAATCGACGGCACTCGTATCGCTGGATCCGAGTAATTAAGCCTAATACAATTTCATAGTCGCGATACCATCGAAGGGCTTAAGCCTCGGAACGGACGTTAACAGACGTTCAATTGAATACTGTAGATTTTAGTGTTTACAGAACCAAATTTTAAAACACTTAAAAAAGCAAGAATTTAAATTTTTAGGTGATTTTTTTAAGACAACTAAGAGCGAATCATTCTTGCTTCGGAGGCCGGAGGTCACGTTAAACCATCGGTCTCGGTTGTTATCTATAGCGGTTTTCAAACCACATCGCAGATCTTATGAGTGGTTTGAGACCAGCTAACATGGATAGGCTAGTCCGCATCAACAACAGTTTACAGAAGACACAGCCTTTGTTAGACAAGCACCCTATGTTTCACACTGAAAAATGAAGTAGTTACAGCCACATGCAAATACTGCTAGTCTGTATCTACCAATTAAATCTCTATTAGGGTCATTCCACAAAAATCTGCATACTTTTGATGTTGTTTTGTCCTATACATTTTCAATATGTTTTTGGATATTTGAGTAGTGAATATTATATGTAATTGATGAATTATCTTACATCTAAAAGGAACAGTCACTTTACGCTTTATTTTAGGAGAAATTTAGAGTTTTTTAAATTTAGGCATCTAGGGACTGACAGCTCTGATTAGGGACTGATTTTATAGGATTATGGACGTAATCTACAAAACTGTGAATAGCCAATTGTAATGGTTGTGTTTGAAGAAACTTTTGGTGTAAATTTTTTAATGAGTCTAACAAATCCATTTTTGTTTTTTGTTTTTACTGCAAGTAATACACCTTTTTTTTCCTACTGCAGCGCGATTATTACTATCGTCTTCATAAAATCTGTAAACCATTTGGACTAATGAATTTTTCTTAGTTTTATCATTATTTTTAGAAGTTTTGCGCCGAATTAGTACAACAAATAGTTGTTTATACAATATAGAGCTACAACTCTACTTTGGGACCAGCCAAAAGCTATTTAAAGTTGATAAGTTCGAGCTTTTGAAATATTTTCTGTAATTTGAGCATGAAAAACTTCGCCAAATAAATAAAGCCTTTTTGACCAGTTCTTTACTACGATTAGGATCTTCTGCCATTTGTTCTATTTTACTTTTAGGTATGACTAATTTCTTCGATTTCTAAATTTTTTTGTTTCAGTCTATTGTATTTCTTCTGTTGGGTATTGAGTTTCTTTTTTAAATCATCAACAATAATTGCACATTTTTCCTGTAACACTCTTCCAATTGTCTAAGGTTTTCGTTATTGTTATTATTGATCTGCGGTTCTGGAGCTACATTTTCTTCATTTTCACATTTAGGTGACGTATTCTCAGCAACATAATTTTCACAATCTTTTCTAATTGTTTTCTTTTTCCTGTTATCAGTTGAATACTTCTTCCACTGTTTTCTAATTTTTCTCTGCTCGCATGGGATCATATCCTGAATACACTTACGTTGTCTCTTCTCGTTCTTTTTTAAATATTTCTGTGCACAATTTTGGCTTCTTTTTCCTTCCTTCCTTTCAGTCCTTGTTAGTCCACTGCTGGACACGGGCCTTCCCTAATCGACGCCACTCCACCCGATCCTGGGCGCTCTGAATCCAACGGTTTCCCGCTGTCTTCTTCAAGTCGTCAGTCCACCTGGTCGGAAGGCAGCCTGTGCTCCTTTTGCCTAAACGTGATCGCCATTCGAGGACTTTTCCCCCATCGGTTGTCAGCCCTGCGAACGATGCCAGCCCATTGCCACTTTAATTTGCAAACTTTGAGAGCTACGTCGGTCACCTTCGTTCTTCTACGGATTTCATCATTTTTGATTCTGTCTCGTAGCGAAATACCAAGCATAGCTCTCTCCATTGCTCTCTAAGCGACTCTGAGCTTGTGGATTAGGCTCACAGTAAAGGACCACGTCTCGGCACCGGCACTGGCAGCACACATTGCTCGAAAACTTTCGACTTCAAGCTGTGGCTTCTTTTTAGGTGGCATTTTTCTACAAAATGGAAAAGTAACAATGCTTAAATATTGTGACCAACGACCGCAAACAGCTTGTTATTAGTCTATAACTTGTCAGTGCTTATAACCTAGATTTAGACATTTTGTTAATATCACAATATATTAAACATCATTCCCTGGCTGTATCCGTCAGTCCCTAGTATAATTAAAAGCTAGGGCCTGATGGATCAGGGACTGACGATTTGGAGTAAAACTTAAGATAAATGCTGGTTAACTTCTAAATAAAACTATTTAATACGATGTATCAAAGAAGACCGACATATCACACATACATATTATTTAGTGATCATCAATTTCCTATTATAAACAATAAAACTACCCACCGAGGGAATGACGAAGTGACTGGATCAACACGTGTTTCCGCAACAACTGCCACGTTTGCACTGATTCACAAAATGGCTGCCGCTCAGCGAGTGTGGTCTATGGATAACTTGGTGTCGTTCTTTTAAATCGGCTTGATGTCATTCACTTCTTATTCATATTATGGCGCGAAATTTGTAAATCTTGACGTGACTAGGGAATGACGGATAAAATCAAGGACACTTTTTTAACTTCAGAAAATCAAATTATTTTTTATTGAAGCTACAAAGTATTCATATAATTTAGTGTAATGTACGATAGACTAGATAATTGTTATATCAAATAAAGTATGTAGTTGATGTTACTATAAATATGGTTCCCGAAACATAAACTTTTGGAGTACGGACATGCCTAGGGACTGATATTTTGGGGTCTTTATGGGAGATTTCGGATTTATTTTAAATAAATTTTTTTCTAAATATATGGGTAATGAATAGAACACATTGTGAGCTGTTACTTAACAATTTTGGAACAAAGTATTACTAATTATGCTATGTGAAATGTGTCGCGGACAATGAGTGGTACAATTTTTGTGGAATGACCCATTAAATTTAATAAATCAATATATAAATTTAATAGGCAAAAGCACTACTGATTATATAGAATATATCATTGAAATTCTACCAAATTTAAAAGCAAATAGCGACGATAATAATGTTTACTTTATATGTAATAACTCTTCAGATAATATTAATTTAAAAGTTAACGGCCACCGAGAGCCTCATTTAATAACAAGCCTCTAGAGAGCACGCGACAATGATTTAAAGCGATAGTTATTGGGAATCGCAAATAATATTGAGCGTTTAATTATTATGGAACCGTTGTTGTTTGCAGCATTGTTTGGAGTTTATATACGGGTACAAACGAAAATATAATATTAATAGAAGCAAAAGAGAATGATGCAATATCAATTGATTAATGCTTTAACTAAACTAATGTAAAAGGTTTGAAGATTTTCAAAGTACTCTACTCTTGTCTAGGGTTTGTGGATGTATTGCTTTTTTGGAGACTTAAAATGGTCGTGAATTGATAATAAGAGAACAAACATCAAACTGCGCCATAAGATTTAATAGCTCAAAGATATTTTAATTTTTTTTTATAAATGGAGCAAGCAAACAGACAGACGGGCCACCTGATGGTAAGTGGTCACCGTCGCCTACTGACACGTGCAACACAAGGGTCGCCAGTGCGTTGCCGGCTATGAAGGAGAGCTTTTTTTATGCCCTTCTTGAAGAACTTTAATTGAACTTTCTCCTTTAATTCCATTAAAAATAGTACCAAAGTATTATCACAAGAGTAAAGCAAATTCTCTCTTATTTCACAGAAGGTATTTCAAGAAATGCAAGACAAAAACCTAACACATATGTAAGTACAGCACGGTCATAATGGTCGTCCTTAATCTTAAACATTTTTGTAGCTTAGGTATAGTAGGCACCGTAACTCTACTTTCCCAGACTAACAACAAAGGTTCTACGATATACGAGTACGTTATGGACCGTTTAATTATGAATCCATTCGGCAACATTGTATGAAATTGATATACCGCCTTAATAACGTTATCTTTGATACATTATTATTAGGAGATCACATTGAAGGCGATGGAAGATAGGGAATTAACAAGGGCATTGAATTATTCGTATATCCGTTTCAGTATAATATCAGTCAAGATAACATCTTGCGTAGTAATTAGTTTGAAAGAACTTGTTCTAACCACGATTATAGTATCGTATATCCATTATTATCTTAGATCTCATTAGAGCATAATAATAGACTTTATAATTCAGGTAATTTAATAACAAGTTTTAATACTAAATTTAATTTACCTACTGAAATTATGGGTAAAGTAAAAGTAAGAAATAATTTTGTAATACAACCGTAGACGTAGGGCAGATTAAACATCTATTCATTTTCTAAATAAAAATTTGAAAATTGGTAGAGACGAATTGCATTGACGATTGCAATTAATTTGACTAATATCGCGAAGTTTTTTGTAGATATTAATATTTTCTTTAATATTGTAGAACATACTTTTGTTGTATCATCAATAGTTTCCGCAGCGCATGCGACGAAAGACGTTTTAGGGCACTTTTTTATACCTTGGGTTACGTTACTTAAGTTTTAGTAAGGATTCCGAATTTTTCTAGCAATGAATATAGCCTATGTTACTCAGGCTGAATGTAGCTTTCCAATAGTGAAAGAATTTTTGAAATCGGCACTGTAGTTTTTGAGTTTATTCATTACCAACATACACACAAAAATACAAATTTTTCCTCTTTATGATATTAGTGCAGATGTAGATAAGTAGGCAATGTTAAGCTTATTATACTTAAGCTATACAAACATACCTAAATGTCAAATCTAATAAAATTCTAATCTAAATATTTGGATTCAATGCGTACAATGGTTACTTATGTTGTGGTAATGGTTTCTTATTAAGACCTAAATAAAACAATTAAGCAAACGATTTGAAGAATGTATGAAATAAAAAAAGATTGACTTCAACCATGAGGCTTGGGTCTGTCGGCGCGGCGAGTCTGAGCAACACAGAAAATCCATTTATGCTCTACACACTGATATCTTAGCACTAGATATAAATCTTTAAACATACACATTATTAATAAAAGATAAAAAGAAAACCGACTAAATAAAGGAAGAAGCAAAGACTAAGAGACCTGCTTACTATAACAACGAACTAAACAATAGGAATGAATTAAATTTAAATTGTTATTTACGATGAGCATTAAGATCCCATTGCTTTAAAAAAGGTATTATTAAAACTAGTGTGTAATTTTTGTTGATCGCTCTTTTCATTTCGCTTTGTCCTAAACCTCTATTTTCCACTACTTTTTTCTTTTCAATCGCCCTTAAATGAAGGCTAAAGAGTTAAAGATTCAATAAAATTTTATAAGATCACGATTGCGGGTGATGATGAACGGTCATAATGAATTAGGCAGAGTCCATTAGAAACACTCAAAATGCTTGCAAAATTATTGAAAGACAAAAAGCTAATGAAGCAGAAAATCGGATTATACAGGCCGTTCATTAAAAAATTCGAATGTTTTATATTTCATTTTTAAATACTTTACGTTCCACACTTCATAATTATTTTCATTTAAAAGCAAAACATTGCTTGTTATTTAAAATACTGTGCACTGGGATCATGAACCAAATTTGCAAACGAGATTTACAGAAAATGAGAAATTACACAAAATCACAATTTTATTATTTGAAGATGAACGTCATTTGTTCCTATTGAAGATATACAAATAATTATTAAGTTTTGAAAGAGGTACCTACTGAAAATCGCAGTCGTATTTGAAGGTTCAATTTAAAATTAATGCTGAATTTAATGTTCTCATGAAGTGCTTGTAAAAGCGACTATGAATTTTTAAAAATAATAACTAAATTGGGTAGACAAGTTGTCGGCGATGTCCTCGCAAACTTCAATTTATTTCTCCGCAAGAAAATTCCATATAACTTGACCCAAGTTTTTACAATGTTAACTTAAAAAGTTGCAGGCGCGATGAATTTTTCATCGGAGCGGAAACTCTAACAAGATGGCTGCGTTAGATGTACTTGGCATTTCTGAGGAAATTTTTGTACTGTGTGTTGCTGTGTTTATACCCGCTATTTTAAGTAGGTATAAACACAGCAACAATCTTGGTTTCAATTAAGTAAATTAATGTTTTTCTATTCTTCCGGGTACCTACGATCCATCTGCTTACTATAAGGTCTATAGTATAGACGGTTGCTAAGTGTTAACTCGGTTGCTAGGTGCTTATCATCCTAGTAGTGGTCTTGCGTCTTTTGACATCAAGGTTTTGACTAAATGCTTTTGGAGATGAAAGTCGCTCAAAACATCTCTACTCCTAATGGTAATGTCACAATTAGGACATGCACACACAGGAGAATTAAAAGGAGGATTCCATAAGACCTCCTCCCGCCCCAATAAAACGATCCACAACAATAAATGGATGCGCCACTGGGCGCGTTCCATACATGCCAGATTTTTCAAATACCACACCAGTAGCTAAATGCCGTAGTGAGGCAGATCGCGAGGTCTAGGGAGAAAGAAAAAACAATTAGGAGGTCTGATGACCATGAGAAGGTAGTCAAAAATTGTTGGATTCAGAAAATTTTACTAACATACCCTATAAATATATGCCTCAGTGTCTATACCTCATTCGTACGTTAAGACGTAAAATATAGTTTAACCATCCTGTATCTATTTTGCGGCGTGTGGTCTGCGAATCTTAACTTTATTTCACCTTTTTGTGCTCAATCTATTTATTTTATTGCTTGGTATCGATAGCCCCTTTTCCTGCCTAGTAGTTTTTGTATTGTTTTTAATACTGCAGGTAGTTTTTGCTCAATAATTAATCCAGTTAAGTTTTAACCTACCGCATAGGCCTTGTGAATGATAGATGAATAAGAGATACGTAGACTAACTACCCATTTAGGCTTTTGATAGCATTCTTCAGCGCTGTTTAGCATTAATGAGGAACGTCAGTAGGTTCGCAGAATCACTTGAAACTTCGTAAGAATGGTGCCTAAGTGTTACGAAATACATCTGTTTTTGTTTCATTCAAAAATTCGAAATAGTTTTAAAGATATAGACATTTGAAGTTGAACAAAAATTCAAATGTCCGTGAAAGCGCGCGCTTTGCGTGTGACGTAGCTAGACTACTAGCGGGTGCCCACCTGTACCTCGCGGTGCCTCGCGCGCTTGCCAGTTCGCCACGAACACACGTACTGACTGACTGATACCTACCGTGAGTAGGTAACGAGTTCGTCTCCCGACCGATTTTAGTAGTTAGGTATTCAATTTTAAACATGGAAGAAGGCTTTCAAAAAGGACAAACAAATAACTTGCCTAGAGTTGACGGTTTAATGGTGGCTCGATATTTATCGAATAATGCTGATTTCGTTGCCGCTGAAATGCGAGGAGTAAAAATGAAAAAGTAAGTATAAATCCAATTTGTATATCACGTGATATTTATTTATTGTTTCCCATTTCACGCGTCACAATAATACTGTATGAGCAAATAGGTACGTAAGTAAGTTTGTAGGTAAGTTATGTTCGAAACATACGGAGCTAAGCACTGTACCTACTATGGTACCTCCCAAACTCTTTTCTCTAACAAAATGTAAGTCTAGTAACGATATGTATTAACACAAGATTTGACACCTATATCTACGATCTTATAAATTGTATTTTGGAACTTTGTCAGGGGTTCTAAACATTTCATAGAATAGTATAATTTTTTTAATCTGTGTTAAATTTAAGTAAACTACTTACCTATTTATTTATTTTTTTAGATCAGCGAGAGATAGTTATGGAGATGATGCAATAGGATATGTACAAGTAAAAAGACAAGGAGACATTTGCATCGTAAAGTGTAGAATCACACCGTAACATCGAGTACGCACAAAACCTTACCACTGCTCTCTGGAGTGCAATGAAAAAGAGGACGAGGTTTTGTGCGTTACTTGTGATGATTGTGCCGCAAGTAAAGGTGGATGCAAACACACCATAGCTTTATTAATGTGGCTTCATCGTCGCACTGAGGAACCGTCCCCGACAGATGTTAAATGCTACTGGAAGGAATCGAAGCTTGCGGGTGAGTAGTGTTTAGTAGTGAGTAGTACTGTAGTGTTTTATTTTATGGCTGTAATCAGATAAATTATTTTATGAACCCTGAAATACTTTCACCCCAATAAGATATTATTTTCTTCATAGGTGTTGGTACTACGGAAAAATGGATAAAAGCCAAAGACTTTGGTTCCCAGCTTCAAAATGTTGGAGGCAACAGTAATGGGTTTTTTGACAGTGCAAAACAAAGGACGGCTCTCTAGTAGAAACTGTATTTGGAGCCTTAAAATTTAAGGAAACTGCAGCTATCAAGCGAGAGAAAATACTAGAGAGAACGATGACTAGAAGTAAAGTAGTTTCTGAAGTAAAAAAAATAAAAATTGAACAGAGTATATTTTTTAAATTTCAAATCACGAGCACCATCAAACTCATTCAACCAATTTTTTTGCTGAGGGCAATACTCCCCGGAAACTCTTGGTACGGCACATTGCTATACATTCATGATTTTCAATACTTAATATCATCAGGAATACGTCGATTTTCGAATTTAAATTTGTATTTTTAGGTATCTTTACCTTGCAAAACTTTTGTAGTAAAACATGCATTACTTACTAAAGGTTTAGAACCTCTGGAACGTTTACTTTTACTTAAGTAAATTTTTTTTTTACTTACCGCTAAGCCAAACATTGAAATGCAATACCAAAGGTTTCAAACCCCTGACATAACCTATTAAAACATTACCTATGCGTATATTTTCTCATGTCATGTATCTACAAAATAAATATAACATGAATACCTATTACTTACATCAAAGTGATCTTCACAACAATAAACACCACTTTTGATGCTAGGCGGATTATATCTTTTAATAGCTCGCATCCATTTTTTTCGCATTTTGAGCTCAAATGGCACTTTGAAAAACAGCTTTTCTGGCGATCTGACTGTTGTCGACACACATTTCGGGACTATACACCATTTGTAAGTCTTTGAATTTGACATAATTATCTGTTGTTGTACCGTAATTGTTATTTTAAAGAAAAAATGCGTAGGAGCAGCGTGTCGCGTGCGTGCCGCGGCCGACGAACAGCAGGAACGGCAACAGGAACAGGGCAACAGCTGAGCGAGTCGGGGGCAGGCGGTGCGGCGCGAACCGATTCATACCTTATGACGTCACACAAGCGAGTGCGGTCGAGCGTTTCTAGGCTATTTAAGCCTACTTTATAACATTAATATCTCGAAAACTACTTATCGTAGCGAAGTAATTCTTTCAATGACTTTTATCTTATTTTATAGACTGTATGATAAAATAAAAAGTAAAAAACACTGTTGTTCTTCATTCTACAATAATATACATAAAAATTTAAACGGCATCTAAAGACAAATCAACTTAGTAAGGTAGTTCCATAATCTACCTTCTTTCTTCAGCACTACACCAGCTCGAAGGTTCACTTCACTATTGCATTATTTTTACAAGATTTCATCACCTTGATAGCTTTGTCCGAATTCAATAAAATTACATTTATCGTTGTAGTATAGTTTATCTTCAAACATGTAACCATTTTATATCTTTCAATTAACTATATCTTGATTAAATAACCCTTCTAAAAGTTTATTCCACTAGCCACTAGCAATCCACTCGAATTCATAAAGTACTCTATTAAGGGGATAAGAGTAATATTCTTAAGCGTCTAAATTGAAAACCGTAACTGGAATTCATTACCGACTGCGTCTTTAATCAAGGGAGCAGCGACCTAGGTTTCTACTACATTAAAGATGACTTTGAACTTGAGAATAAGTTATTCTATGTCTAAGTGATATTTTATTTAAAACTGAATTAACTTTTTATGATATTACTGTTTTTCTTGAGTGATGCCGAGTTTTGATAGATTGATAGATAGATTGATGTGGTTAGGCTGGAGTAAGAACTTCATACCAGCAGGCCAGCAAGCTATATTTCGTTGATTGTATTTATAAATTAATGTCGTGTTGGACACGACAAAGGGTAATGTACATGTGAATAATTAGCCAATACTGATCAATCCACAACGAAGCAGTATGGTGGAGTATGCTCCAGGCCTCCTCCTACTGTGGGAAGAGACCCATGCCCTATCCCTCCTCCTCCCTTCTCGCGTTGTTTTCCTCATTGCTGAGGGTCGTGACTCCCCCGCTGCATCAGTTTCTTTCGTAAGATTTCCCTCTCTCGTACGATTTCCCTCCATCTGCTGCGATCCCTTCGTGAAGGGCACTGTGGAAGTTGCCTGTCACTATTAGCTGTTCAAGATTGTGACCCTCTTTACGAGCAATATGTCCGAAGATTTCCAGCACCCTACGAAGGCATACCATGCCCCATAGTGGGCCATAAAAAGGTTGCAGCTAATTGATTTTAAATTGACTGCAACGGAACTTTCATAACATCCCTGTTTTATTCCTGACCCAAAAACCTGTCACAATTCTTCACAGTTTCTATCTTGGCACAGATAATTAAAATGTTAATGGTTCAGCTTTGAGCCACCGAGACGCTCGTGAGCGGTCTTATGAATAATTTAATACTCGACCACGTTAGTAGTAATTATTGAGCCAACGCTTTTTATTGATGTCCGTAATTGAATATTAACGGCTAGTGTGGAATTATATTCTATTACCATAATCGCGGTTAATATTGTTAGAAGGTAGGCTGTGCCCGTGACTTTGTTTGTAAGAGATTGACTTATTTTAACTTGATCTGTATATGTACTTATCATTGATTCAGAAAATCTAAAGGTTTTCCTATGCTCATTTTAATAAACTATATTTTAAAGTAATACGCAAGATTTAAGTTTAATAGAGGTAGAAGCTCCTCTGAAGAGAAGAAAGGATGCTTAAAAATAATATTGCCATTGCCAAATTGCCAAAAATGGCCATTTTTGAGGATTAATTAAGCTGTAGATAAGTTTTAAGTATCAAACACACATACTGACAAATAGAAAGACAAGTTTCATACCTACTAGTTACGGAGTTATATTTAATAATTCTCTAATCGTCGTTAATTTAGAGGAGATGATAGGCTTTGTATCGATGATGGATACCTCCATGAATCATTGCAACATTTTCAGTATGCGTAGATTT
This sequence comes from Erynnis tages, assembly GCA_905147235.1. Taxonomy (NCBI): domain Eukaryota; kingdom Metazoa; phylum Arthropoda; class Insecta; order Lepidoptera; family Hesperiidae; genus Erynnis; species Erynnis tages. The sequence goes on from LR990079.1 coordinate 250,751, forward strand.
GTAATTACGATAACATGTCTGTGGGAGGCGAAATCAACAACTAAGGTTTGTATGGTTATTTCTCTCTTGTGAATTTCCAAAAATCTGGAAATTGAATCCACTGAAAAAGGATGTCAATAAATCAGATCAGAATTTAGAATTCGTCTGTACGTGTACGGCCCACATAGCCGTTCTATCCACTTCCTAGTTCTATGATTGAAACCCAGTAAGCTGCTCAGCGGGGTTCTTTCATCAGACTATTATCCGATTTTCTGCAATTATACATCTGATATTAGGCATTACGGTTCAAATAAGGCAAACCGCTATTGTTTTGAAATACCATTTCAATTTGACAGTGTAATTCTGTTCCAACGGGTCGATTAGCATTTGATTTTCAATATAATCGGGTTTATTGTATTTTACTAAGCGATACAAATGAACCAATCATTAATTCATTAGGTAAAGTAACAGCTAAAGTACATTGCACGGTGTTCCTACTCAGCCACTCAAATCTATCCTTAACTTTTGAAATTTATTCTTCTTATTTATCTTTAAATGGCTTCTCTTTTTTTTCTTATATCGTATCCTATTATATTATATATTTCTCTTTTAGTAGTTGGTCGCCATGTCTTCCTCTTTATTAATCGTTTTTCAATTATTGATACTTTAGCTTACAACTTTGAGGACTACACGTCGCAGCGTCGGTGATTTTCATTCTTGTACACATTTTATCGGTCTTAATAAATTATCAACTATAGACCAAGATAAAATAATAGAAACAGCAAACAATCCTAAGTCGGCGTTCTCAGCGGGACTTACCTTTCGTTGCATTCGATTTCCAACTGCTAATTTGATAACACGGATAAATGTAGGCGTAATCTTGACACTTCGAACCAGAGGGAACTAAGTCGTGAGACAGACATTTGTGGGACACTCGAGTGAATTTTGATACAATAGTCCCTCTAAAGGCTATCCGGTTGCAAATAGACAATGGAAATACGAGAACGAGTTGTAAATTTGATACTAAGTCGTTTGTGAAAGTGACCAGTTGTTTACTCATAAACGTATTGTCCTTTGCCCTTTCTGCTCTGATCCTATCTTGCGTGTTTCGCCATTATAATGCTCGTAAATTTTAAATTGCTAGTCATATTGTATTTCATTTGGTTACTATCCATTTAAGTAATTGTTATTAGTAGTAAATTTAACAATAATATTAGGTTCAATTACAGTGTGCGCTTTACTCTCGCTGTCCACTTTTTTTACTCAATCTAGCTGTTTTGTCTTTCTTCTTGTTTCTCGTTAAATTATTCACCTATTATTTCTTGCACCATTTGAATATTTTTATTTATTATTTTTTTGTTTTTTATCCACGCTTGTTTTCGTCAATCTGCTATGACGTTTCATTTTCTCATCAAGAGTCTTGATGCCTACAGAAGCTTTGGAAAGTATAATAAAAATATTGAAGTTACTCGTTTCACTTAAAAATGTTAACTGACCCGAGGATGCCCGAGGTCTGCCACCCACATAGTAAAGTAATACTGAATAGTTACAAGCGAATATATGAGTGAGTGGGCAGGCGATAAATACCGTCACATAACACTTAGGCGGAACTTCTAGAATGGTTTATGGAATGGTGTTTAGAACGGCTCTGATTTGGTGATGAGCAATGTAGCAATAATTTATGGTTTTATAACCAGCCATTGAGCAGATTTATAATTTCATTCTAAGATCAAATTAGGATTTTTATTACCATTAAATAAAATTAATTACAGTTCAAAACTCCACTTGTGTGGCATAGTGACAACTCAGTGTGCTTTACAAGATATCTAGAGCTCCCAGGTACAAATTGCTACTTCTGATCAAAGTAATGTAATTGTCTGATGATATTGTCTTATGATAGTTTATGGAACTCACGGAGAAGGATTATAGGTTGGTTTAAAGAGCGAAGTAAGCGAACAGTTACAGATTTTAAGATTAGCGTTTAAATTTAGTAAAATAATTTATTACAACTTTTTGTGTCAAATGAAGGCTTATATTAAGCAAAATAATGTTTTCAACAGTATGTTTTCAATTTCGTAGCAGATTCGTACACAATTAAAGACGTTGAAGATTTCAAAATACCCATATTCATTATACTACTAATATCTTTATTCTCGAAGGCACCAAGAAGCAATTTCAATCCGGAGTAGCGGTTGGCATTAAGCAAAGTTATGCAAAAGATCGTTGCAAAGAGACCGACGGCGCTGGAGGCGGATTCAGGAAACCAATAAATATTAATGTAATGATAAATGCTATAAAAGGCTCTTACAAACATCTGTCAAGTGTATCCTACTTACGAGATCTCATCTCATTAAAGCATAGTAATTTATAAATAGGTCGTAGAGTTATCAGAGATTGCTGGAAAGGTACATTTATATTGAGATCGTCCGCCGAACATAAACAATCGCAATGTAGCCCGTTCGTTATGACATCTGTCTTCAAGATGTGATTGCTGTAGATACTTTATTTTAGGAGACCATCTTAATTCTCATGAGACGCATCGAAGATCTAGAGCATCTTGCTTTACTTACTTCTATGCTGTTTGAGATTAGTAACTTTGTCTAAGGATAGCAGTGCCCACTTACGATTACGTTTGCTACTCAGTTTCAATCCGTCAAATATCCTTAATACCAGATCTCATTAAAGCATAAATAATTCCCACCCACGAACACATATTGCACGAATGTTTGAGAATTTTAAAACGAGCAGTTTCATCCCTCGGGGCGCTGTTTTAGCGTATCTCGAAAGCGCTAGGTGTTAAATTTAAATCTATTAAAGCGCTTGAAGCGCTGTCGACTCGTATACAAAGGTGCCGACGTATGCTTCTTGTGCTTGTACCACTGAGGGCGAGTTAACGATGAATGCGATTAACTTCGAAACGTAATTAAGTGTCGACTGCAAGTAACTGAAGTAGCGTCGACAATATTTTGTATAATATATTATGTTATTCTAAATGTAACATAATTATCATCTTTTCAATCTGGAAACCCAAAATACTTTGAGAGATAATAGATCAGATTATCCGATTTCATTACAAATTTTAGGAAGATATCTCTTCTATATTCAGCCACGTCTTTAAAAAGAACATAAAATTACAGCCATATTCTTTTGGCAGATAAATTTTGGGTTAACATTAATACCTTTACTGATTTTGACATCAAGACGATGCAACTAAACTTTATTCAAATTATTCATCGAAGTTTAATCCTTTTTATTACGTGCTTTTTATTAGCTTGGGTTGTATCTAACTATGTATGTATGTAAGTATGTATGTAACGGAATCTTTGAGCACGATTTTTACCAATTTCCAGAAGTTTAATTAATTCGAAACTTTGCATACGTATTAAGAGCCAATGACAATGCAATAATTTGTTAACAGTTTCCCATTATTATTGTTGATATCAATTAAGCAAAACGATATATCTTGTCCCTCAATTCAGGTTATATTTTATCACTCAATTATTTTAGTTACCCTGCTTTAATCTCAAATATCACTGAGTAGAACAAGTCCCTAACGTCTCAAGATTGAAATTGAATGTGAGGTGCGAAAAATTACACGGAGCTTGTGGAAAATCAAGAGAAAGTACACATCCAATATTTCACGTCAGACACGAGGAAGCTTGTGTAATCCATACATCATAGTACCTGCCTCGCTAGTAAATCTACTTTACGCGAACATTACTTAGGGCATACATAGATGGGCTGGTGGATAAAAAATTGTTGCGCTTTCGCAGTCAGTTCTTTGATTAAGTTTATATTATAACATTCTAGAGATGAAAAATTTATGGCAATATCACCTTAAGAAGTCCTAACTTAATTTTATGTAGCTTCGTAGACTTTTAAGAAGAGGTAGTAGATTTTTATCGTTATTAATATTACTATTTGTTGCTTTATCTGAAAAGATCATTCATAATTTTTTTTCAAACTTCAAATGAATATGTATGTTTCATCTCTTAACACGTAAATAATGTATCTGATCAGTTGTTATTGTAATTTTATGTATTTTACTCGTTTGTAAATGAAGTGCTTAAAATCTTTGTAAACTGCAATTAGCTAGTTTAGATGTCTAGACCCTTATGCGGTCTATCACTTAATGGATGTTAAAACGTCCTATGCGTCAGTGTTGTAAGTGTTCTTAATTTATAACTGTGTTCTTTAATTGATTTCATGATTAATCTTAATGCAAGTTTAGATGTATGCAGTTAAGTAATAGAACTTACGATACAGCTGCTTATAATACAAGTCATCGTATGCATGATTCAGTAATTGATCGGCATTTAGATCTAAAGATCAAGTCAAGTTGGTCTAAGGCGCAGCACAAGTCAATTTCATTTGAACAGCGCAGATAATGAAATGACTAATGTACTTGAATTGTTGAATTGACTAAACAGACAGGTGAAACTAACTTAATATATCACCTAACATTAGACAACACAATATTATCTAGACCTTAAATTTAACAACATGTATTTTGCGGATACAGTTTGATGCAATGTCATTTAAAATTCCTAGACTTCTTAGCAAAGGTCTATGCTAAGAAGTCTAGGAATAGAGCCATCATTGTTGGTAAGGGGAAGTACCTTACCGGCACCCTTTCCACCCGACATGAAACAGTATGTTCATAATATTATCTTCTATTTCTGTTGGGAACAGTTGCCAGATATATTTTATTATAATATATTTATTATATTTATTCTATTTGAGACGAACAGTTTAGTTCTTATGAGCATCAATGGCAGCAACACAATATAACGTAGGTGATTCAACTTCACATAGAATTTCTGTCCTATTTGTTGAATGTGGGTTAGTGATCACTTTATTAACTTAAGAGCTGCATGCTCATATGACACTAAATTTCCACATAAAACATGAATAAGTCATACAATAAACAGGACAAAAATGATTTAACAAAACAATTGGCAGCTTGGAAGTCGTTAAAAGAAGTGTAACATGCTAAACTGGGAGCCCACGAAGCAATTTGCGAACGAGCGCAGAGGCGACGCTGACTCCGGATTGGATAAGTGGCGTTCCCGCATTCCGGTGTAACGTGGAACAAAACAAAATGAACACGGTTTTGGACTTTTACAATTGGCGAAACTATTCGTAAATACTTTACTTGAATATGACAAATAATTGGGATAAATTAGTACAGAGATGGGCAATGGTCACAGTGATATTGAAAGATTGTTTGTACCTAAATATTATACATTTTAAGGCAAGGACGATGAGAAACAACAAAATTGAAATTTTAGATATCGGAATACCGGATAAAATAGAATTTCAATTACTAATAAACATGACGGCCAGAAAAACAGTTTGGAAGTATGGTGAAGATTACTAAAGAATCAATCATGTAATTTTAGATCCAAAAAAAAAACGATAAATAAAGGTGTTCAGTTCCTTGAGGCAAAATGTTAATACTGGTATATTAGCGTAATCGAATTAAAATAGACGCAAAAATGTTTAAGCGACGCATAAAAAATGCTTGCAGTACCTTCGTTCGTTCAGAAAAATGAAAATCCTTTAGTACATGAGAGAGAATTTAATTTAAAAATTCAGTAGAAACGGTTCAAATTTACTTTTAGCCTCGCTATTCGTCCAATTTGGGTCTCTATACCGACGTGTTAAAGGTTTTTGGCGGCTATAAATACTCGTACTCTTGTAAAATCAGGTTCGAGTATTTTTGTAACCGTCCCGTTATAGTTAGCAATTATGCAAATTTTAAATAACATTCGAACATAAACTTTCATCTTCCCGGTTACTCCGATCTATTATGAATTCAGCAATCCACTTGCTTTCCAAAGTTAAAATAAACCTCCGCTTGCTTGCGTTTCTGTACTTTTCCGTGATGAAAACTTTTGTTTACACAGAGACGGGCTCGATTTTCATCAAACAAACATGGCCCTAATTATGCTGCATGAAAAGAGATTACGTTCCAAACATCGCTGAATGAAATCGACTCGGAGCTTATAATGTTTGGAAATAAACAAAAGCTGATGTTGAGGAACTTCCTTTAGAACTGAGATAAGAATAACAAGCAACAGTAGCGCGGGTAAACACGGTTGGCTCAGAGAGGGAGGTAAGTGGAAAAACAGCAGGAATTTATTCGGCAGAGAGAAAGTTCGGGATGCAGCGATGCGCACCAGCCAGCTGCCATGCGCTTCCACTAAACGTACCACTAAATAAATCAGCGGATCCAGGAATTCCAGGATAGCGTTTATAAAGAGACTATTTCTGAATTTTGTATGAATGGGTCATCAGATTTATCCTGTGTATATGCTACACATATGTCATTTTATCATCTTGAGAAATATAGAAAAAATGCACCAATTATAAAAAATATAGTATAATAAATAATAACTGTATAGAAATAGTATAATTAAAAATTACGTTTGAACAGAATAAAATAAATAGAGATAAGAACTATCTCTCGAATGGATGACTTTCGGATAAGAGCTACGATGCTCAAAACACTGATAGGTACACAAATTCAGGTATACTATACACACATAATATATACTTACACACATATTAAACTTATTAACATTAAATTCACTGTTGGCAAGAGGTTTAAAAATAAAGATAGATACAGAAACAAAAACATGGAAGATTCTAAGTATTTCGAGGTATTCAAGTAATTTACGAGATAGTTAAGGTAAAAGTAAAACAGTAGAAACTCATTCGACCAGAAGGGAAGCTTCGCAACGAGCCGCCAGATGCCGCTGGTTCCACTATGTTTTAGCTAAATACCCTCCGCAGGAATTTCACGGAATATCATGAAAATTTTCCGCACTGAATTACATTTCACAGTTCTCGAAATCTGTCGTGTACATCCGTTTATAAAAGTAGGATTTATTTAAAACAACGAATTCGGAGTTTCTATTGTTACTACACAGGATAAATGAGGTCTCCAAATTAATCGCTTAGTTTTTGTTTTGGTGTTGGGTCTTTAAGACTCAAAATACCCCAATCCACGCCAAGTTGGCATAATGAACTATCATAACAAATCTATTAGTATCTATCAGAATTATCGAGCAGTACTAATTCATTTTATTCACCTATACTAGTGACTAACATAGAAATATTTTTTTATATTATTACAATTAGATTGTTGATTTTTTAAAAATATGGCTGACTGCAACTCCTTGTCCCACGCCTGGGTTTCATCTGCCTCACCTTCCATAATATTTATCCTTTCGGAATGCGTGAGCCTTTATTATCGCTAGCTAACTAACTGCCCTTTACAGGAAACTTCCCTTTACCTTTTTCCCCAAAATATTGTGAAAATTTCGTGCCGAAAACTAAATTTCACATTTCTCGAATCCACTCTACACAACTTGAGAACAAAACAACTACTTGTATATTCTTTGTTTTTCAAAACCATTGGGATTTTGGATGTTTACTTTGTTTTGTTCTATTTGCCATTCTTAGCAGCGATACCCTGCAATGCGCATTTATTGATTTATAAGTTTCTACAATGTCGTGTAGGCTTGCTTTTACTTTTGAAACCAAGTCTTATAAAGAAAGTAAAAGATACCTATTTTAGTCAACTAGTATCAAGGTAATTGAACCTTAAAATCACAGCAGCCATCAAACAGTTCAGCTTATTTAATCTCTAACAAAGACAAAAGTTCTTCACTAAATCTGAGGTTATAGGTGACTGCGATGCCACAGTTGAGGACAAAGACAGTTGCTGCCTTGTCTCTCCGGAACGTATGGGTTCCTAAGCTAAGCACAATATCTGACTAGTTGAAAGCGGCTGTAGATATCTCTTTGGACACGCAACAATAGTTTACAATCCATATAAAACAACACCTTCATCACAAGAAGCAGGTCCGCACAAACATGTAGATAAGATACTATAACCGAGCGAGCTTCGAGACGTCGACAGAATACAAACTTCATATTCATGAATGTTCGAGCATCACACGATACTGGCGTAATTGTATTTAGAGCTGCGACACATAATAATATGAAAAGACGTTCAGAATCAATATTTTACTGTACTTTATAATTTCTATCGTCTTTAGTTGATTATTTTGTTAAGCTTTTTGATACTCACTTCTAATAAACAGCAATGAAAATAATTCACGTATATTGTGTTCCTCCAAAATGTGAAAGTTGTCTGATAGTAAAGAAAAGCTAAAATTTGCAGTAAATTCTTGAATGTTCTGTACAAACATATACACTTCGTGAAATAAATAGGTTACTAACAAAAAACTGCCTGGTATCACCAATCACCAAGTAATGTCCAAAACTGAATAATGTCTAAGCCTCTGTAAGTTACACCATTTTCTATTTTCGTTTCACCAAAATCAAAAGTAACTTCATCAGCATAAATAAAGCAGTAAAACTATTTCCATAATGAATCACTACTTAAGCAAAGATACGATAATTATTCCCAATAAGCAATTAATTGAAGATGATGATACGGAATTAGGAGAGCAATAAGCAATTAATTACGAAACGTTGGAGGTTCAATTCTATTTCCGGTGGAAGCGGTTAATTTGGTTTTGGTGATAAGGTCTCGTTAATTTCCGTTCCTTTACCTGTCATGTTCGGAGGGGTGCGTAATTTTAATGTGCTTATTGTCTAACCCTCTGCAATAACAGCGACCGTAAAAATTAAATGCTCGACAGATGTCCGATATGTCGGGTAATTTTTATTGGTTTTTGAAATAGATTTATAAGTACCTGCTTAATTTAAATACTGAATGATATAATTTGGAATCCAATATTTTTATGTCATGGAAAAAAGTCACGCATTTCTCTACCTAAACTATAATTATGTATATTTTTATCAGGATTATCGACAGTTATATCTAAAATTAGTGAATTAAATGAAATATTCTATATGCTTGATTATTTAAATTTAGGATAATTGGATTATATCCTAAATTCAAATATTCTAAGCAGGTATAACTAGGACTTTCCGTAGCTTCTCCTTTCTTTTAAAAACAAATTTGGTAGTTAAAGATGACAACTTCATCTTACTAATTTCCTCTTTCTCAACTATTGAATACGGATTGACGTGTTTAAGATAAAAAGCAACTTTTAAAAATGACCTTTGTATAAAACAAAGAACCCGAACTTCTTAATTTTCTAAAACGGAATGAAATGTAAACAAACTTAGAAAGTAAAAAGACAAAAAGAGCGGGGGTCCGGGAAAATGATCCCATCTCGTCGCGACCATTACGGGAAATCTTGTTGATCATTATCATTACGCTACGTCATTCAGGGCTGGTAGGACAGTGAGGGAGTGTCTGGACGTTTCAAAATCGGAACTTGATAGTCAAACAATGATAACACGAAACGCTTTTCACTCATACGGCCACACTAGGATTCCCTGTGTTGTAAGTGACATGGACACACAAACACATCTAGAACAAAAACAGATATTAAAAATCATCATTAAAATTTTTACTTCGCTGGAAATGAAGCCATGTTCTTTTTCTTATTATTTACCTTGGTCTTTCTTATTCTATATTTCCTGGTACTTATTGTTCTGTATATGATTAGGGCTGTTCAAACTGTTTCTGTTAAAAATAAGATATCACGGAGTACGATAATATGTTGAGATTGAAAAAATCGGTCTAACGAGTTCTCTTAGTCTTCTTAATGAATTTCTTAGTCTGGATCATTAGAAATTTCAATTTTTAGAGTAAAGTGATATAAAAACTAAAACTACTGTATAAATAAAAAGTTCAGAAGAACGTTTCAGCATTGATAAGTGTAAAGACTCCTACGTAAATAAGGGTGCCGAGACAAATTTATCCAAGATTAAAAGAGGTGCCGTCTAAACGGATATTGAAATTTTACGAGTTCGGCCCTTTCAAACGATATTTTTAAATTCACTCTGTTTAGATTAAGACATTGTCCTTTGAAAATTTAGGTGTATCATTGAAGGAGTAATAAATTGTTTTAAAAACTACCTACCAGCTTTTGAGTTGTAAATTACATTCGTAATTCTTGTACAATAGAAAGAAAACTAAGAGAAAATGTCTACTTCAAATATTTTTATGGTTAATAACAATAATACGAGTGATTGTAACCCATTGCACTTGATTTAATAATATATTAAGGTATAAACACCTATAAATACTATTCTACCAAGAATCCGAACTACATAACTGATTGATAATGCTGGATAGTATTTTGATAAGAAACCCAAAGGAACCGTTAAAACTCAAATATTCATCTAGTAAGTCCAACGTCAGTCATTTAATAATGTTCTGCTTGTTTGCGCATTAGGCCAATTACCGTGGTTATTCCAACGTCAGACGATACGATGTCGTATATAGATTACCTGACTTCGCCGGAGGCTAGCAATATTGTAGGTAATAGCGGTAAGGGAAACCATGGATAAGGTGGACTAAGTGTAAATACACTTACAACTTACACTTACAACACAGATAGATGGCTCTCAATTCATTACTGAATTACTGTTGTAGACGATTAACATTACAACTATTTAACATAATTTAGAGAAACTAGAAAATTTGTATAAAACAGTAGGTTTAGGCATTACATATTTGGTTGCATGTTGTGTCGTTACATAAGTCTACGCTGGTGCAAAACGCTTTTACTAAATTATTAACATACATTTGGATTTTTTTCGAATTGCTAAATATAAAAAGATCGTTTTGGTAATGAAAGAAAAATGTGGAAATAAATGCATGGTCTAAGAATAAACCAAAACCTACGAAAAATCATAGTAGGTAAGTATGAGCATGTGGAAATTTTTATAAACTTAAAGTTGGGAATAAATGGGGACTTGGGAACAAGGGAAATACCTGTCCTCAATTTTACAGACTATTTTTCATGCCAAAGATATACTTAACAGCAGGTTAAGAGCTAGTATTTTATATAAACTCTTAATAAATATCAGAAAAGATCCGGATTGCGCTGGAAGCATAATATTGCGGGTAATAACGGTATTAAGTAAACCGATAAAGGTAGAGTTAAGTGTATTTACAACATCCATCGTTTATCCATTACCGAGTTAATGCCGTATAGTATTAACAATGTAGTTATTGATTACAGTGTTTAAGTTTTCAATATTGCACGTTTATTACATACAAGATTAAACTTTAATAATGGGGCGATTAAAATTATTGATTTTGTTAGGAAGGTAACAATAAATCGATTAGTAAATAAGTTATTATTGCTGGATTATTAAAACACTTAGATTTTGATAGAGTAGCTTGATTTAAAATAAAACTGGCAACAGAGATTATAAAAAGATTTATTTTTCATGCAAGCTACTACGCAAACCATCTGTCGCAAGTCAGAAGGACAGTTTAAAATTTGAACTACGAAAACGTAATGAAACTATACTAATACCAGTTCAATTTCCTGGAAGACAGACATTTTTATGGAGAAATGGATCATATGAAAATCCAAAGTAATGTGTGGAAATTGAATTTCATAAAAAAACTCACATATGAAATAACGATTGATTCAGCAACATTAAAGTTTGGAAGGCATACCTGCAAAAGAAGAAAAACGTAATTACAAAAAATATATTTAATCTCAACATAATGACCAAATGTTAGGAAAAAATAGAATACAAATTTCCGAATGTAAACTTTCACTCTTTAACAAATAAAGTTATTTTACTAGAATTTCTAAAAGTCTGATCCGTAGAAATCCAGGTGTATTAAATGCTACGTCAACATTGGATATTTTCAATGGATATTTTCGATGCAACAATTGCGCGAATAATTCTTCCTTCAATGTTTCTATTTGAAGACGCTTACAGGATTTGCAACTTTAGATTTATACATTTAAGGTCTTACACTATTGCATAACTTTTACACTATTGCATTTCTAATTGTCCATTTGTCCCTCGGGGCGTTTAAATGCGATTTCAACACCAAAAGGGTGGTTTGAAAAATGAGAAGTGCATTTGATTTCGAACTCAATCTCTGTCAGGACCGCCTGTTCATATTGCATGCCAATTAGTTACTGTATTATTTGTCAGTAACGAGGCATTTAAAGGGGTTTTGTATTTAATAGAAGATTGAAATGAACATGTGGTAAATGATGGTGCACATGTTCAGTTAAATGTAAGCGAACTTAATAATAAATGAGTCTGACATAATAATTCCCTTAGAGCGTATTATTTAAGACTGCATTTTTTATAAAACTTTAATATGATATAAGATGTGGTAGAGATCAAGCAGACTACTAATTGTTGTACCACTGCCAATGTATGACACAAGCGAGGTTTTGTATGTTTCGTTTACATAATGAAAGATGTTCAACCGGCCTATTCTGTTTCTGGATTTGTTTGTATGTATTTTTTTGGTTTTAATGATAATTCAATTTTATCTGCACGGCGCTTAAAAATTTGCTATTTTAATTTTTCAAAACAGAGAAATAATACAATAAATAATATCCTCATTACAGAGTTTAAGTTCTCCGCTATACTAGGTTAATTAATAGGTGTGTAACCCGTTGTTTTAATTGTTCTTCCACATAATGTATTAATTATCGCTAATAAATATGCCAGTCACCATTAAATACCTCGCACTTGTCCTTTCCCTTTCCCATTAGCCCTTGTGCTTTTAAGCCCTTACACCCTAGTCGTAAGCCTGCGTCAGCCGTGCTTTGTCCTGGCGGTAAAATATCGCCTCCATTAAAGCTCTATATGAACAGTCATTTGCGTCTATATGCTTTGGACAAAGAAATGGTACTACTGTCTCTTTCAGCGGATTATTATCTACGTGCTTCTTTGTATTTTTGTATTTCTTTCAAGCCAGCTATACCAAGATATCGGATGTTCATGGTTCATTCAAATCTACTACTCTAATAATACTAAATCTGCGCACTATTTTGTCACGTATAGGTATTTTTGCACAATAAAATAATTTTGGTTCGTAGTGCATACTTATTTCTCGCTAGGCATATTTATAAGTAAAATATGTCAATGGGTTGTAGTTACAATGAGAGGATGGAAAAAAATTTTTAGTATGCTCCTGTATTTAATTATGTATCAACTCATGATCAACATGAATAATAATTAATTAATTGTCTGCTTTTATTTTGGCGCCATAACATTTATTATAGGTATTATCTGTGTTGACTTTGTTAATAAGTTTTAAAACAATTAATATTGCTATATCTAGTTTGGTAGTTCCTTTATTTTGTGCTGTATTATTGGAATACCGGTTCGTTTCACATATTATTTTTGATCATCCCATTTCTTAAACAGCCGTCGCGTCGGTCTTCCCGAGATTTATTCCCTGCAAACACACTACTGTTTATATTAAATTACCATTATTATTGACCTTTACACGAACCGTCCCTTCGTATTATCATGCAAATGGAAGGGCGTTCTGTTGTCCCGTTTGCCGTCGTTTGTTTGTTTGTTTGTCGTTTTGTGCACTATGCAGCTGCAATGGAACTGCAGTGAAGCGAAACTAAATTTTACAATGCTTGCAAACACGAGGCAGCGACGTTGTATGGCAACTGATTTTATAGTTGTTGCCCATCATAAATTTAAAGGTGGGATTTCGTGGGAAAAGAGAAGTATGGTAATTTTTGTAAGGGATCCAATATTAAATAATTAATGCTACTCTCGGAAAGAACGATTTCCTTTGTTTTTAGACTATAGTAAGTTACACTCTTGTTTTCATATCTAAAAGAATTATTGCTTTGTTCTTAGATTCCGATTGTCTGGTCACCTGTAGGTGTATGAGAATAAAATTTTATCATTTAAAATTCAACTGTATGATCGTAAAAGCTACTTACTAGCTATTTATGGATAGATAAATCTGTTGATGGATTTCCCTATTTATCACTGCTATATCTAATGCGATCTTAATTCAAGTCAAGATAAAACAATTATTTTTATAATTTTTATTTTGTATCTTAATTTTGACATGAGATTATTAAAGCTTTAACTGGTAGCTTATTGAAGATCATAATTTAAATAAGTTGCGTTTAATTGATGATTAGATTTTAATAGAACCTAGGTTTAACAACACCAAGTTTTGTCAATTGAAACGCAATAATTTCCTACTTAAATTAAATACTAAGGAGGAAGTATTGCTCCGCATTTACTAACTAACTGTTTAACGTTTTAACTAACTACTTAACGTTCTTACTAACTGTCCTAAACAATAATTACTTACCAAGAACAATGTTTGCAAAACAAGGAACATTATAAACGTGAAATATCAACTGTCAATTATTCGAAACCCCAACAGAAGCGATTCATTTATATTTCACTTCCGTTGTACTGCTTCCACAAGGAACAAATTCCAACTTAAGTTCCACAAATAGGGAACAATCGGTGCGTTCTCGTGTCAATAATAAATGAACGGGAAAAGAAATGAAAAATTAGTTTGCACAGTTTGATGAGCACTGGTTAGATTAGAAACTACCTTTAGGCTTTATGAAAGGTCTTTAAAGAGGCCTGGCTTAAAGAATGCGATTAGGTGGAGCAACGATCTGAAGAACAGCAGAACAACAGAGGGAAGCCATTGTACCCAGAAGGTTAAGGCTTGAACAGTGGACTTGAATGGATGAAGGCAGGATAGTTAGCGTTAAAATAAGAAAACGAATAATTAATAAGTGAAAATACGTGCGGGTTATTTTAACTTGATTAATTTAGATAGGAATTATTTATAGCATTACTATGGGTATTGCATTGAAACTTATGTTATTCGGAGACTGCACACCGTGGACAATCACACATTTAATATCAAAGACGATAGAGGTCATTAATGGATGATTTGCTAGACAACTAAGAGATTTGTCCCAAATTAGTTTCTTCTGCATTCACACCTTCTAAAATGAATTATAAGAAATCAAGGATATGCTAATTCACAAGATCTGTCCTACTTGATATACTATCGGAGAGAATGTCAGCTAAAAGAGACGGAGGAACCAACTGACTCTGTAGACAAAATAAAAGTTCGAAACAGAACCCAGCACTCGAACAAAGCCCTAAAAGAGACAAAAGATAAAAATCTCATCAAGCGACAAAGTGACAAAGGTCTTGAACCGTTAATAAAATGAGAAAAAAACGATCTTTTTAATTCGTTAATTTACAATCACGAAGTTCGTCAGGAGATTTTTTAAAACGAATTACGGATCAAAACAGGGCGTACACAAAGGGTTAGTGTTACCCCTTTGAAGGGTGGTTTTTTTGACGGGGTCATTGTCTTCTGGGGTCCTATTCTCGAAGGTAAGTATGTAAACAGCGATAGAAACCGCTCAGCTATTGTGTGGCGAATGTGAACAAATGATCAACTCGGCCGTAAATTTTGGGTTACGCGTTACGGTTTAAGGGTTGAAGGATAAGATAATATAGGTTTGATATGGATTCGAAATAGCTCACTTGAATAGTTCACCCAGCTAGTTAATGGTGTGCTCAAACGACTTGTATATTTATTGGCAATCTTACAGTATACAGTACCTAACAATGAAAGTTATTACTCATCGATTATAACTTTACTACTGACGATTAATTTAAACTATTGTTGACTAGATGAGAATTTAATTAATGAACTTAGGTAATGATATGTATATGTAAGTTGTATTCGAGTATAAAGAAAGAACAGCAGATATAGGGAAGATTTTTAGTATAAAACTTAATAAACTGGAGTCAGAAGTTTATTTCTTAAAAAACTTTCAAATTTTGTTATTCAAAATACTTAGGTGATTATTAAGTCTAATCCACAAGAAATTGGCGCAACTAAACCATTACAATGATTAGGTTCATGATTAAGTTAGTGACACGATTAAGTTTTAAAAGTTCTTCTTATATTTAGGTTTCTAGTTTTATTATAATTTTATTTCTTTTTAGTCAGAGGTTACAGTACCTCCGTATATGTATAGTAGTCGGCACGAGTCGTGAGCATAATCTATATTGATCGGTTTGCCTTGACTGTGCTGTAAGGTCACGTGATTGGTTCTTCAAGCACTGTACGTCGCTTATTGGTCTAGCGGACTGCTGTACATTGGTCGAAAGAGTACAATATCTATACCATTTATTGTGCGCACGAATCGTGACGGTTACTATAGTAAGAGTTAAAACTTTAATAAAATATAAAACAGTGCACAAATGTCCTAGAATATAGTATACCATAAAGTCTGCTTACTAAGTAGGCACTAAACAAACTTTAAACACATTGTGGAAGTTTGAAAACGCGGTCACATAGGAGTTTTGCCAAAAAAAATTTGAAATATTTTAACGTTTTGTTCTTTTTAGCGTAATGGGCGGAGTAGAGTTTACTGTGGGATTCACTGTTATTGTCGACCACGTTAAGTGGAGTTAAAAACTGCAAAGACGATTAAAAATTTGGATTAATGTGTGAATTTATTTTTATTTGATTTCGCCTTACAAAAGGTGGTGTACACGTAGTTACACCTTGAAATAATAATATTATGTTGTTGAGGTTTGTACTCTGATGAAAAATTCAAATTTGTTACCTTGAGGCGTGGTCGCTCCGGCCGCCATTATTAATTAAATTTGCCAAAAATCGTTTTTTTTATATTGTGACATTTTGTTCTCTTGAGTTTGCGTTGGAAGTTTTAGCCGCGAGATCAACTGTTCGAGTACAATAAATTGAATAAAAACATCAGTATCCAACAATAACATTACCATCGCACTGAAAACCATATCCTAATCTTTCAACTTAAAATATAACCCGTCCATGCATCCCAAAGTCCAAGGAATCCCATTATAATTTATTCCACTTCCTTGTCACGTCCATTCTAATTACTGGTCAAAAAAAACATTTCGATTACGACGGCATTAAAACGGGACCATCGTAAAGCAGTCATAAAAATAAAAGCTCCAACCCATTGCGGGGAGGGTTAGCTGTGACGTCACGGGAATAAAACCACTTCCATGGTACACTGGACTGCGATTTTAGTCAGTCAAATGTCAAACTTCTTTTTACGCGATTATAGTAAAATTTCAATGTCGCGCCACGTTGTGAGCGTCAACAGTAATGTTAGCGTCACGATTTTTTAGTTTTTTATGACTATTCAGCCAGAGCGAAAGTTTGTTTTTTGTTCTGTATCTGGTATCAATATCTTTGTATTCATTTTCTGACACCTGTAGGTACTGTGCTGTGAGCATGAACACTATACCCGTTCAGTAATTTATGATAAGTGTTCAATTGGACAATCAAATTCAGAAGCTTCATCGTCAATTTTCATTAGTTTCCATTAAATGTTCGTCACGATGACATAACAACAACGACATCACAGAAATTAGCAACCTTTTTAAATACAGACTGACACCAATAGCTGTTTAAAAACACGGGTACAATTTCGAAAAGCCATTCACACGTTACGTGTGCTGTTAGCTGTTAGCGACACGATCGCTAACGAGCCGTGCCGAATGGAAATGCAAAATGGCTATCAGCTTCTAATGAGCTGACGTCACGGCTCGCTCGTGTGAAATCGGAAATGTTGAATCGTGTATTCAGTTCTGTATTCATTGGCAAAAAAAATAAAAGCCGCCGTAAATTTGGAAGACTTTTCAATATATTTCAATTATTAAAATAAAAACGTGACGTGACCTTGAAATTTTATGCTCTTCACGTGACAAAGATTCAATTCAATACATAATTTGAAATAGACAGTTCACATAATTATTTATTGCTTACAATAACGTTTAAATTTGAATTAACTTTCTTTAACTTAATTTATTCCTGTTCAAATTCTTAAAATTGAATTTAACTAAGAATTACTAAATCAACTTAAATAAAAAAAAATTTCATTGTTTGTGTTTTAAGCTGATTTTACCACCCAAGAACACAAATTCCCCAAATTCCTCACGCCTCCATACTTTGTTGAAAAGAACCTTTCGTTAATAAGAAACACTCATCAAGATCTAACAGCTTGTTTTAGCTATAGCCATCTAACAGGTCGAATGAGCCTTGTCAACAGGCGAGGCATTGCCGACTGAATTAGAAATACCCACACCACAGCGCTAATGACTCTGACCACTCACCAGCTGACCACGCCCCAACGACAGTTCAATTGGACGTAGATTTCTTGAACTGATCGGATGAGGACCAAATAACTCTTAAAATTGTTACCCACCGTTCATAGTATTACTTAAGTTTACTATTCCAAACTTATCTAATATACTCCCTAGTTCATTTTTATTCTTTTAAAACTGTTTCTATTGTCACTTAAGCCCTCAGAAAATCACAACCACGTTGGACAATTTGAAATTTGAAGCATTGTAGTTCATTCAGGCATATAATTATTATCTTATCGCATACGTCACCCGCGTCTTGTGTTTGGAGGTGAGGTGAAGGTGAAGGAAAAGTGAGAAGCTATGTTTCATTTGAGACGGCGAAAAAATCGAAAAAAGTAGCAGCACATCTATATCAATTCAGACAGTGCTCTGGTCCTGTTTGAGGGTCTAAGTAGTTATCAGTCGGCTGCAATGACCACTTATAAGGGAATCTGTTCGCTTGTATACAAACTCTTTATTATAAAGGCTGGTCGTCAGTCTAACTTATAGACTCTATTAGACTACAGGCTCGGGGCTTAACTATTCACGTTAGTTGTATTAACCTTATAAACTCACAATCTTACAGTAGTGTGAAGTCGTCACGACTGGCTTTGTTAAGTCGAGCTCATTGTAATCTGTGAGCCGCTACAATGCAACTCTACTTGCACAATCTTACCCGCCAACGAGGTTATACACGTGAATGCAGGCATGAAAACATTTTTTTATAGTTTCGTCCCGAAACGTGCGGATGAAACCCTACTATATAGTCGTGACATTAGATTTGTTATGTTATTGTAAAAAAATAAAGGCAAACAGGCAAAATAAAGATTGATAAAGATTTTAATACGAAGAGAAACTGATATTTATTTGATGAGTTCACTATAAAAGCGGTAAAGATATAAGATTAAAAAATATAATTATAGTATCGAGATCTTTGCAAAAATAAAAAAATAAAAATTCTTAAGACCGACGATTTATTTGCTTCTGGTCGGCTCAATGGAGACGCTATGGTCCATCCTGCAGACAGCAATTATTTATTGTAGCTATAAGTTGCACTACAAAAAGTAAGTTTATCCATTCGGGTTTTAGATAAGTACAGACACACAGACACACGTAAAATGTAACACACCTCTTTTTGTTCGAAGTTTTGCGAAATGTTTTTTCATGCAGGCTTGTCATGCTTGCAGTACCGTGTGTAGCTTTAACTGTGTTCAGGATTATAATAATGTACTTTATAACCAGAGCAAGACACGCCTCGTTAAACTTCTTGGTTCTTATGTCAATAGAAATACAGCCTACAATATTTTTAGCCGTTACCGGTTTAGTTGGGTGTTGCGAACGAATCAACGCCCCGCCATTAAATATTATCTGTTTTTAATTAAATCTGTTATTTTAACGTCTGTGTTATAGTCTAGATTATAATAACTTAATTTAGTTCGTTTTGTGATCAAACCAAGCTGAGGCCAATCGAACCTGATCTTAATTATTTTCGCCGCAGAGCTACAGTTATTGCTTAGTTGTTAAAAACACACACACATAATGACGCCACTCTGTCCGGCCCTGGGGCCTTTGAATCCAACGATTTCCCGATGTCTTCTTCAGGTCATCAGTCCACCTGTTCTGAGGGCGACCTCTGCTCCTTTTGCCTAGACGTGGTCGTCATTTAAGGATCTTTCTTCCTCATCGGTAATCAATTTTGCGAACGATGTGAACATCTCATTGCCACTTTAATTTGCAAATTTTGAGAGCTATGTCAGTCACCTTCGTTCTTCAACGAAATTTGTCATTTCTGACTCTGTCACTTATAGTAATACTGATAGCTGTCAGCATTGCTTGCTGAGTGACTGTGAGCTTGCCTATTAGGCTCACAGTCAAAGGCCACGTGTCGGCGCCGTCCGTCATCAGCATATTAGACATCACATCACATATAATATACACGGGAATCTATGAAGTTTTTACTGATTTCTGACCAAATCCTGCCCTTATATACAACACTGCGTACACAACCATACGTAGACCACCGCTGGCATCAGTGTGCTGAGTGCGAGTTTTGACAAAACATTTTCGCTTGAACGTATCGAGCGTGAATACGTCGATTTCTATGGGATTGAAGCAGCGCCATCTTGTGGCTAAGATGACAAACGGAATTGGCGCTTAGCGTATAGTCGATTAACGCGACGGTGAAGTTACTCGAACAATTTTGTGCAACTCGCACTACGCACACAGAAGAACGGGTTAGTAATCAAACCGCACGAAGAATTCTTAATTAACGGCAAACAATCTCTCCGCGTGGAATGAGCACTCAATTACGTACACCCACGCACCCGGAGCCCGAAACTTGGGGCTTGTGTCAATTTGGGATTAGCCGTTACGTCAGGCAATGTGTGAAAAAAGAAACCACAAATTGACACGACTTTTGAAAACCTTATGCATCCCTGAGTAGTTTGGGATTAGTGAGTGTCAGGATGTAAAAAATTGCACACCTAAAATTAGGGGACACTGATTTTTAGGTCACTTTAATAAAAGTTGAGTCCACTTTTACTATAATCTCTAGAATAATACCAGACGAACAAGATAAGAACAGAGAACACACAGAGTGAACAAGCAGAGAGACAAAAGACAAAAATGGTGTTTTGCAAGAATATGGGTTAATTTAAGGTTTTACAGAGCATTTTTGATCAATTACCTTTTCAGGTATGCAAATATTTAAAATTAAAACCAAAGTCCTTCATTCAAGTTATTATTCTACTGGAAATTTAACTGACCCATTTTTATTTATTTAATTCTTATTTATTCCGAGATAAAACAATAAAGTGCAAAAGGTGGACTTGGCAGATATCACAGAAGCATTTTTTATAGACAAAAGTTTTCCTAATATTTTTAATTCTGCTATATTACTATATAATGCTGCTATATAATGCTGCTGTCTTTGCAAGTCAACTCTCCTACATTGTTCTCGTCTAACTACTACAGTTGAGGTCATCGATCTACGAGCATACTGAACCCGGAATTCGTGCCAAGAGAAAAACCATTGCCAAATTTTGGAACATTAAATCTTTAAATTTTAGTACCAAAACAGTTGCTGCTTAATTATACGTGTCACTTGTTACGAGTATATTACACATCATTAATCATCGTTTTATTGAATGATTCGTGAGTTTCGTTTGACATTTTTCACCCCAGGAATGTATTTCGGGATAGTTCAACTTATTTCAGACCTATCGTAAGGTCTTTATTCATAAACTTCCGTTGCAGCTAGGTCACGGCGAAAACTAGCTACGATAGGAGCTCACGATGTAGAACCTCGGATAGGTTTGAAACTAGTCGAGCTATCCCGAAATATAAATATCCAATCACCATTTACTTTACTCAAAATTATAAATTATAAACATTTTTGAATTTAGTCACACTAAATGAGAAATAGTCACACTTTTCAATTCTTACGTTTTTTTCAACATTTTTGAAATAAATCAGGCTAAATATCTTTGACGAAACAAGACGAGCCCACACTCGCGCCTTCAAAGCCTATGCATTGAGTCAACAGCGCTCATGGGACAAACAATGGTGCCCTCCATATTAGGCGTAACGTCTAAATTATCCCTCTCTCGTTTATTTTTAAGCTTCCCCATTTAAAGCCACTTTATTTTTAGGGTTATTGGAATACGCTGTATCGGTTTTGGGATATTTTTATTGGGATCCATCTTTTGTTTTATCCTTTCTGTATAGAGCTTTTTACGATTGTAACCATAAAGATTATTCTTTGTGTCAGTAATATAATAGTTTTTAGATCAAAATTGACGTTGATGTTTTAGGTATTAAGTTAGATAAACATAAGAATTCTATACCTTTACAAGGTGATAGGTACATAAAAGGTTATTAGGTGGGTACATAGTTAATCTCAAAAAGGGGTTTTTACTTTTAATTTAGAATTTTTGACTATGACCTGTTTTTAAAATTTTAATACCTAATAGCGATGACTTCTTTACACATACGAAAGAAAATATAGCTGTTAACTAAGAAACATAGTTCTAAAAAAAACCACTAAACGGTTACTAGACGATACATCAGTCCTATTAAAGCAGCTAATATGCAATACGGTGCAGGTATTACAGAGGATGGTGTCTTAAACATAGATCTTATCTCTGAGGAATCAATACAATGTTCACCTTAGTGAATGTTAAATTAATAGATACCAGTTTATTAACATTACTTTTAGAAATGAAAAGCTTTATTACAACGTTACAAATAATTACATCAAACGGCATTAAAATGGTATTTGAAGGACTGAAATGTACGAAGATAAATTATATTCAATCCAGAGCTATAATTACTTAATAGTAAGATTAAAAGGCCAAAATATTACAGGGCGAGATCAAATCCAACAACGTTGCGTTGAACAACTTAATGTATGCAAGTATTTAAGTAATTCTTTACCCGACATTAGGAGCAAAGGTCAAAATACTCACGATTGACAGAAAACGACCCAGCATGTTTAAACAACTGTCAAGTCGAAACAAAAGCTTTGCATTTCAATCACTTCGACAATGACATGCAATTAGCATAGCTAACATAACTTAAGAGTCATGAGTCTTGACCTAGCTCAGAGCTTTGCCGACAAAACCATATCATAAGCCGTTGACGAGGAAAGGTTTTACTCGCTGAAATTGTTTGTAAAATGAATTTCTGTTATAGAGACAAGGGCGGAGGTTTTGCTAGATTTACTCGCAAACGGTTGTTTTTAAAACGTTTTAATTTTATTTACACTGTTTGAGTTATTAAATCCTTAAGATATGCCTTTTTATTTGTTATCTTATACTAATGTATACTTTTATTATTTTCTCACAGAAACGTTGAGTTCGTATCCGCAGCACATTAACAGAATACATTCGTTGGATAGAGTTGCATTATTTTCAAATTACTGTTTAAACTCCGTAAGCTACTGTCAATCGTTGGTGGTTAAACCACTTCTTATTACGTGAAGGCATATTCAAAGCCAAATACCAGAAGCACCCTACACGTTGAGCAAATATGAACTATTTCCGTTCACTAAGGTCTAAGCAAACAGAGATAAAGAGTTACTGCGACATCGAATACTGCGTAGAAAACTAAAACATTCTGTTAAAAATAAAAAAACATAGGGGCAAACGTATTAACGAAGATCTTGGAAAACTTTATTATTATAAACAACATACTGGGCAAGACCCAGTTTCTTATAATAGTGAAAAATCAACGAAAGACATAACTTTTAACTCAGATCTTGGAAACTCATTCTCGGAAGACAGTTCGTGGTTGCTTTTACAATCCCCAACCATGTTTTCTTCACAGCGCGCTATATGATATAAATAGTAAGCAAGCAAGCGTGAGTATAATTATCGTTTTACGTCAAAGTAATTTAGCATCTCCATGCAACAGTGGGTCAATCGTAAAACAACCAATGATTCTAACTTTGACCCCTGGCTGAAACATCCTCGTTTTAAGTCTACTCCTATTACTACAATCACAATTTCCATCAACCAGCTCCAGCTCGTAACATTCTCAGACATCGACGTCGTACAAATGGAGCACAAGTCCGCTGGGAGTCGTCCCGGGAACGACTCTGTTTGCATTCCTCGAAGACCGCACCAAATGTATTGCCTCCATTTGTTCTTTCAATGGCTTTTAATTCAGCTCCCCTGATTCATTTACCAAGGTCTCTCAAGGTATTTGCTCTTTATGGTTTCCACAACGACTTCGTTTGAGAATGTATTGTTACCTTTAAGTGTTTGTTCATTTTATTGTTTATTGATATCGTGTACTTCGATGAGCTTGCTCTGAAAAGTAACAAATTTTATGTTGTTGAATTTGAATAAATTGTACGAGTTAATGTCAAGCCAACCGAGCATTAGCATTTTCCCTTTTAAATTCCTATCGATTGAGCAAATTCAGCTTTACAAAAACGGTTTTATCTGCTCACATGGGAATCGCAGTAAATGTCCAAAAAAGCTCGTCTCCAAATGTTCCAACTCAATTTGGTCCCCCTTAATGATTTTTTTGCCCTTTATCCCAGCGAATAACCGCTTTATTCTTAGAGTGATAGGGATTATTTCTTCTTGCAACGCACGTGGATTTGCATGTTGTAAAATCGTAGGTTTTGTGAGGACTCCATCGGTGAGCAAACATTCAATTAGAGGCGACCTGCCACCTTTGAAAGCTTTTAGTTGACGTTGTGTCACATAAATCAACATGAGTCCTATACCTATAAGGATATGGTGTAAAATGGGAAGGGACGCGAGTAGATTTGGTAAGGTTGGTAGTGGATTCCATATAACGTTCACGCAGCGCTCTTCAGTAGGCAAACAGTACTAATAAGGTTCGTTTAATGAAGATCGTCAGAGACATACTGAAATCGATAGCGGAAAAATAAACAGTGAACATGGGTGACTTGTTTTGTTGGTAGACACGGTTCAGCGACTCCTGAGAGCTTGGGTTTGTTTTACATTAACATGGGTTAATTGAACTGAATTCGGCGGTGCTTTAAAAGCGATGTGATTTAAGTTCTGTAATTTGTTAAAGAATCCTTATTTTCTATTAAATTCATTATTGGAATATTTATTTGAAACGGAGTTTTGAAAGTTATCTAAACTTTAAAGGTGAAATTTTATTCAATTATAGAATGTTTGGTGAAGATTTTTGTGCATTGACATATTTTTTTCAAGAACCAGCAGTTAATAGTCGAAATACAATAAATATATTTCCACTTAAATGTTGCTATGATAGCTTAATTAGCTCTTACTTTTTCTGTTGTCTCGTATAAAGGATTTAAAAGTTCTGACAAAGAGACCTAACAACTTTCGAAGAAACATGTAACGAACTTCAACAGAACCTCTCTTTTAACAAACAGCATCATACAATTGTATGTATGTCAATATTGCCTTCTTTGATGAACGGATCCAATTCGATCTCGTGGTAATGTGAATGCGTCTTCGTCCCTAAGATTAAGCGGTCATGTTCTATTATGGAAATAGCCAAGACATTCGGTTTATCCGAACTGATCTTGATCAACAGACAAACGTTTGAAAACTAAATTGGGATCGCTTAAACTGTCGTGTAGTTTGTTTTTTATCTGCTTTTGTATTCAACTCGCTTGTCAGCCTCAAAGTCAGTGAAGTTGAAGATATCTTGTTAAATACAATGTGAAAAATCTTACAAGGATTTTGTATATTTAATAGGGAATTACAAGTACCATCTCGCAATTACTTGTGATGTAAACTTATTGAAATGTCGACAATACTCGAGTAAATCTATTCAACTGCACATAATTTAATGACAGTGTGGGCCTATCTAAGCCCATTACCGCAAGTGGCAATAGGTATTAACGTTTTAACACGGCATTCAAATATCTGTCAAGACTTGCATTCAATTATTAGGTTACCGAGAATACGCCTACAGATCTCGGTGTAATTTTAGTTGAGGAATCATACGGGTTGACTATCGTGTCATAATGAGGCCGCCCACACGATAACTGCTTTACTCAATGAAATCCAGTAGACGAGAATACCAAATGTGGTAATAATAAGACGTGAACCAGAAAAGAAATTGACATCTTTATAGACAATCGTGCAAGCCAACGGAAGTTGTTGCAGCCCACAGATATCCACCTTCAACGTCAAATATGACTGAAGTTATCTGCGATATAAGAAAAAAAAAGTCATGACACTGGTCTGTTTACAGCTCCAGTTAACACTGATGCGTTTACATCATTATCTTCTTACTTTTTGGTTTTATGATATTTTTTAACAGATTTGGCAATGAAGTTGCGCGTGATTCGATAATGGCCAAAGAACATGCACAGTTTCAAGATTAATAGATGACGATCATATCAAAAATCAATTGAACAGGTCCAATTTTTAAAATAAGAATTCACAAGAGAGTGCTGGGAGTTTTCTTCGCCCACTTTTTTCTCCTGCGACTTTAATTAAGTGTGCACAAATTGTACCTGGTAATGAATTTTGCTTTTGAGTTTGAGTTGAAATTGATTAAGCGATGAAATTACGCCTCATCTAGTGAAATCAATAAGAAAAGTAGGCGTCTGTTAACGGTAATCAGGTCACACTCGAAACCTCCTTACAAACATCACATCCGGGAACTTTGTTGTTGGCCGAAAATTTTCAAAGGATTCGCACTTCCGCACCTTCGGCTTCCACATAGTTTTGATTAACATCCGGATTGTTCGGACCCTTATTAGTTTTCCCTTCGTTATGGAACAGGAAGCGTCATGCAATTTAACACCGCAAATACTTGTTTAGGATTATGCTATGGTGCTTACTTAAGATTACCTATTATAATAACACCAGAAGCGCGCATAACCCTTCTTGAGTAGATCGCAAGTGATCGAAGTAGTTAAGCAACGTCGGGCGCGGTAGCACCTAGATGGGTGACTGCAAGTGGAGAATTAACGCGCTTCTGTGCTTCGGACGATACGCCCCGGTTTTTATCGATAAGGTTTGAAAACATCCGACACGGGTTGGCATCTAGCTTCTCCAGCAATCAGCATTGGAACAGCATGGTGCAGTATGCTTCTCATAATAATTCCTTAAACTTTTTTAGCTATGCAGAGAACCACTATAATTTTCACGAGATTTAAACTTTGCATAAGTAAAAACCTACACTTCTCTGGGATTTTCGATAAAACCAGGATCCAATTTTATACTGAGTACTTTAAATCTCGCTATCGTACTTCAATACTTGGATAACTTCCAACTACAACTTGAAGTAGGTATAGGGAATCTAGTGTCATCATCTTACCAGGATAATTTAGTACTGGACTTCACATGTGATAAAATTATTTTCAATACTATTTGCATCCTTGTAAATATCAAAAAGAGTAGCCTTCTCTTTTAGAGCCTTCAATCTATTTGTTTAAATTGCATCACCACAACCAAAAACATTTATTTGCGGCGCATTTTTATCGCATCAATTCATATTCACCTTAACAGGCAAGAAAATGTGTGTCTCGTTCAAAATTATCCTGATTTTTTGTTTTTAGACGCTATCGATCTTGGAATTCAGTTTGCTAGTTTGCTAGAGCTTTATCGGCTACTTTTATTCATTTACGGATCTCAATAAGAGCATATACATAGTCATCACATGAGGACCAATGGTGCTCATGGCTATAGCACGGTACAGTCGCTGAAGTCTTTTAACATTCAACAATATATTAATAGACATCGCAATTACCGGCTCTGCAACTTCACAAGGCTGCGAAGTTTCCACAATGGACCACGAGTTAAAAGGATTAGTTATGGGACTAATTCGCAGGCTCTGAAAACATACGGAGGTATAAAACGTTGACGTCTGTGATAAAGGTACAAGTATGGTTAGTTGATAAAACATATTGAAATGGAATTAATAAAGAAGAAATTCATAAAACACTGAATGTTTTTAATTACTTAAAATTTTGACTATGAGGAAATCCACAGTGAAATTGATTATCAATCGAATTAAAATTGAATTGAGACGTCACGTTATCTAAGGAATGAATTGAAAACGACTAACAAAGTTGTAAATACTAAGAACTACATATTACTTACATTATAGACAGCACTTCAGTACTGTTTGAGATTCGACATAGTTTTCCAACATCTAGATGTTTCCGTGTGTGTTATTTTTATTTGTCTTTCAGATAGTAACGAAGCGATCACGCTCCGAATAACAGGACGTACATTTCACAGCAAGTTTCGAAGGAAACCCGTTAATAATTAGGAGCGTAGAGTAAGTACGAAACAATGTGTCCTGGGACCTTCGTTAAACTCCATCGTGGCCTTATAAGGCTTTTAGGCGCATGTTTTATTGATCAATAGCAATTTGTGGCGATTGGTGTATGTATTTAAGACCTTATTCATTTATTGATGGGACTCCTCATTTCTATAGCTGAATTTTGCCCGTATATTCTTTCGGTCCAAATCTTCTTTCAGAGTGTTGTTTTAATAGATAATATTATAATCACTAAATCAAGCTGAATGTTCCTGTTAGTCAGCATGGTAGAAAATGGTAAAGATCCTTCGTCAATCATATAGAGAAAAAGTATTAATGAAGTTTAAATTCTTGATTCGGTTAGTACACAAGGTTATGATAGCGTAAAATTCCAAATGAAAGCAAAGATAGAAACAAACTCAATAAATGAACATAATGTAACAGAATTAATCAAAACAAAAAAAATCGTTTGGAGGAAAAAGAAACTGTAATTAGATTTCAATTGAAATTGTTATTCAACAGCGAATTTACAAAGTAACAAATCGTCTACTATTATTTTACGTACTAATATAAGGGACTCTTGACACTTAGATGTCACTTATTTGTAAATGTCATGTACTTCTCGAAATCTTAGAAATCATCTTCACCTAAGTCATTAGCCGCTTTCTCTCTTTTAATGAGACAAGCGTCTTCTGCGTCTCCAAGTAATTTATTTCCATGTAGAAATGTTTCCATTTCTTAGAAACATATTACGACAGTTTCTCGAGATGTAGTATTCGTACGTATACTTACTGTCAAGAAACGCCTAAGTAGGATTAAGGTCATTTCATTGTAACTGGGCCTTTTTGTACCTTTCGCATTTTGTGAGGCTCGTGCTTTTATGGATTATGAAGAAAAATTGTATTAAGGTTTTCTTTAGTTATATTCCTTACAGGAGGCTAAGCTACTAAATATATTTAAGTCTTTAATGTCTTTACCTAATATTATGCAGTGAAGTTTATATATATTATAGGGGAATTGTAATTAAAAATTAAGTTCATTTCATTAACCGACTTCATAATTATTAAACATGTATTTGATTTGATTGGGAAGAGATCATCTAGTGGACAATATGTTGCCTATAGGTGATGATAGATTTATAAAAACTTATGTGTGATCACAAATTGTTTCTATAAAAACATACACAAATCTTTAACAGTAACACATTTTAATAATAATCCCTAAAATTCAATAAAATGTGCGACACGTCATCCATCCATAACATAAAAAAAAAAAAATCTTTATTCGACAGACAATACAGATTCTGATGATATTCATAATGCAGCTTTTTACAAATTTTCAAAATCTATTACACGCTAAGACAAAGAAAAAGCGCTAAATGATTAGCTCTTCAGTTGCAAAGCGCGATCACAAACGACCGCCTGCTCGATGGAAATGCTTACTGCGCGATATCGAAGAGAATTTAAACCTTGAGGCTGTAAAATCGCTGATAGTGCAATTTTAATTTTGAAGCTTTTTACTTTTCTTGATAATCGTTTTTAAACATGACGAACTAACGTACAGGTCACGTATTGGTAATCAATTCCAACTTAATGAAACGAAGAACATACTTAACTTAAACAGATTGTGGATAGGCTGATAATTCAGCGGTCATAACCCAGTACCAAATAATTCTCACTGAAGGAGAACAGATTGGAATCCCAGTGACAGGCACTGATGACTTTCTGAAAAGTTAAGTGCGATTTATAAAATTAAATATCAACTGTTGTAAGGTTGAAGGAAACACGGTGAGGAAACCTGCATGCCTGAGACTGCCGACTCTGCAGTGGGGCACTAATTTACAACGACTAAGATGATAACTTAGTCATTACAATAACTAGGATGATAACTTAGTCATTGTAATAATCGTTATAACAACGACTCAAATAATAACCATTAACATCTTTAGTGTAAAACACAAGAAACTCACAACGGGTTCGTTTCTGAAAACTTTTGTAAAGCTCGTTAAACAGCGCTTAAATCTAGACGTCTGTTCTATGGATTGTCAGTTAGCGACTTTAGCGAGCGCAGCAAGCGCCGTCTCGAGCGCCCGTGACGCAGTTACATGCATTCATGCTAAATGTCTTTTCAATTTCATAACTTTCAACTCTCTTTCCGTCCGTAAGTCGCAGGTTGGTGTACGCAGCAGATATGAGTTATAAATTAAATTCAAAATAGGTTTTATTAGTTTTTGTTATTACAGCTAAATATAAGTAATCAGGTTTTTAAAGAACAATTTGCATAAAAATATTTTACCTAGAGTTCGGCATCGTGTCGGCCCTGATCTGACAAAGATAGTTTCCTATATTTTTATCCACTTCATAATCTACCGGTCTATCAAATCTCCTCCAAATCTGTTCAGCCGTTTTTGCGAGAAAGAATAACAAACTTCCAACAATTCATCTTCAAAAACTTTCGCATTTATAATAGTATACTTAGTAGGATTAATATCAGACTACTTGAACTAGAAACTGCAACAAATATTAAACTTTTCAGAAAGAAGATAATAATATCTTTAGGTTTCACGGTTCTACAAAACGTACATTTGAATTCTCTTAGCTAAGACCACTTAAGACACTTTTCAAAGTCTTTATATCTGCTAAAAGCCGGTACATGACTGCGAATAAACGGACGAATAGTATACCTATTGACTCGTTCACGGAAATTTACTTAAGTAAACCACAGAGTACAAATTATCGTTGGCGATAATACTTAGCTCTTCGCTAATGCATTGTTAGACTAGAGTTGTTAAATAAGATCTATTTACACTTCTTGATGCTTTTTGCATACTATGTCACAAGGCGGTGTTAGATAAAAATATATTTATAGTCTATATATGTATCTATGCAGCGGTGATAGAACAGTGGCTTAGAATTCGACCTCGAATCGAGGGGTCCGGGTTCGAATCCCAGTGGCTCGCGCCAATGACTTTGTAATAAAAGTAATGTGCGATTTATGAAATTAAATATCACCTGCTGTTACGGTGAAGGAAAACATCGTGAGGAAACCTGCATGCCTGAGAGTTCACAAAAAAAAATGTTCTCAAAGGCATGCGAAGTCCACCAACCTGCAGTAGGCCAGCGTGGTGGACTAAGGCCATCACATTGACATCCTTCTCATTGTGAGAGGAGACCCGACTCTGTAGTGGGTCATTAATGGGTACTGACATATGTATCTGTATGTAGGCTGTAGTATGAAAGCATGGAAAGCATAGAATTGGATTGCAGAACACACCGTGAAACATATTCTATCGTACATGTATTGTATTTCAATTACAGAAAGGTTTCAGTTTAAAACTAATTTGAGGCAGTCATGTGAGTCATTACGGTCATATTTGATCTTGCATGTCATAACGCAGTCAGATTACCTCTTTACGGGCCTATGGATGGCAACGCTTCAAGTACCAGGGCACAGATTTCTCTCTTTATCGAAAAACGTCAGGGCCATACTCTATACTATCAAGCATAACAATAATATGCGGATCGGCGATGGGTTGAAGTTTACATGACATCTAGTCTATCATTCCCAAGCTCATCCTATTTTTACTATGCTATTCGAAGCACAGAAATGCGGATGTAATTTGCCACTGACGACTGTGACGACCTCCCCCTTCCATGTATTGACCGCAGACGTGGCGTTATCCGGCTAATCGTTTTTAATCTACACCGGCCGCGGGACTATGTTTTTTTTATATAAATGGAGCAAGCAAACAGACAGACGGGCCACCTGATGGTAAGTGGTCACCGTCGCCTACTGACAGATATGTACGCTTCGTCTACCAACTGACAGATAGTTAGATACATACAGAGCCTGTATGTTTGTAACCCATTACTCACTAACATTGCGCGCGAGTTAACTTGTCAGTAACCCATTGATGACCCACTACAGGGTCGGGTCTCCTCTCACAATGAGAAGGATGTAGGCCTTAGTCCACCACGCTGGCCTAGTGCGGGTTGGTGGACGAGTTAACTTAGTAAAACACAACAAACAGAAACATGAAGAACACGCAGCTTCGCGGTGGTTTAAAAGGGTGGCGGTAAAGTTTCTCTACATAAGTATAACGAGCAATTATCGTAAAAAAACGGTATCATTTCACGTTCCGCATACACCATTTGAAGCGGCATTCATAGCAGACCCTTTATGCTGGGTATTAGCAGCAAATGAATGATCTGTCGTGTACACAGCGCTGGTCGCAGTAATCCAGCCTTCGTATTTAAGTAATGAATGATTGCAGAACTCTATGTAGCCTATCGTTCATACATGATTGAAATGAAAATAAACTTATCCTTTTACAGTTAGCGTAGGTAATCGAAAATTTGAACGGCTAATAAGACCTGTAACACAACTCTGTAATGTCCAAGATTCAAATACACAATACAATACAATACAATAACTCTTTGTTGTACATCACACATACAACGGAAAAACAAAATATTATACAAAAAACAATAGCAGACAAAAATCTAGTGATTTCTTTCTGAAAACCTTTAGGTAACAATAATTCAATCACTGTACAGTATATTACCTTCAAAGAAAATCACTATTCATCTAATAAAATTAATCATTCTCATGGGTAAATCGAAAATTTTCGGGGAAGAGTTTATTGAGCACTTTGACGTGTGCATGTCGTAGACAAACATGACGGAATGTATGTAACATCCCGTTACGTGTCAAATTCAAATGTTAACAAATTATAGTCCAATTTCGATTACTTGGCGATCTCAGTAGTATTAATTGGGTTATCATATCTCTTATTACAGCTCAGTTCCAAAAACGAATGGCCGTTACCGCCCCAACTTCAAAGGGCTGTGACAATGGAGTTCGTTGAATATGAAAACCGATCACACCCCTGTCCACTCTGTCCGGCTTAAAACTTGTTGAAAGGGTATGAAATTAAGGGCGTGTAATACCGACCAATTTTCAAGCGATTACAACCAATATTCTTACTACAAATGTTGGTCTAATTGTTTGTTAAATGTTGGTCTTATATGCCAAATCTACGTCTTCAGGAAGTTTCATTAGACCAGCTTAAAATTGTTGATGTTCATATACAGAGGAAAGTGTACAAAAATTATTTGATTTAAATAATAAATGAGAAAAATTACTATTAAAATTACTACTACCTATCTAGAATTACTTAATAGGTAGTCTAATGAAATAATTACACCGAACACTACATTTTATGTATGTTTTTCACAATTTGTACCTGACCTGTAAACAAATTATTAGTCTTAAATAAATATGTATATTTTTTTTACAAAATCGATGTAATAAACTAATCGCCCAGTCGCACTGTCGGACTGTCAATATGTCTCGCCCTTACCCTCAGGCTAGTGGCTGTCACACACACGCGTCATTTTTATCACCCTCATAACCGGTTTTTTTGCTTCGATCGTTCCCACGGCTGGGACGCGTGCCAGATCAACTCGATTTATGAGTGTTTAGCACAACAAATATTGACTAGTATTGGGCTTAGGATAACGAGCGTGTAGAATCGCAATCGATTAATGAGCGATGTTATGAGCAAGTATTTCTTTCGGTTTCTTTTGGCTATTTCAATTCTTACTTAAGGATAATAAAGATTTGGTTACGGAAGTGGTTTTTCGTCGAACGTTGACATGCTGCACGCGTTTTTAACAAGTAAGAAACAAAAAGTTTTTTTAAGAGATAAGTTATCAAATTGTTTTTTATTCCTGTTAGGTCATCTGAAAAGGTAGGTACGTACATACATGTACTACACCTACAAAAAGTACCAACAGTTTAAAATTTTAAATTTAATTTTTCTGTCCTAAATTTTTTTTTAATCACCTCTCAACGAAATTTGTTCCAATTTCAATTCTATCTTTGCAGAAAAACGAGAGAATCAATCAAATTAAAAAAGAAAAAAAAAACATTTTAAAATATAAATTGACTATAGCTAATAACAAAGTATCAATAGAACCAAACTCTCACATTATTCCAAGCAACGTTTCCGGCGATATCTAAACACAGTCGCCCGGTGGTTCTAAAAAGCGAAAAGTTATTAATTTTTTCCGTACATCCAGATAATCCTCAGTCGAAAGCCGTCACCATCCCTCAGTATTAACCCTCGCGATCGAAAAAATGATAAACGTCCCGGATGGGGTAGGATGCGACACTTTTATTTAAGGGTTGGATAAGACGCGCTTAATGCTGGAATGGCTCTTTTATGACACCTCGGTAATATTGCGTTTATGAGTTCCTTTTGAAAACGTGAGTTTCGGATAGTGCGTGCACTGATGAGGCTTTAATGTTGGATTAGTTCGCTTGTTACATGGTAGATACAAAATCTCTGTACACAAAGAAGAGAAGTCTGAGATGAGTGATAAGATCGAAATTCTGGTGAGCACCAAAGCCTTTGATGTGACAGTGCCTTTATCTGAGATACAAAACGTTGAAAAGTAGAATTTTCCGGAAAATAAGTTCCGCGGTATTTTGATGTTTGGACAATGACATTAATAATTATATACTCGTAACACTTGGTACCAAAAAAGAAGCGATCGAAGAAGTTTGGCAACGTCGGGCGCGGTCAGATCTACCTGTGATTGCCAGTAACCCATTAAATACCCATTACAGGATCGGGTCTCCTTCTCGTAATGAGAGGTATGTAGGCCTTAGTCCACCACGCTGGCCTACTGCGGGTTGGTGGACTTCACATACCTTTGAGAACATTTTTTTTTGTGAACTCTCAGGCGTGCAGGTTTCCTCTCGATGTTTTCCTTCACCGTAACAGCAGGTGATATTTAATTTTATAAAGCGCACATAACTTTTTTACAAAGTCATTGGTGCGTGCCACTGGGATTCGAACCCGGACCCCTCGATTCTAAGGTCGAATTCTAAGCCACTGGGCTGTCACCGCTATGGGTGACCAATAGGTGATTACAATTGCAAAATAGGGGGGGCACGTTAAACCATTGGCTGTGGTTGTTATCGATAAGATAGCAGTCGTTAAACCTTGTCGGAGGCCTTATGGACTCTATCTATGGCGGTTGGCCTCCCGTTTAGAGCAGAGTAAAGGAGTATGCTTCAGGCCTCCCCTATTGTGGGGAGAGGTCCGTGCCTAACTGTGAGACATAAAGTGTTACAGACAATGGATACCTAATGAACGTATAAAATGTTGCATTAAAGCACAGTCCCTCAGGCTGTCGAAAATGACAAAAAATATCAGACAAAAAAAGCTCCTCCTAGCTACTATTTTATAAAAAATACCATCAAAAATTTTCATCCACTTTAATTTGTCCACCCTATACTATATCCTCTTGATAACCGAGGGTTAGTGACAGCCGTCAACGCCGGATTAACTTTGAACCGTGGTTAAAAAATGAATGGACTTTTTCTCTCCACAGTTTAGTTCATCACTTTGATAAGCTCTTCGATTATAGTGTCAAATTTAAAACCGTGATTTTTAACGATGGATTAGTTCGAGAGCTTATAATCAGGTTTTTATTAGTAATTGATTTTTCAATGGAAGTTATGTTGATACATAATGGTCTAGTGATACAATTAACAAACTTTCATTGATAACGACTTGATGGTTTAATCAGTAAACTTTCTTTCTGGTCTAGGGCGAACTACTAAATCAATATTGTTTTTTAAAACAACTCTCATAACTCCCAAATTAGGATTCCTTAAGTCGTGGGTGCCATCGACACAAGACAAGAACACACGATTCCGGACCAGAAATACAAATCTATACTCATCATACAAGCACTGGAGGGAATCGAACCCAGGAAGCACAACGTTCCAACCTTAACCACAACCTTAACCACTGCGCCACGCAGGCCTTTATATTTTAAATTTAGGTAGCGAGCATTAAGCAACTTGGGGTTACATAAAAAAAATTCAAAATCAACTCCACGACTTACGGCGCAGTAGGCAACCCAAAATTAAATATCTTGGAATGTTGATATGAAGACCTACCACATAGTCGACCTTTTCTATACAAAAAGTCACAAGAACACACAACCCCCCCCCCCCGGCACTACTTGCACCCCGTAGCGCAACCCTCACCCCCCGTCGCGAGGTCTCCATCAGCACAACCCTCAGTCACACGCGTCATGGGAACACGCATGCTCTCACATATTCTTGTAATTGACCCCTTGCAAGAATGGAAAAAAAGAAGTTGTATTTCCGAAAAATATTTTTGCTTATAATCCCGTAAGAAAAATCTTAAAAACGTATACCTAGGTAGATTTTATTTTATTTTATTTATTTTCTGATATATTCCTTAGTACTCATACACAAGTAGAAATCAAATAAAAATTTCTCCAAATGCCGATGGACGCATGGTGCTGTTAATGTAAATTCCGATGGAGTTAAGGTACTGATAATGTAAATGCCGACGAAGTTAATGTACGGATAATGTAAATGCCGATGTAGGTAAGCTACTAATAATGTAACTGCTGATGGAAGTAAGGAGCTGATAATGTAAATGGTGATGGGTGAGGCAAGGGGCAAGTAAATGAGTAAATGGCAATAAAATTGAAAATTGAGAGAGATTGAAGCCTGTAAATGACAAAGACTTTTTAATATAAACCTTTGCCCTTTTCATAAAAGCTCTAATTGTGATTATCTGAACTTGTCCTTGAACAGACAACAGTTAAACACATTTAGCATGTATTTTAATTACAAATACAAATGTCCCTTGTCACAACAAAAGCCATA
Organism: Erynnis tages; assembly: GCA_905147235.1. NCBI lineage: Eukaryota > Metazoa > Arthropoda > Insecta > Lepidoptera > Hesperiidae > Erynnis > Erynnis tages. The sequence goes on from LR990079.1 coordinate 287,210, forward strand.
CAAAAGTGAGTCACACGTGAAACATAATTTTATTCCCTTTACAAAGAAATGTGTGATTCATTTTAATAACATGGTTATACGATACACTTTGTTTTATTACGCTTTTATAGATATTGGGGTTGCCTCTAGTGTAGGTTGTTAACGAAAATGTTTAGATTTGATTGCTCGTAACAAATTTCATACGGTTTTTTAAGCTTAGAAATGCCCATGTCTGTCCCATTAGTGACCCATTGCAGGGTGGTCTCCCAATGAGAAGGATGAAGGCCTTAGTCCACCACGCTGGTCTAATGCGGGTTGGTGGACTTCACATATCTTTGAGAACATTATGGAGAACATTAATTCCTCACAATGTTTTCCTTCACCGTTACAGCAAGAGATATTTAAATTTGTGAAGCGAACGTTGATCTAAAGCCGCAGCGCTTGACTACTGGGTTATTACTATTTATCGCTGAGCGATTTACTATTATTATTATTATATCCAAACAGGCTTTTGAAATATAAATTTTCCAAAAAGTGAGAGGTTTATTGCGCATAATCCTCTGTCGCAAGCAGTAGAGCTTTTGCGTATTCCTTTAAACTTCAAACGGGCACGAATCAATACTCAATGAATAGTTATTCAGCATTAGACACGAACGATAATAACAGGCCATTAGACATTATTACTCTCCTACAATTCATTCGGAATCAACTGTGAGTATCGAATATTTATATCCAATCGAATATTCATGTGTCGTTGTGCCGCGCATAGAATAAATTTATCGACGTATCGATACGCGAAAACGTTGTAAGTGACTATTTTCCTAAATATGCAATGTATGTATTTGGAATGCTATTAATATTTATTTCGAACAGAAATATATGCTGCAGAATATCGGGAATTTTGATTTATCTAATATTTGTATATGGAAATGGGATCGTCGAATTTTTCAAAAATGTATTTTCAAACACGTTTTGCTACATAAAAAATGAAATATATATATATATATATGTCTTGATGAATAGACATAAAAAGCCACTACTGTTTCTAAACAAAGGCTGTTTCTAAGGCTGTTTCTAAAGAAAGTATAGAAATATTTTCTTAATATTTTTCAAAATAACAAATGTTCGTATAATACCTAATTTCTTCGCCAGTTGTGGCCCGACTATCAATGTTTTTTTGGTTCGGTATAACTTCAAATTGGTCCTACATTTTTTGGGTGAGGATCTAATATTGGGTGCAGGAGCAACAAAGCGCAACTACTAAACGGAGTGGAATAAATCTCCAAAAATATCCTAATATTGAAGTCTGTTTGTAAAATATTTATTACTTTTTAGTTTCATGGCAGTTCACATTTTTAACCGACTTCAAAAAAGGAGGAGGTTCTCAATTCGTCTTTATGTTTTTTTATGTTCATTTTTTTGTAAAAAATAATTAATTTTTAAATAATTTTCCATGTTTTAAAATTATGTCACTTACTCGATTCTGCCAGTAACCTGCAATTATTTTGTCTGCTGCACCGAAACAAGGCAATTCGACCCCATCGTTAATGCCATAAACAACGGTTCGACACCGTGAATGCCATCACGAATAAAGGGAATGGATTATGGAATGCAAATGCGATTATTTCCATTGAAATTAAAAGCTTCACGTCAAAAGGCTGTATAACACATATTATTTCACTTTAAAGGTTATGTGGGGAGAGACAAAGGTTTCGACGGTTTTGTTTCGTGCTTTCTCTATTTTACAACTCTTTATTATAATACGCGATGCCTTTCAGAAGCATGAAAGCGTACTTAATGTAGTATTTACTCTCACTTGTAATGGTGAGGTTACTATTGGAAGAAAACCTGGTTGTCAAAAAAATCTTGATAATTATGTTCTCAACGGTATGTGAATAGGTCAGCGTGGTAAACAAAATCCAGTTATGATCAATATGTTTCTCATCATGTGAGGAGGCTCGCACATCATTCATCATCTATCTGTAATAGATTGATGACGAATGACAGTAACTAATATAGGGCCAAATGTATTTTACAAGTACATCCATCTACTAATAAGCCTAAAAATGAAACTGATAAGTCTAACGCAAGACAAATTATTTCCTAACTAATAAGATAGCTATAAAACCAGTCTCATGCTCTGAGCATAAAGCTGGCTATACCTAAACCCTTTAGATTTATAGTATAGGAACCGCTAATGCCTTTACCGATCTTCATGAATAAGGCCATTAGAAAGCGAAGTCTAATAAAACCGAGTACAATCGCAACGCATCGTCTGAAAGCTGGTTGCTGTGTAAATATTGATAAAGTTGATCGGGTTTAATAACTATCGGTATGGTGCAAACACTCGGCTTGTTTGCTTGACGATTCAATTTGTTGTCGGATGCGGACCAACTCTCAATATTTATAGAATTTACGGAATAGTGGGTGTCGGGATATATTGGGCGGCTTTACACCTATGTATGTGTTTAGAATTGATTTTTAGACCATTGTTAAAAATATAAAGATTTTTTCTTACTTTACAAAAGGTTAAGAGATTCTCTACTTGGGCTAAATTGTGGGACTAATTATGTAGAGCGATGTAGAGAAAGAAACTTTTATTATTGAACAGTGATGATTCAAATAACTCTACACAGTATTAAAGTTACAAGTAAAATAATGTTGGTACATATTCTGTTTTCTCAATATTTTCATTATAAAATTATTTTTCTCTTATAGGTTTGTCTATTCTTCAGGTTTTAGTAGCATACTATTATTTTTATATTGAACGCAAATAACATTCTAACAATACTAAAATAGAGTAAAGTAAGTCTCTTCTCTCTACATTAAAAATGTAGAGCTTCTATAGTGGATTTCATAGGCAGTGAAACAAATCAACAATTTAAAAAGCAAATATCGTTATTGTCACAGTGCAATTTAAAATGTAAATTCAAGTTATTTTAATTAAGGTATCGGTGCTCACATAAAAATAAAATAACTTGTTTGGATATTTGGAACGCGTTTAGGCCGGTTTTGAATCTGCTCGATTTTTAACCGACTTCAAAAAAAGGAGGAGGTTCTCAATTCGTCTGTATGTTTTTTTTTTTTTTTATTTTTATTTTTTTTTTTTATATTTGTTATCGCCGCATTCCGTCATTTGATAACCGATTTGAATTTTTTCTTTTTGGTTGGAAAGATATTACTTTGAATTTGGTCCCATATTAAGTTAGTGTTGATCTGATGAAGAGTTTCGGAGATACAGAGTGGAACTCTTCAACGGATAAGAGTTAAGGAACCGGGTTAAAAAAATATTATTATTGGTCACATTACCTTTGCAAAACTATGTAGACATAGACCACCTTCGAGTCTGATGATGGAGTGGAACTCGTTTTTATTTTATATTTCTGACCGCCGTATTCCGTCATTTGGTAACCAATTTGAATTGTTTTTTTTTTTGGTTTGGGAGCTGTTACTTTGGATTTGGTCCCATATTAAGTTGGTGATGATCTGATGAAGAGTTTCTGAGATACAGAGTAGAACTCCTCAACGGATAAGAGTTAAGGAACCGGGTTAAAAACATATTATTGTTAGTCACATTACCTTTGCAGAGCTATATAGACATTGACCACCTTCGAATCTGTTGATGGAGTGGAACTCGTTATAAGATAGGAATAATTAAATCGTGTTTAAAAGTTCACTTAAATAAACCATACAAATTATAATTACATTTAATTTGTAATTATGGTGTCCGTAAGGTTACCATTGAGAAGCCAGTTGCCACTGGCGTTTTTAGACTGTAAAAGTTTCGCATAGCTCTGCCATGTATAGTAACAAATACTAGCGACGGGTATCCACGACTTTCCCAAGTACCTACGAAAACGAATCTAATGCAGTAGTTACCTACTTCCGAACGGCCATACCTCCGGCTTCCGGTTTCTCAGAATTTTAGTATACTTGCCTATATTTCTTTTATATTTGTTATCACCGCATTCCGTAATTTGTTACCAGATTTGAATTTTTTTCTTTTAAGTTCGGAAGATGTTAGTTTCAATTTGGGCCCATATTAAGTTGGTGTTGATCTGATGAAGAGTTTTGGAGATACAGAGTGGAACTCTTTAACGGATATTAAGTAGGTGATGATCTGATGAAGAGTTTCGAAGATACAGAGTGGAACTCCTCAACGGATAAGAGTTAAGGAACCAAGTTGATAAATTATTATTGTTGGTCACATTACCTTTGCAGAACTATATAAACATTGACCACCTTCGATGCTAATGATGTAGCGGAACTCGTTATAAAATAGGAATAATTAAATCGTGTTTAAAGCAAGTTAATTTAAATAAACTGTACAAATTATATATTTAAACATTAAAAATGGTAATCCGTAAGGTTACCATTAAGTAGCCAGTTGCCGCAATCTATGATGAAGCATTAAAACTAACATACCAGAGTCAGATAATAGAGTGGAAGTGAAACTATGACAACTAAAAAGCATTAAATAAAATAATTTTAAACAAAAATGTGAACCGACTTCGAACTAAAAAGTAAGAAATAACTTTACAAACAGACTTCAATAATAAGGTATTTTTGGAGTCTGTGCCCAAGTTCATCCTCAGTTTAACCTCAAGTAACCTCATTTTTGCAGACGAGTTTTAAAGTCATGAAGAAATCATGATATGTTTTACTATAAAACTTACTACTTTATATATTTTACTAAAAAAGAAGTATGTAGGTAAATATGTACTTAGGTAATATTTTATTCATTTATTATAATTGTACGGGCTAGTATCGACACCATACGATAGTCAAAGAAAAGATGTTGTTAAAGTTTATAATATTTATTGTTGTACACTGTAGGTATGATAATGATGTTGCTATGAGTACGCGCGCGATATGTTCGTATCCCAAATGCATACTAAATTGAAAATGTGACCGGCGCGTGCTATACGAAAAACGCGCTGACGGTTGGTGTACGGTTGCACCGTACAATAATGTACAATAGAAAGAGAGACTTTCTTTCTGTTGTATCATAAAATAATTTTAAACAAAAATGTGAACTGACTTCAAACTAAAAAGTAAGAAATAACTTTACAAACAGACTTCAATACTTAATAAGATATGTTTGGAGTATGTGTAAAAATGAGGTTACTTGAGGTTAAACTGAGGATGAACTTGGGCACAGACTCCAAAAATACCTTATTATTGAAGTCTGTTTGTAAAGTTATTTCTTACTTTTTAGTTCGAAGTCGGTTCACATTTTTGTTTAAAATTATTTTATTAAACCTAATGTCGAATAATTTGAATACTGCTACCGGTGTTTCAACAGGTTTTAGAAAAATGTAGAAATGTTCTTTTTTATGTTTGAATCATATAAATTATTTATTATTTTTAACATTTAAAGATGAGAGAGCTTTCTCTCATAAATCTAAAACAGAATGTTTAGCTCTATTTGATGCTATACATAAAATGTGTAAGAATTTAATAATATTGGTACATAGCTATACGAGTAGGTACTTACCGTATTTAATCTTAAATGTCGTTCTTATTTCAAGCAACAACTTGAATTTACTAAGAAAGGATTTTGTTTGAAATTTAATAGAGTTGTTGTTAAAAAATAAAAATATTTTCACTCGGAAGTTCTTACAGTTCGTTACTTTAAATTTACCGTTTTTTTATGTTATTGTTAACATTCAATAAAAAAATTTGTTTTGTTTTACTTCTCAATCTTATGCCTAGAAACATAAAACCTATGATGTAGGTTAGACCTCTGCGAGTCGGTACTAACATTGATTGTTTTGATCCACATGTACATATCTCTATTCTCTAAGATTCAAACCGTTACAACTGTCATTTTCAAACTCACATACCTGGCGGACAAACGCAGTCTCCATAATCCCTGATGCTTCTCCGCGGCCTCCAGTAGCTGGGAGGCCTCGCCATCACCTCCCTCCGGAGCCTCTCCACCAGCGGCTGCTGCGGCTCCAGCACCGCGCTCCTCAGCGCCAGGTGCTGTTCCTCGAGCAGCGAGAGCCGGTCCTGCAACCCCTGCTGCTTGTACAGACTATACCCACTTGAGATCAGACTCATGGCACACGCACACCACAGCACCGCACAGTACACCCACGGGTCGCCCGGACACCGGTCGTCGCATTTTTCCACTTTTTTCGTCTCTTTTTTCTCCTCCTTCTTCTCCTTCTCTTGCCTGGCCGGACTCTTGCCCGGAGGCGCCTTCACTCCCATTTTCAAAATCATCGTCACTCTCATAACATTGCGTTTGTGAACACAACCATTGCTCTACACACCGCACAATGAAGGTATTTTTTAATTTTCAAAAAAATATATTAGATCATGTTGAATCACACTTTTAAAATGCGAAAAGGGCGTTAAACCATTCATTAATTCTAAAAGCTCGTCGATTAAGTTTACGTGTTTGCGATCGTAATTTATTTCGATGCTCGCGCGCGGACGAATCGAATACACGTCCTCCTTCTTTGGAAGGCGGTTCGCCACTGACTATGTGGATGTGGGATTGAATAGAATCCGGCTGACTAGGGTGGCCGAGCCGTAGAGACGCGTACTGCGGTATACACGCGTAAACATTTCGTTTGCATACTTGGAGAAAAGTAGAGAATCTCTAAGTATCGGATTTCTTGAGAAATTTTCTCCAAATCTTTCTCCAAATTTACGAAATTAAGAGCACCTTCGGGGATCTTGGGGGCTAAAGTTACTGGGGGTAAGAAACTTACTTCTTATTAATATTTGAGTTAGTCCATATTTTCTTTTCTCAAGCAGTTTGGATATAATGCTCAATTCAACTCAGGTTTTAAGATAGAGTTGTAGAGTCTCTACATTTCTCATCAATGTATGACATTATAATGCTTAGTTCTCTAAATCTTCTAATCTATTATTATGTTATAATTTCAACATACTTTCATGAATATTAATTAAAAATTAATGTTGAATGTTAAAAATTAGTAACTTTTCATTTTTTTTATTATACTTCTTAATGCCATAGGAGTTCTAAATACCCAAATTCCATTGGTAAGGGTGGTAGATTGCACTGAAGGGGAGGCCGTAGATCACTTGCTCGCTGGTGTGAAAGAGGGGATGTTTATGGATATGGGGAACACTTTTAACCGACTTGTTTAATTTTAATAACAATGTATCACTTCCAATTTTAATGCTTGAGGTACTACAAAATAATTGTTTAGTTATCATAGTTGTTTTATTGTTTAATGTAGAGTTAATTTTAACTGCAATGCTGTGAAATAATTCAGTTGAAAAATAGTTTTGTCTAATGATGTTATAAGGTAATGAAACGAATATAAATATTCAAGAATCTTGGAAGGGAGCTCGAAAAATAGGTACACTTCAGAAGCACACTTCTTCCATCAAACCTCAAAAATAGAGATAAGTTGACCATCCGATTCTAGGCTTTGGGCATCGGAAATATACATTTAGCGTCCTTTTATTATTAAAGTGAGTGTAAAGGCTGGAATTTTCAACGTCCGTCATACTCGTAGGTCTTGTATAAGACATTCACTATGAAGCTAATTTAAGCAGCCAACATAGCTCTCAATTTTAGCAAACTAAAGTAAAGTAAGCAGTAAATGTAGATATAGACATAGATAAGGATAATAAGGATCTATATTATTTCAAGAAAGACTGCAGCATTATTCGTTATTTTTAAAGGTTAACGTTGTAAAAAGAAGAACAACGAATTTGAGAAACCAACCCCAGGGCATTGTTCCGAATAACCTCTGGCTTTTATTAAAGATGTAACGAGAGATAACAGTTCGGTATTCCTTATTACCAGTTTCCGATTGAATAGGGTCGGGTTGCACTACGGGAGATGTGCACCAACTCACGCGGAAGAGGGGAGCGTTACATTAAATTGGGTACAGCTTAAACCGTGCGTTTGGTCCCTTATTAGAGTCCCGTGCCCAAAAGGTCCTACGGGACTCTATGCTATTTTACTGTCATTGTCACACATTTAATCAACCAGAACTTTTCTTTCTTTACTGCTTGTCTGTCCCTTTGTTAGTTTGTCCTTGAAGGCAGCATAGGATTTGATTTTTACTTCTTAGATCTGTTACGTGTATTCCTTTATTGGGTAGTCATATTGCACTGTAAAATAATTGATATTACTTTCAAAACAGTGCAAGGAGCTTTTTTCCGCCCGCTTTTTCCGCCAGACTACGTTTTGCCAGAGAGGCGATCAAATCGGACGAATTTATAATTTACAGTGCAATATATATGACGCTTATTAAGTGAGCACAAATTGTCCCTGATAATGAATAAAAACTTTTGATTTTGATTTTGACTGATTGTGACCCAAACATAACTGTCTTCACTAAACCGCTCCGTTTGCCAGTAACCCATTAATGACCCACTACAGGGTCGGGTCTCCTTCTCGTAATGAGAGGGATGTAGGCCTTAGTCCACCACGCTGGCCTACTGCGGGTTGGTGGACTTCACATTCCTCTGAGAACATTTATTTTGTGAACTCTCAGGCATGCAGGTTTCCTCACGATGTTTTCCTTCACCGTAACAGCAGGTGATATTTTATTTTATAAAGCGCACATAACTTTTTTACAAAGTCATTGGTGCGTGCCACTGGGATTCGAACCCGGACCCCTCGATTCGAGGTCGAATTCTAAGCCACTGGGCTATCACCGCTCCGTTCAATTCCAATGAAATAGAAGTTCTCGTAAATAGGGCAATAGATTGTATGTGAAATCGCGCGGAAAGGGGAGGTTGTGGGATGCAACTTCGAGATGAATAAAATGGATCCCTCGCGTGTTGGTTTGACCGATTGCCCGTGTGTAGGGTGAAATTGCTTTTGTTTATCGGTTTATGGGTGTAAGCTATGATTTGTTATTGTTTTTGTTCCTTAAGAGCGCGATAATTTTGGACGCGTTTTCGTGCGAATTTAACTCGTGCGTAGACGTTCGTACACGCACGAGCAATCCAGACCTAAGAAGTAGTATGGGAGTGCTCATTAAGTCGTACGTACGTAACGGACGTACGCGTAGGGAAACGCAGCACGGTCTAAATCCATATAGGATCCAGCTAGATGTAACCTTGTTTGTGTACTGCATACGAATAAATTTAATTTTTTTTTTGCAATTCCCCAAATAATAGGCTACCGCGCACGAACCTCACTATTTTAAGTGTTAATTCTACAGTAGTCAAAATTGTAATATTGGAGCCTGTTATAACCTATAATTACTATAAAGAGATACCTTACCAAAAAAAATCTCCAAGAAAATTAAAACTAGATAAAAAAAGTTCTACTAAACAATTTGATTATTATAAACGGTTATTACAAAACACAAAAATTCCTGTCTACCGATGAAAATATCTAGTTTCTAAACAAATTGTGGGTACATAATAACAGCGCGCCCGAACTTTTGGCCCGAGATCTGTATCGGTATTAATTAAATTTGTAGAGAATGAAAAAAGAGGAGATACTTTTTAAGCGATAGAGCTATTAATCTTTTTAATAGAGTCATTAAAAACCGAGTGGTGCCGCTAGCGCCGTCTCTCACAAAAACTATACGACTCTACCACTCTACATTTTTACATTACCCGATTTTAACTTGTTTTTTCTTCTTGTTCCGTTCGTAATTTCCGATATTAATACGTTTTTGTGAATCCTCTCTTTATATACGCTTGTTTTATGTCGATATTTATTAACTAAGCTTCAATAAATATTACAATTTTTACAACAATGCAATACCTCTTAATTTATTTATATTTTATCATAAATTGAATATTTAGTACCTTTCCGATACTGATTCGTTACATTTTAATTGATTTAATTAAGTTTTTTTGGAAATACAACCCCCATAAATTAACACATTGAGAAACTTGCATGGTCTTAAAACTATATTTGGATGGATTAATTATTATTAGTTTAAAATAAAAAAAATGATCGTATTATTTATTTTGTAAGTAAGTAACTTAAAACCATCTTAATCCCTAATCAAAATATTTACGAATAAATAACATACATCAAATTTTTTGTATGTCCAAACATTCTCAAATTTTATTTTCATGTCTGTCATTCCATACCTTTATTGAACATTCCTCTCCGACCGAAACAGATGCATTTCGAACATTTTACGACGCGTTCAAACATAACAATCATAAAACTAAGAGATAACTACAAGTGTTATTATACAAGAACCTTGCACCTGACTTTCTCTGTTAAATTTAAATAATTTAGCTATATATGTACATTGTACATATTTAGTAAAAAACGTATCAGTGATCGGTGAAGATATAAATTCTAAAAATCTTAATTTTTGTGTTAACATCTACTTTTTATTTGTATATTTTATTAAGTATGATGAAAAATAGTAAAAAGGTGTTAATTAATATCTTATTATTGTTTTATAAATGCAAATATTTTTCAATCAACATTACCTGCCTACATTTACGAGTAACTAACGTTTCATACATTTACATGTGTGTTGAAATGAACAAACACTCAAATACTTTTTATTACACAGAAACCACAGGGACATAACTTTATCAATATCTAAATGGCTCGAAATTTTTATTCGTCCCGAGTGAGGTTTAATGTTACTACGGTTTAATTGGTTTCATAAAAGTTTCGAGTCATAAATAGTGGAGAGCCGAGTCTTATCGCAGTGTATAAATAAAACAGTAGTGCTTTGATGTACAATGGAATTAGAACCAACATCGACGCCGTGTATCGTAAGATCATCTTCCTTTTGCGGTTGTACATTGAGATAGTAGAAATTGATTTCATCTAGGCCATTCTCCACGATGGTTCAATATGGACTGATGAAGACGGAGAGGAAATTTATCAAAAGTTAATGAAGTCGAAGCTGCTTTACCCATCACTTATTCGATTCTAACAACCTACGACATCAATCGCCTTTATGCCACAACATAATACAGTAATATAAATTTAAATAATAATAATAACAGTAAAAGTATTCGTCCTAACAATCTTAGAAAAAACAGTCATTTAATTAAGAAAAGCAAATCTTAGAATAAACAGTCATTAAATTAAGAAAGACAAGGATTTCATAGAAATTTGAATAAGGTAAATACAAAGCAGTATGATCCCAACTCTCCCCAGGGCATCTCAGGGAATAGAATTTGGAAGTGCAAAAAATATATTGAAAGCGCTTACTTATTAAAAAATAACTCAAAGCATAGTTTCCCTAAATACTTAAACAGTAACTACAGATAATAGAAAGAAGTGATTTATTAATCAAAATAAACCAAAAGTTACTTCAAATTCTTAAGCAGTTACTGCAGAGGTAGAAATACTCGTAAATATAGAAGAGCTTCCGATACATTGCTACAAATTATAATGTCGGAAATAAGTTGTATAGTTAACGAACTCCAATAAATAAAACTTAACGAGGGGTAAATAAAAAATTATAAATGTCGTAAAACTTTCCAAAATATCCCACAAATGTTAATAAGAGGGGCGACTCGGTGTCAAGTTAGTAATCAAATGAACACTCCGAATTATTGGATACTTTACAATTATTATCTTTATAGAACGTCATTTGTACGTAGGAATCACGAATCAAGTTTATGAATAACTTAAATATTTTGATCAAGTTTTTTATGAGTGGATGTAATTTGAAAGAATATTAAACTGTCTAGCTTAGTTACAGATTAACTAATCCGAATTTATTTTTCCTTTGTGTTTAAAGTTTCAAGGATTTATATGAGGATTTTATGTCTAACTTCTGATGAAACTTAAGTTCAAGAAGGCCTGAAGAACTTAATCGTTTTACTACTTTATCTACTTTTCCTGTACTTGAAGAAATCTATTACGTACCAAGAACCTCTCAGTTCTCTTTTCAGTCTTTTCAATTTAGTCTGGAATTCATAATAAAATTTAGGATCATAATAGCAGCAAATAATAAAGAATAGTATTATAATAAGACTCCGTTTTTATGTGTAAATCTAATTTCCACATCGCTGATAAAAAAATTAAAACATTTGACTCTAAAATCTAATCGATTAATTTATACTCAATTAATTTTTAATATTAAAACATTTCTGTTTTAAGGTTCACGTGATAGTTTAAGATCGATAATTCTAGAAAACAACCAGAGAAGAACGAAAACAGGTATTATTTTGTTACTTTTCTCAACCAGGCGTTCTAAGCTTTTAAATAATTTACCTTATAGTAGGTACTTATTTAGGTACCTACTGTATATCTTCGGAAACAGATACAATTGATACAAAAGCGTTGCAATAAATCACTACAAATAGAGAAGCGCTGGTAAGTCGCAGGTCATTTATCACTTCTGCATACGAAGTGCTCAAGATATTACCATTGAATGGAAAAATTATGCAAATGACACCCCCGTGGACCCCGCGCTCATTGAGATGCTAAACCCTGCTAAACAGTTCACTAGCGGTGTTGTTTACTTCTATCGACTAGACATATTAGTCCTGTCAAATAGCAACGGTATTATTTATAGTGGACTAGTGATGTTCTGGGTCAGTTTTTTTTTTATCTTTAATTGCTATCCACAGACTCTAGGTCCGTGCCTTTTTTTGCATCACGTTACTAGTAATATTTTTGCTCCAGAAAAAGTTATTTGTCAATTTTGGCCCGGTGTCTCCTTGGACCGTCCCGGGCGTTCCTTCAGGGTTTCTGCAATGACTGTCGCGTCTCTGTGGCTGATTGCAGGGTGAGTTTTTTTAAAAAGTGCTCAAGATATTCACATTGAATGAAAAAATTATGCAAAAGACACCCTCGTGCAGGCCATCTGGTGTTAAATGTCACTGCAACCCATAGACAACCACACTTGAAAACAAATAGAGAAGAAATGACGACCTGAGTGGCGCAGTGGTTAAGACATCGGTGCGCTGCGCGGAGGGTCCTGGGTTCGATTCCCAGCAGAGCAGAGATTTGAATGATGAGTTTAAATTTCTGTTTCTGGTCTGGGTGTGTGTGTTCTTGTCTTGTGTGGCGCCCACGACACAGGGAATCCTAGTGTGGGGCTATGAGTGTGAAGCGTTAAAAAAATAGAGAAGAAATCCTACCTGAGATTGTATGCGAAACACAAGGCAGCCCCGCCGACACAAGACATGAGGAACATGTTGCTTTACGATGGGCTAAGAGGCTAGCAGTAAGCTAGTACCTTAGACGAGCTCCTATGGCTAAACACCTTTTCCGTCTTGCGTCGTATGTCAGTAACCCATTAATGACCCACTACACGGTCGGGTCTCCTCTCACAATGAGAGGGATGTAGGCCTTAGTCCACCACGCTGGTCTACTGCGGGTTGGTGGACTTCACATGCCTTTGAGAACATTTTTTTTGTGAACTCTCAGGCATGCAGGTTTCCTCACGATGTTTTCCTTCACCGTAACAGCAGGTGATATTTAATTTTATAAAGCGCACATAACTTTTTTTACAAAGTCATTGGTGCGTGCCACTGAGATTCGAACCCGGACCCCTCGATTCGAGGTCGAATTCTAAGCCACTGGGCTATCACCGTTTTTTATTGAATTTTATAATATGAAAAAAAGGTAATTCCAATACAAACAACTAGAAAATTTTATTGTTACCCCCTGCTGAAACAGAAATCACATCTCCTAAGCAGATCAAACAGGCTCTGAACCGGAAACCTCTAGAGGTGGGAAATCTGTATTTATATATCCATCACGCTTTTTTTCCTTAAATAAAAAGTTGTAAGTTTGACGAGTGTTTGAGTTGGTGAACAATCGCGCTTTAAGATTTCCCTCGACACCGTGCTGTAATCGTTAACAAAGTTCCAGTTACCAACACGCGATCAAAACTTAGCCGCTTTAAACGCAAGGACATTGTTTTATATTCAGCGAGCAAATAACCAACAAGCAAGGAAGAAATTAATTCTTGCAATAAAATTTTACACGTTAAACGAGTTGTACCTCTTGAGTTACACGTAAATAATGTCCGAAGCGGTGATAGCCCAGTGGCTTAGAATTCGACCTCGAATCGAGGGGTCCGGGTTCGAATCCCAGTGGCACGCACCAATGACTTTGTAAAATAAAAGTTATGTGCGCTTTATAAAATTAAATATCTCCTGCTGTTACGGTGAAGGAAAAAATCGTGAGGAAACCTACATGCCTGAGAGTTAAAAAAAAAAATGTTCTCAAAGGCATGTGAAGTCCACCAACCCGCATTAGGCCAGCGTGGTGGACTAAGGCCTACATCCCTCTCATTGTGAGAGGAGACCCGACCCTGTAGTGGGTCATTAGGATTACTGATAATGTCCGATTAAAATTTTAGCTAAAATGATATTGTATCTAGTGTGGTGCACTTTTATACCTATAGTTGCAAGAGACAGAAAAGAGAATAGAGAGGGTAGAATAACCCTGAGGATTGTCGACGCAAAAAAAGAAAAAAAAATACGAAATATAATGGCTTCATGTATGAGAACTTAGATAACAAACAGTTTAGTAATTTTTTACCCAGTGAATATATCTCTTAATCTTTTCTTATTTGCGATGTGACGCTCTGGTGTGCAGTGAATTAAATTAGCGAAACGAGGGAGCATGCAAAAGAATGTTCATTTGATGAGGATATGCTTTGTACTTGAGGTCCCAGAGATAATATTCAAAAATATGACTTTTAGAGTAGATATAATTGTAGGAGAATATAACAGAGTATATAAATGTGAAATTAGAAATTGATTGGTTACCAAAATAAAGTAAAAACCGTTGGATTCATAGGGCTTTGGACCAGTTGTGTTGTTTAGGAGAAACCAATGTGCAACGTTCGTCGTAGTAAACACCGCATCAAAAGTGGCCCATCCGTTTACTAGTTTAAGGACCCCAACAGATAGACATGAAACTTGCAACGTCCTCTTTTTAGTCGGGGGTTAAAAAAACTAATAGGTAATATCAGTAGAATGTTTGACGAGTTACATCGTCGCTGCAGTTGACTAGGCGCGGAACTTTGGATTGAATTTGTCCCGAGATGGATCGTCACCGTCTATAAACTTTAGCTGTGCTGGTAGACGAATGTTCTGCGATCAAGTTTCTTGTTTACTGCACAAATAAAATGGGAAAAAGTAGATAATATTGTTTATCTTTTCAATAAATTCTATCCCTGACTTCCACTTGGTCAAGAAGGTAATAAAAATTGGTTTATATCTCAATCCAGATTCCCATATAATAAGGTAATACTAGGACAAACAAACACGCTTTTACATATTGATGGTTGTTAGAATTTCAATTGAACTAATAAGTAATTCAATATATTTAATTTCGATAGCACTTTTGAAATAAAGAAAGAAAAAACAAAAAAATAAAAATAAAGTGTGCTGTAAAAATATTCATATTAATAGGATAATTATAAATTCCTCTTTTCGTATCCAAAGAAATTTTTTTGCCGCTCTTATTATACTACTGCATATTGTCTTACAAATTCAATGAGCTTTAATAAACCTACTATGAAAATCGGGAAACCCCTCTCTTTTTAGGTTTGTCCGTCTTACTTTTGACTCTTACTTTCGCTCTTAGGGTTCCTAATAAGAATTCAAACTCTACTGGTATAATGTATAACTCAATAGGTGCTCTACATTAATATACGAGTACATCAACAAATCTTAATCACTTTATTGATACTTCAATAACCAACTTCCGAGTTTAATGACGACCCAAGACTTAGTGCAAATCACGTTTAAATACCAGCCCCTAAACAAACACCCCTTATCGGACGGGTAATGGTTGTATCGGAAGTTTCGGACACAATCGGACATTACGGTCTGCGCTTTATGAGTTCTGGTTTCATACATTCATAGTTTTAGTAACACTAGTGGTGATCGTAGAAACGGTGATAGACTAGTAGCTTATTTGGTCTTTTATTCGAAAGGTCGAATCTGATTGGAATGTTACATTCCACTGTTGTTGTTAAAGCTTCGTCGTATAAAATAAAATGTCACTTCCTGAAGCGGTAAAAAAAAAGTTTTTCAGTGCATGTGAAGTCCAGCGATCCACAATAAACTAGCATGGTTATGGTCATTTTCATTACGAGAAAAGACACTAAGGGTAGACCACCAATTTAAAAGGGATAAGTATTTTAATAAACTGTCAAAAAAAACGCATCATTATTTTTTTAATTTCTTGAATAAATAACTGCATTTTTGATAACACTTAATAGAGGTACCTTTCGTTTTTACTGTTCATAATTTTTATACCTGAAAAAGTAAATATGGATTGATCAAATGCCCCGTAAAACCAAAAACTAACCTATATTCCTGCAATAAATTATTTTAATTTTCAAGTGATTTTCATTTTCATTTAAAGGCACCCAAATTCAAAATTTAAAATTAATTATGTGTGTTATCAACTTATCATCCCGATTTTAATTTCAGTCCGCGGAACATAAATTAATTGAAGAATGTTTAATTAAATCTTTAATTCCAAACAGAAATAAGTTAAATAACGATAGCCGTCCAATTTGTGGAGGTGTAAATTGGTCTACTTCTCACTTTACGAGTCTCGCCTCGTCACCCTTCCCGATATTGCCACTGTTTAAAGGGGTTGTAACTGTTTTGAGTTGACTAACTAACTAACTTGAACTTCTGAATTACCAGCGAAATTAAATAAGTGTGTTTTACACTTTCTTCTTTAAACTTTGTTTGGTCGTTAAGGTTTATTAGGTGGTAGAGCTAAAGTAAATCATCCGGGGAGGTACGATGCTGCCAGCCGCTTTATCCGTCGTAAAGCAGCATGTTCTCCATACACTTTTTTATGCTCAACGTCCAACTTCACAACTTTGCGGAGCAGTCGTAAAACGCAAGATGATTACATAACACTGCTTAATTTTACTGCAGAGAAGTTAAAATGTGGTTTCTAAAGAGTTGTCATTGTTCTCGGGACACTTTTTACGAAGATCACAAAGTTTTTAATAACATTACATAAAGAAAGAACTCATTAAAATTTTCCGTGAAAACTTTTATTCTGAAATTTTACAATCTCCGCATTTTCAGTGTTAAATATTACAATTTTATTATTTTCTTCATTTTTTATACTGACACTTTAACTTTGACAAGCTTTAGTATACAATTAATCCAATTTTTTGTACCCGGCGCCCTCTTAAGCCGCCGTGAAGCAATAATGAATATTCATTTTTCAATTAATTTCCATGTCTTATGTTTTTTAAAAGATGTGTTGTTCCCGAAGAAATGTGACTGACTATCATAGTCCTGTATCATAGTAGAAAATCATGCACATAAGTAGATACATTTTTTATCTTATTTGAAGTTGGACCTGGATGACCATGGATTGCAGTGGCCTCTAAACATCAGCACGCCTGTTTAACTAATAACTACCTATAAAAAGTTGAGTGATAATATTAAATTAAAAATTTAAAAAAGCCACCGACACAATAATTTATATATATTTTTTTTATAAATGGAGCAAGCAAACAGACAGACGGGCCACCTGATGGTAAGTGGTCACCGTCGCCTACTGATACGTGCGACACCAGGGGGGTCGCCAGTGCGTTGCCGGCTATGAAGGAGAGCTTTTTTTTATATTTGCAGATATTGGGTATTTTTCCCACTTTTACCCCCAGAGTTTGTTCAGGACTCAACCGATTTTCATTGAACATATTATTTTGTAATGTACACGTGATGCGCTTTCCTTTGAGACCCCACTCGATTATATTTGCAGCCATTCGTTTATTCTTCCCCACTTTCACCCCCACACTTTTAAACCACTCAACCGATTTTCATCAAACATGTCTAAGAACACTCGGCCGTAACTCACCTTTCATACAAAAAAAACTAAATTGAAATCGCTTCATCCGTTCACAACCTACGGTGCCACGACAGACAGACAAACAGACACGTCAAACTTATAACACCCCTTCTTTTGCGTCGGGGGTAAAACTGCTAAGAGTGTAAATAAATAGTTTTATTGGAACAGATTCGCGGTACTAAATCTACTACGATATAAAATACATTACTCAGCGATCATAAATTACAGCTAGTCGTTCTAATTTCCATAGATATCGAAATGACGAACGACTTCGGGACCAAATGATTAATCCTGTAACCAGATATTCCTAGTGAAACATAGAGACAAACTGTATATGCGAGAGATATCAGAGTAAGCCTGCTTAAGGAGATATCAATAGGATAAGCTCTCTTAATGTCGAGAGCTGTAAAGCACGATTTGCGACTGTAGTATTTAGAATACTTTATTATGATTTAGGCATATGCTACAAGATGCTTCAATTATTTAGTGTATTACTTATATATAATTCAATTGGTGGTTATTAAAATATAATTTACGTCCCATTCTTATTTCAGTGACTCACAGCTTAAGTTTTACGGTTTACGGTCTGAAATGTTTAGAGTCATTTGTTAGAGTTTTGTAAGTGTCTTCCAACAGATTCTTTGAATAATTTGATAAATCCAATATCTATTGAAATAATTCTAGCTACAGGAAACACAACTGCGATTTGCTATCGCTGCCTTCAGTCGCGCAGTCGCAGGTCGCATCACTAAGAAGAACAAATACTCACATAATCAGACACGCTTGTAATAAATCAGAACCGAAATGTTTAAGTTAGTCCCTAGTTGCCACTTTACTTGCCTAAAGCAATTGAAGCAAACTGCAACTATAGAGAATGCCTACCTACCAAATTAAATTACGAACAACCGACACACAGAGAAATAATTCATGCTTTAAATAGCATAAATATAAAAAGCATTGCCACCTTTATAGACATAGAGAATGAAAATGCATCCCATAGTACCTAATAATATAATTATGATTTTTTGTAGATAATGATATAAACGAATCAAAAGCGTAAATAATTCTTTTCATTTCTTGGGTTCTGAACCTTAAACAGCTAACACATAGACACAAGACAGCAGGTTTATTTAATACTAGTTGTGCACGCGACTTTGTCTGCGTTAAATTCTCAAAATGTCTAAGTAACTCCTTATTATATTAGCTATCTGCTAGTGAAAGTCCTGTCTAAATCAGTCCAGCCGTTCCAGAGATTAGCCGGAACAAACACTCTGTCTTTTATCACACAGACAAATTGTAAAAAATGTCCTGTGTATATTGCAATTAATAAAAAGCGATTATTTTTATATTACAAACAGACACTCCCATTTTATTTATTTGTATAGATAATATTTACGTGTTATATTCAGATAATATTTATGTGAGAATTAACCTTTAAAGTATCACGAGTTCAGGTGTAGTGAAATCGTGACGCGCTCTGAAACCCGAGATGTGTTTATTACTAACTTCGCTATTGTAATTCTCTCATTGTGCTCGCCGAGTAACGCAGTCGTGAGATTGGAAACCGTTAAGCTGCCCGTATTTACTTGCATTTACTGTGAAAGACTAGTTGGATTGATCGATTTTTGTTTGGTGTTGCTGCTTTGTCCTCTTGTGTCATAATTGAGCTATTTCCATACCTTTTTATTAAAAAATGACAAAAATTGAAATGAAATTGAACCAACAGCTATGATAGTCTTTTCGTTAAAAATTCGGCCTCGTTCGTACTCGAGAGTCATTCTTAATGAAAGCGAAAAACCTGCTCCTTCTTTTTTAAGGTAGATTAAAACCTAGGTAGGTATGCAAATTTTTACCATCTAACTCTAGAAGCGTAGGCGGTCCGGTTAAATAATGTCTCAGACAGCCACTCAGTCATGATCCCCTTAACATACTCGTAGATAACACAACTACAATGATGATCCTAAGAAGCTAAACTTTACAAAGAACCGAAAGCCTATAACATACCCACTTGATTACTCTTCCCACACATATCCTCCAGACAAAACTAAGTCCGGTTAACAAGCTAAGTTAAAATGAAGTCGAAACTACGAGTATAAGGCGTTAGAAACTTATTGGCGCGTGTGAAGGTGGCGTAGTTAGGACGGCTGTGGTCATTGGGTCTTGGCTTCAAAGAGAAAATATACATAATTTATAATAGTAGGTAATTGGATAGCAAACGGGCATGCAGACCTGATCTTACATCCTATCACATACTACACCCTATCACAAATACAGAAGAAATCCTATCTGAGGTTATACATACATCCTTAACTTCGCCCAACCACGTGCTTTGCTACTCATAAGGACTAAGATGGTGGGAGAGGAGATCCGACCCTGCAGTGTGACCTAAAGGGATACAGATAATAGGCAATAAGTTAGATACGAAAAATTTAAAATTATTGAAAACTCATTTCAGGTAATTTTACGGCAATAGTCGAATAAACATGAATTAAGCTATAGAAAATCATTTTCGTAAATTACACTATGAAGAAACTTCTTTAGATACTTACGGTAAATTCGGTTTATAAAACTTCGAAACATCTTGAGAAAATAGCATCTTAAACTGTTGATAATTAACTGAATCCACATATCTATCAGATATTTGAAGTAAGTATAAGGAACCCAGTGGGTTACTTATACTGGGACCGGTCACGGGTCTTACGAATACAATTGCTTTCCACTAACTATACACAGAATAACACCCATTATTCAACGCGGTACAATTCAACTAAGTGTTCTTTGACTCCAGTTGCGAATTTGAATTTTATGCCGTCACTCAGCTTATTATTTATGGTTCGTTAGAGTGTGATCTATTTTGCATATCTATACTTATTCAATATCATAATTTATTGAACCACAAATCTCAGTCTCGCAAATCTCTAGATGTTTTATCTTAATGACTCAGACATGGGTGCGTAATACCTGAAACGCTTTTGAAAGTTCCTTTTGGAAAAATTACCTAGGTACTCGTATATAATTATTCCGTTTATAAACCGTTTATATTTTTTTGTTCACTTTGTCATGTTGCTGAAAAATTATGATCTATTTTAGTGGGAACAGTGCGAATGACGAGAATTTTATATTTTCGAGCACGTTAATGGTGAATGTTAAGCTGTAGTAATGTTATATTGTTTAAAGTTGGCTGTAGTAGAGGTAGAGAGAGAGTAGTCAGGAACGTAAAATAATTGAACAGCCAATACGATATCGTATCAAGGCAGGTTGTTAACAACTATGGCATTTCACTAATAGATTCTATTACAGATTTCAAAAATATAATATCCGTTTGAATCACTAACGTTGTATCGAGAACCGTTAAGCATATTAACTATCCAGACTAAAATTAAGATCAAACAAAACAAAAATATTATATTTTCCATAAACACACATTAGCGTTAAAAAATTTCGGCCAAACAAGGCAATTAAGCGAAAAAACAATTTTGTACAAAGCAGACAAGATACGCGTGAAAGATAGCCAAGTCCGAAAGAAGTGAATGAGCAGCGTTGGCCAGCGTGACCAGTGGACCGTGGAGATAGCCCTTTGTTTATGTCGCGAGATATCTCCCCCGTTTAATGTATTCGAGCCGCTGGATTAGAAAATATGTTATTTGTTAAGGGTTTCCGCTATACGAATATTGGGAGGCAAATTTAGCGACCCGGGTTAATTTAATGAAGTGTGTAGGAGTAATTATGTATTCCTTAAACCCCTTTTATATCACTCGCATTCACTACTAAAGATTAGGAACTTTAGTATGAGAATGAAAAGCCTCTGAGGCTATGGTACAAAGGGATATTAAAAGGGTCTAATTATCACATATTCTTAGCTGAAATACAATGTTGTTTTAGGGCGGGTAATGATGAGTGAACAGGTACCCCAGGCGAGTTAAAAAATCATCCTAGTATTATTATTCAGACTGGTACCTTCAATCTTCTTGGAATCTGCTTGAATCCTAAATTTGCTCCTATATCGACTTAAATTTTAATGAGGAACAAAAAACAGAACCGGAATTTTCATATTATTATATTATAATACAAAAGACAAAGTTTCACTTAACAACAAGTAATTTTAAGTAAAGCCGCGCTCAATTTGGACGCGGTTTTGTACGGAACAACTCGTGCGTATACGTACGTTTACGCACGAACTCAACGTCAACGGCAACCGAACGACTAATTTAATAATCATTTAATGTGTTATCAAAGGATAACACGAGAGAAAATAATAAATTTTCAAATAAAACAGAATCAGACGACCATTTATATCTTTAAACAAGAAAAAACATTACATTTCGGCAAGTAATCATATTTACAAATGAAAATAATGAAAGATATATCTACCAAACTTTAACAGTAATATAATATGAGCTAATAAATCATTTTCATATCACTAAAAACAAGAGTTCATATCATAAGATCCCCAACGACGTTAGACAAAGCAATAATCCCAAAGCACGTAGATAACCGCGAAGCTAAACGTAATACAAAAACCTAACTCATAAATCAATCCTAGTCGGCGAAATTGCAAAGCGCGAACGTAAGTTCTCAAATAATAAAAGCAGGAGGAGCAGACAATTGTATCGAAAACTTATCTGGCGAGCTGACAATGATAGATAAAGCTGCTAAGGTAGCAAATAACAAATGTCATAGTAAGATGGCAAATCCGGAGGATGGTGGGAGATCCGATTTAGCGAACGATTCTTTCCCTGCGTTGTGCGGACTTGCTGCAGTGGCGACGAAAAGCGAATAAAATCTATTGGTAAGTGTTAAATTTTTCGTATACATCGTTAGTTTTGTTTAGAAGTCGGGGCTAATTTATGTTAATACAAATTTTGATCACATTTACGAGTATAGTATAGTATAGTAGTAGAGCTATTTTTGTAGAAAATTGGAATCTACCCGTTATTGTGATGATAGAGATAGCATGTAATTGAGATAGTATTTAAGAAAAAACTTGCAAGTTAACATATAAAATTATCGTTTCGAAATAACACGATTATAATATTGAATATTTATGATCGTAAGGATCAACATTATTGTTTACTTGCTTGTCTTTACAGTTCCATTATTTTAATATTGGTAGTAGGTTAGCAACAAATCGTCTAGTTAATTCATTAGAATATTAAGTTAGATGATATTTGTCTCAATTACTATTATGTTTATCATTGAAAAAAATTCTATCGTTCATCTTTCCGCTATTCGCGTGTGTCCACGGGCGGGGAGGGCTCGTGGACCATTTATTTTCCTCCGTTTGATCTCTAGAGGAATTTCTTTTATCAGGTTCCCTCATTCATGTGAGACTGAACCTTCTTTGCTATTATTTAAACCGACCGCTCGCGATTTATTATGAAGTTTCCACCGGATGCCCGCGCGGAGGAAAACGATGATTTGAACAGTTTTATTAATGGCAGCGGTGGTTCCTATTGCTGTTTCTGCTCTTTTAGATTTAACGCTGCATTTTGGTCTTTCATTACTTTCTCTCATTTTGGATTAAAAAGGAAGGACATTTTCTGATCTAAAGCGAATAAATACATAAATTGATTTTTAGGCCACGCTCAGTTTGGACACGATTTCGTATGAATTTAATTCGTGCGTGTACGTTAAACGTACGTTTACGTACGAACTCGCTGTACTGTAATGTTTTTGCCCATTTAAAAAATGTAAACGGTCGTTTGATTTTGTTTCATTTGAAAATTTATTGTTATCTCTCGTGTTATCCATTGATAACTCATCAAATGATTAAACTTAGTCTGTGATTAAAATTTTACGGGACCATCCCTCGTCCTTACACATACTGAAAACATTATATCAGAGCGATGCCTCAATGTTGTGTTTAGTCAGAGCCAACGACACATGGATGGGCCTGAACGTAATATCGTCGCTATCTTATTTGTCTAATGCGCCCATAAATTCTTCGCCATGGGTCCATGGGCCCAGTAGTAAATTAAGCCTATCAACGCCCTATGACAAATCACTTGTAGTAATGTAGTTCACAGCATCTGGTAAAATGGGATGTGCCTCAATATTTCATTCGAGTAGGGTTGCTTTATCTGATCAGTTTTGGGAAATTGCGGACGATTTTGAGGGTATGTTTGGGGAATCTATTGGATTTTTTATATGTAGGTTTTGTTGTTGTTATAAACTTGAAGATATTTGTGTTTCATAGTAGCATTTACTTGACATTTTAAAATACTTATTTTTCTTATTGAAATCTTAAAATATCTAACTGTCACAAAATCATTAAAATACTTCGAACTTTTAAGTAACTTTAATATGCTAAATTACTTGTTTAATGTACACTGAAGGATCCATAATTTATGATGTAACATGGAGTGTTAAAGTATTTAACCTCATGTTCCATCATAATTTTCCTTCCAGAAGAAACTGGAATAACATTCCAAATTTATTCTTCCTTCCTTATCATTTTCCGAAGTATAAAGTGGCAGCCCTCAATAGTCGCCGGGGCTAACGGCGGTAATGTTTGGGCAAACATTTGCGTATGATGCACTACCCCAAGCTACCCTTATGGGGACGTAAGGAGTATGGAATGGTTTGTTTATCCCCTCTCTCCTCATTATTGATGTCTTCATTTTGGTGCTATGGGCATTGAAGGGAAGATGGGTTGATGTTTACTTTTTGAATCAATTAAAATAGAGAACATGTTAATAATATACGTTGCGAGTGAAGCAAGCCAAATAATTCCTGTGTTTACATTTTCGAAATTTGAATGTATTTCTGTTTATGAGTACATTGATACCGTTCAAGGGTACTAAAAATAATAATTTTATTTTAATGGCTAGATTGTAGATTTCTAGAAGTTTGTGCTAGCTCATTCGGCAAGGGTTTCACAGTTGTTTATCGTGTAATTTTTGTATATCGAAATAGTTTTGCTTATATTAACTTACCATTTCAAATTTTGGGTATCAAAATGTATTTTTCTTTAAATGAGTTACAGTTTTGAAATTTCATTTCACAATTTAGACTTAACAACATTAATTTGAGACCATCAAAATAGTCACAAGAAACGGTAGAAATAACTATGAAGCGGTTTCACAGAATAATAATAATTTATTTCCCAACGAGGCTGGTAGACATTCGCCGACGGTCATATCTCCAGCTTATCGGGACACTTAAACGTCCAGATATACAAATCAAATAATAACTGCTGGATAATTGGTTTAATAGGTCCGTTGCTGAGATTTATAAAGAGCAAATGCCATGTTACAGACACGTTTGTATACAACTGTTTCCTTAATTAGCATGTGGATTTCATTTAAACGATTTTGGAGTGACAACCGTACTAAGGAATGATTGGAAGCTATTGAAAATGAAATATTTCTAGGACAGAAAAATAATGGTAGCTAGTTGGGTTTTGTTCTAGGTGTTCGGTGTCTTTGGTTATTGTTTTCAGTTGTTTTAGAATGGTACTTAACGAAATAAATCCGTTTAAATAATTAATTCTTGTAACCCCATTGTATTTTAATCTCCTTCATCGCATCTTACCAATTTTACCATTCGATCAAAGTGCCGCTGCTAGTGACGTACCTGAAAAAGAAATATAGTTTTAAAAATTAAATAAGATTTTATAACAGTTTCAATATCAAAATTCATACTTGAAATTTAAATATAAAAATGCCCGCTTTTGATTACTCATTGAATAGTAAACAGTAGCCTTGAAAAAGACACAGGTTAACTTTAATGAAGACAAAACTAATTCAATACACAGTTATGTTGTTATGGTTAATCTCAAACTACAACTACTTGGAGAAAGTGGCAGTAAGCCTCCCAGACGAGCTGCATAGGCTCTACGACTGTAAATACAGGAAAAAAGTGATTCTTCAAAAGTAAACAAGTGTTTGTCTCACACTGAAATAAGATTTTCTGAAATTCTAGTACAGATTTAGTTATCAGTGGTACCTATTTACTCGTATCATTAAAATTTCATCAATACATGATGTGGGTTGCCCTGTATTGTACCCCTGTAACAATATATCGGATTCAGTCAAGCAGTCAAGGCAACCCTTGTTTGTGGAGGAAACTGAGACGTTTGCCTTTAAATATCATGTGACAATAAACAAAGGAGCTGTTGGTACAGGAAGAACGCCTGCAATTATCCTTGAGGGGTTCTTGGGGAAT
The DNA here is from genome assembly GCA_905147235.1 of Erynnis tages. Classification (NCBI taxonomy): domain Eukaryota; kingdom Metazoa; phylum Arthropoda; class Insecta; order Lepidoptera; family Hesperiidae; genus Erynnis; species Erynnis tages. The sequence goes on from LR990079.1 coordinate 313,095, forward strand.
GAGACAGGACCTGTATTTACGACTGTTTACGGACCATTAAAATTTTCGAATTTTAAGACATAATTTGCTTGATTTAAATAGTCTAGTGATACTTAATTTTAAAAGAGTGGTTTAGGTCGGCACTGATATTTAAAAATATAATTCAATCACTAAATTAGGCTGTAGTGTGTAGCGTATGCATGTCGGTATAGAAGGTCTTGCTATGTAACTTGTGTATGAGTGTGCAATCAGAATAAAGCCATGTTCTGTACTTAACGTATTTTATATCTATATACTTAACGTGTTTTATATCTATATACTTAACGTGTTTTATATCTATATACTTAAAGTGTTTTATATCTATATACTTAACGTGTTTTATATCCCTATCACTACAATAATTATAGTAGCGTTAGTATTAAAAAATCAAGCAAGGACTGTCAAGAAGGTGGTCATGAACATCAAGAAACTAAATCGTTTCATTCTGCTGTAGTAGGAATTGTAAGAAAAATACATTTTAATTTTTCTGTTCTTTTAATAGGCTATCGTTAGTTCGATAACAAGCAAAAGAAGAATAATAAACCTGTTAACCTGAAGCCTTTAAAATTAATAATATTTTTTTCTTTCATCTACGGTCGTATTACCTTATATATTTATTGACGAAACCCAGCATAACCAACAAAGGTATAATTAGAAAGGAAGCAAAAACATGAAAACAAAAATTGTTTCCATAATAACGCCTACAGCATTTTTTGTTTGAAGCCGGGGATTACCCCAAATGAAAGTTTTATAAATAACCTATGAGGCAAATGGGAAAATGAAACGATAGCACAATAGGTTCTCGGCAAGCAACAAACACAAAGGAACTACGCCCTTTGATACTTCAAAATAACACAGAGAGGCTTCTGTATGGCAAATCGTACAACCTACACTATACGGGAATCGTGTTCAGACGAATGTTGTAAGAATTGAAATGAAACGTGTAATTATATTTTTAAGGCGTAAATGCCCTCATAATTTACAAAGGAAAAGGCCTATACAGAATGGGAGGTTATAAAATGAACCGAATTTTCTGACTAGTTTTATACGAAAGTACGGTATAGGATCTTTCTCAACATTTTTTTTTTCATAGTAATTGCGTAGCAGAAGGGCATGCAAGACACATGATGTTATGTAGTCAGTAGTACGTCACATTAAATTATGTATCCCCGGCAACCAAACCTCCCCAGTCGAAACACGAGACATAAAAACATGCTGCTTTGTCAGTAACCCAATTAATGACCCACTACAGGATCGGGTCTCCATCTCGTAACGAGAGGGATGTAGGCCTTAGTCCACCACGCTGGCCTACTGCGGGTTGGTGGACTTCACATGCCTTTTTGAGAACATTTTTTTTTGTGAACTCTCAGGCATGCAGGTTTCCTCACGATGTTTTCCTTCACCGTAACAGCAGTGATATTTAATTTTATAAATCGCACATAACTTTTTTACAAAGTCATTGGTGCGTGCCACTGGGATTCGAACCCGGACCCCTCGATTCGAGGTCGAATTCTAAGTCACTGGGCTATCACCGCTTACGAATAAAACTGTAATGAATAAATAAAGAAGTGTACGGTATTTACGGATCTAAGTTTGCATATCAAAACGTCATATTCGAAGTTGTATTCGCAACTGTGTACTCATCTTAAGTGCGAAGTCTTTGATACCAACCGACGTCACCGCGTTCCATTGTTTCCCTTAAATAGTGATGCCCGATACGATATGATATATCGATACAGACTACGCGGTATACATATGATATCGATATTACAACTATGCTAATATTTTGACAGTATTTTTATCCTTATTTACCAACTATGCTAATATTTTGACAGTATTTTTATCCTTATTTACCCGTGTTTGCAGGTAAGATATAAAAAGAAAGGCAATAAATAAAGAGAGCCAACAATAGATACAAATTACCAAAGAATCACTGACCTTAAGAATGAAAAGTATGGATAAGAGCTAAAAAAGAATGCAGCGTGAAAGTTTGAGAAGTATGACTGCGAGTGAAATTAGGAAATATTGTAGTAGTAGAACATTTTTTTTGTGTTCTAGCTATAAAAACAAAGATATATCGATAAAACACACTCTTAGACACCCCTACTCCCAAAGCGGGAAGTACAAATATTTGCGAGGCACTGAAAAATTTCGAGAGCACTCAAGAAGTGTGGATTGCGTCCCTCCGCAAATATCTGTCTTCGTTAATAAAGCCCTCCAGTGATATGTTGCCTCAATTGTGCAAATAGAAGCTTTAATGAAAATGTGAGAGAACTCAAGTTGGTTCAAGATTTATAGGTATGTTGTATGACTTTTACTTTTGTGTTTTCAGTTACAGTTACTATGTATTACTCCGTATCCTAATTGCCATGCCAAAAGTTGCTCATTGCATACATTTTGTTGCATGTCAGATTCATGTTCATTAAGGACAACTCAATACATTGTATGTAAGCCCTGTGTGTAAATTGTGTCGTGTTGGTTACGACAGTAGGTGTCAGTTACGAGTAAGTCAAATTAGGACAAAGCTTTAGTCGCCATTACAATTTTTTATATCTATTCTTTAAACAATTTGTTAGTATTCTTCTGCACAAGTTAAGTATGTCTGCTAGAAAATTTAAAAATTGGAACAGATAACACAAGCTTGAAACACAAAGGTAGACATTTTTCAGTATATACGTTAAAATATGGATGTTATTTTATCTGGTTTAATACTCAAAAGTATTTTAATATTCCTGTCAGATTTAAAATTTCGGCAGAAGTTAACAAAAATATTATACATAATAGAATAGGGTGCAAACTTAAAGTAGGCCATGTAAGTGATAAATTAAGTAGAAATAAAAAGCCGAAAGCTCGATCAGTCAGCCGAGGGCTGACGACGATAGCGCACGCTCAGGCTGTCAACGATGGGAATAGATTAAGATGTTTGAACAATTCGTCAAATTTTATGATCATTTGCTTTGATACCTTTGACAGATTTAAAGGCTATTGTTGGATTATATCATGAATCTCTTCTGTGAAGATCATTGAAATTTAGAGACTTACATTAATCTTAACAAGAGGCATATCTGTTATGCTTGCAAGTATGGAAAACACAAAGTACAAAATATTGTCGGATTATATTATGGATCTTTTCTGAAAAGATCATTGATATTTGAGATGAATCTTAACAATTTCTGTTATATTTTCACGTTTAGACATAAACTCCAAAAAAAATTATTAAATTTAAAAATGTTTCTTTACTGAGTTTGACATGGAACCTTTAGAATCCACAGCGAAAACATAAATAAAAATGATGTTGAAAAGACTCTAATTAGGTAGAGTAGAGCTATATGTTCAAATTTTATTACAAGAACATCATAGCATCACAGATAATGCCTCTCGTCAAAGTGATGGTAGATAATATTAAGTAACAGTTATCGTTCAGAATCTAAGAATTTCAATTTTATAACAATGTGAAAGTAAAATGGTTTTAAAAATTGAGAAATTAAAGTCGATTTTGTAAGTTCCTATCAAAACCCCGTTGACTCCCACATCCAACTATTTGTAATATAATATGATCAATAAAGCCTTTACGAGCCAAATTAAGGTACAAATGAAGCACGACAGAAACATAAGAAAGCAATTTACAAGCAACGGGCGACAACAGTTCTGTGCGACAAATTGTCGACCACTAACGAGGCGGGTGTTATCTACGATGCGATCGACCAATTGTAAATAAATTTATGTTGCCATAGATAACTCGTATACGATACCCGCATCCAGCCGAACTTGTGATCGACTCCCAAAACTTGTACAGATAATATGTACGTTACTAACTACAACAGCATCCATTGCGTCGTCGTCTCGTTCTAGTTTAAACGTATCACCTTCATGAAGTTCAATGGATGTAGCAGAATCTATGCCTACGTAAAATCCATCATTCCGATCGAGTTCAGTAATGAGATTCCCGAATCGATTGTTATCACTTGATTGTTTGATGCCAACTGGTATCGCATGCTGAATAGATACAGAGAATACAATAGAATTAAGTTGTGTTGTGTTAAATCAAACTCAGACGCTTCGTAGAATGCTTAATGGTGTTTTCCGACGAGTGTGATTGGGATACGGGGTATGGGTTCCTTGGTATTGTAATCAAAACATTGGTTATGCCGTTGGAATTAATCAGCGTGGGTGGTGCGACGATTGTTTGAGTTTTAATGAGGATCGATAAGTGAACGGAATTGAAAGTTATTTCGCAAGGAATGTTTTGATATCATACGATAACCATATTAACCTGTGTCCTAATATGTCGAACGCAAAAGACGCTCGGACGACAATTTATTATACAATTTGTCATTTTATTATACAATGTACTTGCATACATTTTTTGCATTTGAGTATCATGTTCAATTAGGACAGCTCATTACAGAGCCCTGTGTTTAAATTTTGTCGTGTTGGTTGCTCGGTTGGTTAAGATTATAAATATATTATAGTTGGTTAAGTTGATTAGGACAAGGCTCTACAAGGACGGAGTAAATATTTAAGAGCGTAAAACTTTGTAAAAGGTTCTTCGTGCAATGAATGATAGGAGTCCAACTTTCCGATGCTTTCATTATGAAGTAACTACAGTGTGGAAAGTTCTCCGCGTGGTAAAAGCTCTATAAAACTACGTCGGAGGTTTCCACACGATGTTTTCCTTCACCGTAACAGCAGATGATAATTATTTAATTTCATAAATCGCGCATAGGTAACTTTTTACAAAGTTATTGGTGCTTGCCACAGGGATTCGAACTCGGAACCCTCAATTCGAGGTTGAATTCTAAGTCATCGCTATTCCAATATAAATCACCATAAACAATCCGTTTAAGCATGTTATTAGAATTGGTACTTTGCGTATTACCATATCTTGCAATTTTAAGTCTCAAGCTTCGGAAAAATAATAATTGCATTTCCTTCTTGTCTATATTTAAGTCAAAAATTAGAATGAAAATACAGTTTGCCAATTATTTAGTCACTAAAATTATAATTATGTTATTCCACGAGTTTATTCTATTCTATTGTTTGTACTATTCTAATTTTAAATTGTAATTACCTAAGCCTTAAATTCTGAATATATTCTTATACCATATTTAGCTACAAGTAACCATCCCATAAATCTGACAGATAAGTGTTATATTGTTAGAATTAAAATGGTCACCAAAATTTAATGCTCCATAAATTTTCACATTGTAAAATTTGTCACGGGGACAATTCGTTCTTTAATAAAGCCAGCATTGCGATAAAAGCTCTGAAACAGTAAGCACAACAATTCAGATCCTATCAGAACAATATACTGCGGGACGAGATAGTATCTGAAAGAGCGCCAAATCAAACGTAGCAGAATTTGTTACTACTAATACTGTTTTGTATGGAAATAAAGATGTAATACAAGCCATATTTCTGCTGGTAGATTTGACACACTTAAGTAGTAGGAACTTAGTTGACATTGTGGAAGCTGAAGCGGCAAATATATCTTAGGCGTGAACATGAAACAGGAAAAAGCAGACGGGAAATAATTTTCAATCATAGAATACGACCTTATCAGAATATTTTGCTTTGCTGTGGCCGTTTTTATGTTCCACTGTTGAGAAGAAGGAAGGTTATGTTCAAACTTCACCATGCTGCTCCAATGCGGATTGCTAGTGGGCGTAGTAGTAGCTAAGCGGGCTAGTGGTCAACCGTTGAGGTGTCAGACGTTTAAAAACCGCCAATTTATTTAACTTTTGCTGTTAATATTAATCAGGACCGATGGCTAAGCACCCTCTCGCAAGCAAGGTACGCGTCATCAAATAAGCAAGGTCGCCAATAAAATCTGTTCATTATTCTAGGGGATAGCCCGCAAACACACTGTACTTTTAGAAATAGGAAGCGCTGGATTTATATTTACCGCACAAGTAAATCCGAAATAAGCTCCACTGAAATTCCGTTGCAATGGCTATCCGAGTATATTTAAATTTTATTTTCAGCATTAGAAGCAAGTCGGTCTTATTTATGTGTGCTTCCTTTTCCATTTCTCTTTTGATACCATCGTCAATTCCGGAGCCAAGCGATTCACATTCGAGATAAATCTTTCAGAAAATTGTAGCGGGTTTCTCAACAGAATCAACGAAGCGATTAGGCTTCCGTATCGTATGCTAGTGTTTGGATAAATAATGTAATTTAAGACACTATCAACCCAGACCGTGGACGGCTCTTAAACACCGTAGTCCCGAGTGATGAGATCAATTTGTATTGCCTTCCTCTAAACCCCCAAACAGCTCGCAATCAAACAAATTACACCCTTAAGTGCACCGCTTAGGGCAAAATTTCGGTCGTAAAACTTCAGCTAGCGGTCTAAAGTCACAATAAAGCAGGAGATGGGTATCGAAAGCGACCGGTTTATCCTGACCCGTGTCTTGTATGCGAGATGCCCCCGTGTTGTCTTAAAGATTTTGGTGAGCGACGGGAAGGGGAGGTCTTTTGGGGCTGGTGCTGTATAGTTAAGCTGTAATTGTATGTAATTTGTGCGCATGAGATGCGGTGCCCCGTAGCTTCGTTAGGACCGTGCGGTATGCCGGTGTGTCGCCGGACTTATGTCCGTTCGTAGGGAATTGAGCGTTCCGTCTTTACAATTGAAAGACATGGCTTTTAAGGCCCATTTATGTGTTCGGAGCCTACAAAGCTTACGTTAATTGCGATCTATTTTATTAGAGTGTGCTAAAATGTAAATGGCACTATTTAGCTACCGAGTATCGTACGGCGATAGCGTCTAATGTTAGCGCTTTACATATTGAAGCTGTTTTATTCCTATTTGCTTGTGCCAGATTGGTTGAAAGGCACTATTTAGCAACACTCTACTAAGTGAATTTACTGGCTCTAGATTCATTCTATTTTAGTGCATAGTCACATTGGTGAGGATGGTTGACTACAGCATATTAAAATATCTCATCTTCGTAAGTATTTTCTTAACAAGGTATACTGGAATAGGAAGGAAGGTTAATCACAAAAATACTTTCAATTTTTGTATTGGTAATGGTTTTGAAAAAAAAAGCTGCTTGCCAGAAAAGATGGACTAAATGTTAGGCAGTTGGAAAACCAATTACAAAACTTCGAACGCGTAAAATTACACTCTATCCCACGAATCTATTTGCTGAAGTATTGAAGCTTAATTTTGAGGCTATTTGAACACAACTTGATTAAAACTCTATTTTCAAATGAAATATGCAGAACTTACTCTTTCACAAATTAATAAATACAATTATTTCGCCTCATAAACTTTCACATCTCAACTATGGATCGCGGGCAAGTTTTCCCAAAACTAATGGATCATGGGCAAGTATTCCCAAAATTAAAACTTCATAATTCAATTAATCGTTACAACAAGTCAGTACCGCTCTGCTTTGCTTCCTTTGACAAAGTTCTATTAGCGACGAACTTCATCTTTCGCTGTGACTTTTGCAAATTAAGCTCATTAGAGTGAGCGCTTATCAACTTCGGCTGCGTTCTTCAACAACTCATTTCCTAGAGGCCCACTGGACTATGCTCTGTCACTCTGAAATATACCTTACAGTTCACGAACTAAGGTTCAAATTTAAATGGGGGTTTTGCACAGTGTGTCCCTAAGCTTAAACGGTTCGAGACTTGCTCCGAGATTCAGCGAGTTGGTGTTTTGAGAACTATGTTTGAAGGTTTTATTTTGTGTGAAAATTCTTTCGACGGTATTGAACTTTTTTGGGAACAAAATATACCTGTCTAGATTTTTATTTACTGTCTGGTGTCTGGACGTTTTTGTAAGGTGAAACTTGAATTCACTTCGAAATGGTCAATATGGGCTATATTTAATAAGTGAGAGCATCGTAGAACAGATAGGTATTTAATGATCGCAAGGTCCAAGGATTATATTCAAAGGATCAATTTTTTAAAGAATAGACCATCCACCACGAAAAGACGACAGAAAAACAAAGGTTCTAATTTATTACCAAAAGATTCAGAACTCTAGGTAGGTGAGATTTCCCGCCACTCACAAACATAACGTAATAATTCATTACGTGACCAGAAACAACATTAATTCATTTCTTTCATCGGAGCGACGAAATTTTAAGTGGAATTCGCACGAACAAATCACTTGGCCCCGGAATGAGACCTTATGAAAGAAAGGTGGCGATAAAAAGCAAATGTCTTAGGGTCCCTTAGTCTCATTCTGAGTGTAGCGTAACAGTTGATATAAATACCGTAACACAGGGTAGGGCTACGGAGCTAACCTTTCTTCATCCGTCCGATCATCTATCCATGGGGTAACCCATTAATGACCCACTAGGGTCGGGTCTCCTCTCACAATGAGAGGGATGTAGGCCGCCGTCCACCACGCTGGCCTACTGCGGGTTGGTGGACTTCACATGCCTTTGAGAACATTTTTTGTAAACTCTCAGGCATGCAGGCCTCACGATGTTTTCCTTCACCGTAACAGCAGGTGATATTTAATTTTATAAGCGCACATGACTTAGTGGAAGTCTTGCTTTACACGTAAAATAATATACCTATCCTATACTGAACCATGAATTCCATACATTTTTACGCTCACCGCTATTTCCCGCCGCAAGATTATAAAACTTGTTTACGAGGTTCGTGAGCAATGTAAAGGCGTTTCACACAGAATATGAATATATCGGATTTTTCCCAAGATGTCTTTCATCACGATGAAAAAATAGCGGTTATATTTTTATTTTCTTTTCAAGAAAAATTGATTTTATGGTCTGGAATTATGAATAGATATTGATACGACTGAGTTCTATTCATCAACGTTGTTCTACATTATGTCGAGTACGAAAGATCCTTTATGTGCATACTCGCTTTTGCCCGCGAATTCGTCCTCGTAAATTTTAGAATTTGGTTTGGAAAGGGTAATAATATAATCAGCCAGTACACGAAATTTCATACAAAACTATTTAGCCGTTATGCGTTAAGTAACAAACATGTATGTAACTAAATCCATGATATTTTTTTCATAATTTAATTTGGTCAAAATAATTATCTTCTCTGTTAGTTATCTTCTCTTTCTTTGCGTTGTTTTATTTTTGAAGAAAAAATGTACTCCTTAAATAGAGCATAAGAACCGAAATTCAAGACAGGAAGAATATGCTGACCAATTTTGATAGGACTTTCACTAGCAGATAGCTGATGTAATAAGGTGTAACTTTACTTTTATTTTAGAATCCCACGCAGATGAAGTCGCAAGCACAGCTAGTCTTTAATATGCATTGTACCATGGCTCATAAAATTTGGAAACCGCTGCTTTTCGAGATGAAATCTTATCAGTGGTATCATGACCATCGCATGTTACAAAATTATTACCGCGAGCGATAAAACTAAATAGAATTCAGATGTCGTCGATTACATGTATCTTACATCTCAGATGTTATTAGGTTGTTTCATTACCATAACAGATGTATTAACATTACCATATTTATTGCTTTCATTTTGTAGAAAGTATTTTTATTTGTTAAATAAACAAAAAGTCATCAATGAGTTTGAAATATTTTTACGTAAAATATCTAATTAGGCAGATAAAATCTTCGCTATCCATTTTCTAATAAATTTTTCAATAAATAAATACGTAGTACATAATTATATAAAAATACGTATAATATTTAATAATTATTTATTTTAATAAAGAAGTTAAGCTTCAAAACAACTTTCATGATAATAATAATATGTTTTTATTTCGTTTTATTTTGAATACAAAAACAAATCGAATTCAAACATTCAAACAAAAGCCGTTTATAAGTACTAAGTACTACTGTACTTAGTAAGCCATCATAAGTACTACTGTACTGTTTTACTTGTTATGTGGATATACGTTAGCTACCTACTTCGATCTTTCTATACACTCTAAAATTCAAAATATTATTCCAAATCTCCATTTTACATTTAATTCTCAACCAATTGGCTCGCATTTAAATTCACGGCGTGCGTTAAATTGGAGGTTTACAGTCAGAACGTGATAAGGGCGCCAGTGTAATGATGTGCGGTAATGTTCATTAGTATGACTATCTATATCTTTCTCATGCGGCGCAAGAATTATTTTACTTGTTTATAAATAGTTTATACTTAATATTAAATGGAAGGGTGATTAGCCTTCATGCTATGGCAGCGCTCACACTGCAAGCGACTAAGTTGACTTACGTCTAACTCGTATTTGACTTTACAATTAAAATGTTTCCAGTGTGACCACTTAAAATCTTAAGATCATTTGTCACTTTTATTAAAGAAAGGAAAAGACCAAACGTGATCGAAGTTCAAACTGGAAGCTGTGAGCTGGAAGTAATATTTTATTAATTTCCCACATCCGCAAATCTTAAGCAATTTTCCGGGTCAGTGGTTGAGACGCCGACGTTAGTCATAGAAGCGAGAGTTTATTGCCGTCCGTCCCGCAGTACCCTACCTCGTAGTCATAGGGAGTTATTGCTGAAACTTCAGACTTCTGTGCGCCGCCATCTTGGAAAAACGGTGCCTAATAGCAGTTTTTCTACAATATCTCCTTTGCTACTCATTTTATGATAAAACACTTATGTACAAATTAAACTTAAGAAATTTTCCTATAATTTCTTAAGTCTTATTATTTTTTTTGTAAAGTCAATAGTTTTGGCATACGAGAATGGCAAAAATTACTCCAACAAGCTTTTGGATAAACATCTTAATTTTTCCAAATTAATAATTAGGCTATTAATAAAATGAAGACACTTTCACTAAAGTTATTTGTCGCTTTTATTGTCAGTAACCCATTAATGACCCACTATAGGGTCGAGTCTCCTCTCACAATGAGAGGGATGTAGGCCTTAGTCCACCACGCTGGCCTACTGCGGGTTGGTGGACTTCACATGCCTTTGAGAACATTTTTTTTTGTGAACTCTCAGGCGTGCAGGTTTCCTCACGATGTTTTCCTTCACCGTAACAGCAGGTGATATTTAATTTTATAAATAGCACATAACTTTTTTACAAAGTCATTGGTGCGTGCCACTGGGATTCGAACCCGGACCCCTCGATTCGAGGTCGAATTCTAAGCCGCTGGGCTATCACCGCTGTAATTTTCCTTACAGACACACACACACTTGTAAAAAGTGGTGTTCAGTTTTCCGCACAATTTCCCCGCGCTCGCAAGACGCGGGTGATTGCCGTCCGACCGGAGCGGAGAGTGTCCGGCGGCAGATAGCCCGAGGGACTGTTGATTTACCGGCCGCGGATCCCACTGCGTGAAGTGTTTTTTTGTGGTTAACGCTGTTCAAATGAATCACAATGTTTAAAAATTTAAGTTGAAATAGTGGACATGGAATTCGGTATTTTTGATTTTAATTTGATGAGCTATTATATCCACCTATAAAATTTAGGAATACACAATTTTACTATGCCGTGTTTCAGTAACATACAATACATAATCCGTAGAAGAACGAAGGTGACTTACATAGCTCTCAAAATTTGCAAATTAAAGTGGCAATGGGCTGGCCACATCGTTCGCAGGACTGACAACCGATGGGGAAAAAGGTCCTCGAATGGCGACCACGTTTAGGCAAAAGGAGTACAGGCCGCCCTCCGACCAGGTGGACTGATGACCTGAGGAGGACAGCGGGAAACCGTTGGATTCAGAGGGCCCAGGACCGGGCGGAGGGGCGTCGATTAGGGGAGGCCCATGTCCAGCAGTGGACTACTAAGGGCTGAAAGGAAGGAAGGAAGGAAGGACAATACATAATTATAGTGAAGGATTAAGGAGTACACTATTAACTGACTGATTCAATTCGCGTTTCAATGACAAATAAGTCATTGAAATGCACCATGAAAATGTCAATCAGCAAAATGAGTCGAATACAAATTTAAAATTTAACTTTTTAATATTTAATAATTTAATATCACAGAAAATTCGATAAGACATCTTCTAAGTTTCTATTAATATAAATGTATAACGATAAAGCATCCAATTAAAATTTCTCGCTTCTACAAATATCTTCACAATGTCTCAGCCAACCTTGGTAATGAACTTCAAATGCGACAGGTTTAAGCAATTAGCGCTGCATACTTCTAGCTAACAAGGTATTCAACGCCACGATTTGTGTTCTAGCTGAGGCTTCCTTAAATAGTGATTTGTATACTACTTCTTGTAGTTAACCATTAAAAATAACAACATTTAATTGTAATTATATTCCCAATTACAATTATTTTGGATTTTAATATTGTCACTAATAATATTTTTGAATAAAACACACAATTACACAAATATTAACTTTATATGTTAAGTCTCGAACTTCAAATTATTTATTTACAGTTATTGCCCCAAAAGTGGAACAACAGGCGAGTTACATACATTCATAGCTAATTCGTAAAGCTATGTATGATTTTTTTTACCTTAACCCAAAAATCCATGGAAACTCTTTAACACTTTAACCATAATCCTCGCAAAAATAACCGCGAGAGTTTATCTAAGCCTCGCAAGCGATACCCTCTCGCTATAAATCGAGCCGTCCCCCGGGCTATCGTACCGGACACTCCCTCCGTCCGGACCGCTTCTTATGATTCATCGGAAAATCTTAACAAGATATTTAATACAGTGGGAAAATTCAAACGTGCTAGGTTTGGTCGCTCCGAATGAGGAAGTTATCCGTTGTAGACTTAGTCCACCACACTGGTAATTTGATTTTTAATGTTAAGAAGCAAATTTGGGACAAGACATGAAAAAACTGAAAGCTTTTTATTTTCAGACAGATTTGACCTTTCTATTCTGACCTTCTGTTGTGACTATCTTGGGGGGTGATTCTACAAATTTATGAAATCATTCCAATTTAATCCTGTTGACATGCAACAATCGTGATGGCAGTTGTATGCCATTTAAACTCCATCGGAACGTCATAATGACGCCATTGCAACTCAATTAATTACCCAAACTTTTAAATATTACAATTATGAAGTCATTATAAACCTATAATGATACGATTGTGACTCAATTGTAACAGGTATCTGATGTGATCGTAGTCTTCAAGTTACTTAAGTGCGTGTTTTATTGAAAAACCTTTTTATGAAAAACGATTATTTAAGTAGTATCTATAGACATACTTACAAGTAACTACGTAAAAAAAGTTGTGTCGAAATTTCCAATCAAGCTAACCCCCTTGTGGGCGGGGCCTGGCCATATATCGCGCTCCCGAGGGCTTCCCTATCGACTCAGCTTCAGCTTGATGTATGATAAAGCAAATGGGATTTTACGACATTCTCCCGAAAATATACTCTTGGGACCGCAATCTGTACTACTATGATTTCATGATGACGTTAATTTTTTGCTGATGTTACAATGAAACTAACTAGCCGATGATCTTTTGGCAATAGCTCATAATGAATATTAGAACCTATCAATAATTAATTTGATCTTGAAAGGGAAATATTACGAGAAATCGATCACTTTTCAAAAGAAATTCAGCGGAAATCAGTACAAATCCTTTGCTCTCATAGAGAGAAGATTAGTGAACGTTAGTATTGGGCCTATCGTATTATATTCTTATGACCCCAAAACTAGGAGTGATACGGAATTTCATACTTTTACATTCTTTTGAATAAGTAAAGCAGACAGTACAAATCAGTTTAAACTTTGTTGACACAATTATGATACAATCATATTTTTACAAAATTACAAAATACTACAGAACCAGTCATTTATTACTTCAATAAGTTATTACTTGATGGTGTTCATAGTAAGTATTTAAAAATTCTCAGATATGTTGAAAGGGTAATGTTTGGAAGACTGCATAGTGCAAAAACTAAACTAGTAATGGGAAACGGGAACTAAACGAGTTTCTTCGTGGGAAAGTTGAATGAGGCGAGTGAAGACAGCGGAGGAAGTTTGGAGCTAAACAAGAGTTATTTCATTAGAGTCCTTTGTTCCTGCGGCTGCTCTGTACTCGTTGGGATAATCCTGTTTCTATCTCTTTTGTTTGCAGGAAAACTTTAATGGATAGCTTATATTCAATAGGCATCCGTAATTGGGAGCTCTAAATTGTAATATTTATTGTATATGAGTACCAAACGGGCATGCCTCATACCACCCCACCCACATTCGACTTCAAATAGGGAATAAATTCTATCTGAGGTTGTAGGTGCGTACTTTGTTTACCTGAAATAAAGTATCTCCGACAACCACTCCACAGCCGAAACGCCAGACATGAAAAAAAAAATGCTGCTATACGACATGTACTCGATATATTGTAATTTTATATATCATTGGTCTTAAAAAATCCACAAATAGAATTTTGTTTTTATAAATTCGCTCGTAAACTTCTATGGTATTCAGGGACTTTTGTTTAAACATGCACGGTCCATCTTTCTTCAAGGATCTTCCAAATCTAGTTTAACCTTTTGCATAAACGAGGTATTTCCTTGGATTCTTTTCTTGTATTTGAAAAGTAAAACTTTTAAAATCTAAGTAACTCTGAGTTTCTGAAACTTTCCAGTTAAGTAAAGATTTTCAAGTTTTCTGGAGCGCGTGGAGAACGTCCATAATAAGCAGTTTTTTATGTGTTTAGTCTTATTCTAGGTTTGAAGGATATGGTTTCCGTTATTTCTTTGTTTTCATTTATGTTTTCTTTTACAATTTTATTTTTTGTTGTGAATATTCTTATGCATATTGATAATTTCTAAGATCCCTCACTTGTTTTGAGTTAGTAAGTCGTTTGTAAATATAGCTCATGTTTAGCTCTTTATTATTATAGAGCTAGCTCATGCTTCACTCTTATACCAGTTCATCCAGTCTTAAGAATATTAGATTGTTGAAGGGGTAAATATTCAGCAATAATTTAGTTCAATCTGACTCTACTATTTTTTCGTTATTGATGACGTTTTTATGCATTTATAGTTTATAATCGGTGCTTCTATACTATAAAGAACACTCTTCTCTATAAACTGTATATTGTCTACCAGTAGTCAAAGACGAAAATATATTTCAACTTTAAACGTGTATATTATTTTAATATTAAGTATAAGAACATCAGTACACAAAAGTTGGAAGTCAACACATAATTCAAATTCCAAGACGTTTTTCCTAGACTCGATTACTTGCGCAAAGAGCGCGCTAAGAGTTTTCGCTTAAGCCAAATTGCACGGCCTACGACACGACTCCATTTGCAAATTAGACATTCAGCAGTTCCTTCAAAAACGAACTTGCCAACCCAAAATCACCTTTATTATCAGAGCCATTAGAACTAGCAACTGATGATGTGGAACTCACGAGTGCTGGTCCTCGGCAAACGCTGCTAATGCAGTTATATAGATTTCGTGCTTAATTTTGTAAAGTAACCGAAGAAATTGTCTCGAATTTGGACCTGTGTTGATTAACCTTCAATTTCCTTTGAGATAGCTTACTTTGATGTTAATTTGCCATCTTAGGGACTGAATCCTTAATTTGATGTAGAATTTATTCAAAGAATAAATTTCCGACCTTTGAGTTATTAGATATGCATTTTTTCAGACTTTTTGTATTATTAACGTTCATCATCTTATTTGGTTTGAAAATATTACGTTCATTAAACACGCCTTTACAAATAATTTACAAATAATTTAGGATTATTTAGTTAAAAATCATTTTATTATTTTTGTGTAATTTAAATTATGTAACAATTTGTTATTCGGAAAAAATATAGTAAAATTTATTAGGTGTGCATACTACAAAGCAAAACACATTTAATTTTATTATTACAATAAAAAAATTGATGATACAATCGGACAATAGAAATTGATCGTGTAATGTTAAACAGTTGGCGAGCGTAAATAGCTATAACGTTCTTACAACATTTAGTATTAATCTCCATTATTCCCATGTCTTTATCAAACGCCCGCCCGCTCAAAGTACAATGCATGGGAAACAGTATTATAGTCCATAATGTTCAAATGAATTACTCCAGGCGTACTGATCTTTGACCCATGGGACGCCAATCAATCAACTGGATCCTGCTAAATACCGCATTCTAATCTAAACAGATCCAGATTTAACTAAAAGTGAACTTTATGACCTAAATATTACAGTTCAATTTTGAGTGAAAGCTGCAGGTGCATGTAGTTTTCACAATGACGTGATTAATGAATCAGATTGCTTGGTACAAGGCTAAGTGTCTAATCGTTACATTGATGTATTAGAAGATTATGATGCTCGTGCGGACAAAAGAGATAAAAACGACCTAATGAGGGCTTCACTTCAGGTGAATGAGTGGTTTTGAACTTAATTACACTACTACAACCTCATTAGTTAAAGCACCACTTAATTTTAGGTTAAATGAACAGTGGTGTTCTTTTTTTCACTTATTAAATACATGTTGCGTTATTAAACAAATCAAGACCTAAGGAGCGTGAAATATATTTCACTCTATGAATATTTCAAATCAATGACATTATTTTAAAACTCAAATTAAATAATGACAAACAAAATATTCAAATGTACGTACTGTGTAGGTTTCAAAAATATTGAACCTGATGTCGAAATAAACATTTAGATTTAAGACTGAATTACTTTCTCTGGAAACTGCATCATTTTAAAAGTTCTTTTACTCAAACCACTGAACAATGATGTTGTTCTTTGTATTTTCCTGCGAAAAGTTATTTGTTCGAGCTCAGAATCCGTGGCTTTACGATAAACCGAGTGGCTGCAACGATTTTAATCTTTGAAGAGAATAAATTTATCAGCAGGGTGGTGGAACAACTGACGTGAAAGTCGCGATAAAGATGAAAATAAAAATGTTCTGCTAGAATTTAGAAAATTCCATCATAAGTAGAAAGCATTAGAAAACAAAGTGATTTTCAATCAACGAGTATAGTAAGGTTTTTCACATTATTATTGTTAATCGATGAACAAACACATATTTTAGAATAAAAACTATAGTTTCTAGTAAAAGTCAACAAAGAACTAACCTTAAATTTGTAAGACCTTGCCCACCTAAGAAAGCTATTACAAATTACAAAAAAATGAGATCATTTCTTCGATTTTTCGTATGTTGATAAAAGAGAAATTAAGTAAAAAAGCAGTCGCACTAAACATAGATCCATCGTAAGAGACACTGTAAGCTACAATTACATTATATCTACATCAAATAGAGCACCAAAAGGTCATTAATTCAATTAATGCCTCCAACAATATCCTGCTCAAAACTCCTGAGATCCTCGCCGTTGAGCACAAAGCCAAATATTTATTTAGCCAATGCAAAGGCCAGGAGGCTGCAGACGGAGGAGCAATAAATTCCAAAGACAAGATTAAACTTGTCAAGGAACCCCATTTACTTAACGCAAATTTATGCAAATTCCCGCCTCTCGTTAATGCCTCGGCAAATCGGCGTGTTTTTGTTTCCTTCAATAGTTTCGTGAAGAATCGTTCGTCGATTGTGTTGTTGCTTACTTACCATTTGCCTCGCAAATTGTGCTATTTGTTTCCTTGGGGGTCTCCGTCAGAAGTATCTTTGGTATTTCTTGTTGTTCGATGGTTCTCTGCTGGGGTATATGGTTTCTTTATTATTCTTATGTCATGTTATTTCAATTGTTTTTTCGATAAAATTGAATTTTATTTAAGTTAAAGAATTTGTAATTTTCGATTGCAAACTCTGAGTATCTACGAGGATATTGTTTAAACTTCTCAGCAGTACAGCAAAGTTTGTAGTAAAACTCTTACATTTCATTAATATTCATAATGTGCAATTTTATTTATATTTCAGTACTTTAATAAAAATAATTAGATTTTGGATTTGATTATTATTTATTATTTTGTACCGAAAAACTTCCGTTTCCGTAGTAACTTGTAATCAAACGCTAATCGTAAGTCCGCTAGTATCTAAAAGCTTAGTTAAGCTCTTGTTGAACTCCCCGGGATCATCGTTATAAGCCCCGGGTACTGCAACCTTTAGCCCGGGTTCAACCCACGGATTTTAAACTTTAAAGTTAGCGAACTTGGATATGCTTGATAATAAAATACTGCCTTATAGAAGATGCCCATTCAAACCAATAATTTACAAAAATGTGAAGGAAACCTAGGTTTTTGTATTACAATAACAGTGGGACACAAAGGTTGCAACTAGTGATAAATGATACGAAATAAGTCCAGTAAAGCCTGATAGCAATCGCAGGGAACAACAAACAAAACAAAGAATACTCCTAAGTGAAGGTCGAGCAATGGGTGGGTTTGATCAGAACACAATGCAGTGCAGTGCTGTACACGTGCGGTACGATGCTACTGGTTATTTGATTGTTATTTATGGACCAAAATAATAAAAGTACGGTTTTGTTATAAGGAGAGAGAATAAAATAAGTAAATCCGTTCTGTAATTCTATTTTTAAGTAGCGTTTATCCAAAAAATATTTTATGGATGTATTTTTTAAAGTCGTTAAAAGATACAAAAATCTTAAAAATATTTTTTTGATAACGATAAATCTTTACCAAAAACCTAGACACGAACATACTGCTTTTTGGGGGTTACGATGAAGGTGCGAACAACAATCAATAATTATTATTACACTTTACTGCATAAATAATAATAAAAATAACGCTTTACATACTCATAGACCGTCGTGAGTGCAATGAACACACACAAGACAACAACACAAACACCCAGACCACATACAAAAACTGAAGCTCAACATTAAATTCTCTGCTTTTCTGGGAATCGAACCCAGGATCCTCCGCAGCAGCGGCGTCACAACCACCGCGCCACTAAGGTCGTCTGGTGAATAAAAATAAATTCCAGAATTGAATTACGTCAACAGGGCAATATATCATAGCAAGCTACAATTATGAGCGAGATCACCGGCCAGTGCTCGTACCAATAAATAACAATCACACCTTCGCAACAAAGGCTTTACTTGGAACATGTGTGCTATATGGAAATGAGTAGAATGAGGATATTGAGATTCATTTTTGATATATGACTGCATGCTTTGACCGCCATCCGAGTGCTAATGACCTAGGAAAATGAGGAAAAGAGGGACATTATTAGATGCAAATAATTCAGGTGTTGACGATATAGGTGCTAATAGAGCAGAAATTTAAAAAATAGGACTTTAAAGGCTTATTAATAATCCATACTCAGGTATCGAAAAAGAACAAACGAACAAACTATATGAGCGTGTAGCTTTGATGTGTAGTGGCCACTACAGGTAAAAACATAAGACCAGAATAGTAACGAAATGAATGGCATACAAGAACTGGATGAAAGATGGTCACTACTAATTTAACTTTGGAAACGAAACTGATTCTAATTACGAGTACAGTATTTTAAGGACACTGGAATAAGATTGACGAAGATATCTCGTAGTAGCAAACAAAACATATTCCATTGAAAAATTTATAAATTAAGGAAAAGAAAGAAATCTATCGATAATACTAGGAATATTTCCACATTTGAACATTTATCATAACCATACAAAGCTTTCGTTTCAAATCCTCTTCAGGAGTTTATAAGGTTCGAGCTATAGATAGCTGAAGTGGATAAAATCTCACGAACGCAAATATATGGATGCCATTACCCATTCAAATCGTTCTGTTCCCACCTTGTTCCAGCTGGAATTTACTGGAATATTCCAAAATGGATTTACGGTAACACCACATGCGCGGATCGAGTTACTATCGAGTAATGCATCGAATTTGAAATGGACTTGGCGGGCAAGCGTGTGAAAGCGAAAGCGTGTGTGTTATCGATTCGTTATCGTTCCATGTACGAGTACTTTTCTATGATGCAAAGTAATCTGGCTATCCCTTTTTGTTTTGTTATGATGCAACGATTTTCAACCAGACATAAGATATACAAGCATGTTTAAAGTAAATTTTAAATCATCTAATATTCAAAAATTGTAGCAATAGTTACTGTTGTGTTATTTGACAATTCATTGACTAAAGAATGCTACCAAAAAACTGCCTATGGTTTCTGTTAGTATAGTCAAGTATTTACTTTTATTCCTAACAATTCGGTGTTCGTAACTATTGAGTACCGGTCTTGCTAGCGCTACTATTATTCGTGATGTCGTAAGTTGACATTCTGCACGTGACAACACTTTCTATCTACGGGCTGTCGTTGCCACAATTATATTAAAATTTATAATATCCATCAACCAACCTCGCAGTACCACTTTACGATATTTTCATAAAATTCAATAACCCAATTATATTTACGTACGAATTCCCGGTCATTTTCGATTTCGTTCGATTCGTAAAGGCAAAAAACGGTAGTCAGTTTTCTTGTATTGAAATTTTGTAAAAAATTATTTCAATTTATTGAAAGCTTCTTCAGTTCTGCTGACACTTGAAATACTTGAAAAAATTTAAAGGTTAATTTAAAGGTAAACATTTCTATAAAAATCTTAGAGACTTGTCATAAAAACTATATTAAAATTGGTGTTATTTATATTTCTATACTAACGTTTTCTCATCGTTTTCAAGTCTATATCAAAATAACATATTTTACAAATTTTTGTCTGTCCGTCTATTTGTCTGTCTGGTTGTTCCGGCTTATCTCTGGAATGGCTGGACTGATTTTGATGGAACTTTCACTGGCAGATAGCTACTTTATTTTTAACTGAACAACAACTTTTTTGTTAAATTCTCTCTCTCATTGTGAGATAAAACCTGACCCTTCAATGGGTCATTATTAGCTTACATATACAAATGCCCTTTTAAATGATTTGATCTACAGCATAAGGTAAAAGGACAATACGACCGCATTGTCCACAAGAGCTTACAACCGTGCTCTCAGTCAAAGCAAAATTTAATGTGAACCGCCAGGGTCCGAGGCTGTGGGCGGACGCAGGACTTGTTCGCCTTGGCTGAGATTAATCTGCTCGAATATGATCAGTGTACTACATGTGAAGATAATCTGATATGTAAGAGGATCTTGTCAGAAGAAAAAGTAAAATTTTGGCCGACTCTACTAATACAATTGAGTCGTAATCGTGTCATAATGGTTTCATTCTGACTGTAATCAATGTAGTTATAATGGCATTTCAATGACTGTCCGATGGAGTTTTAAGGCCTATAACTACTACAAAATTATATACACTTTAAATTAATGTCACAGCGCATCACAGTGTGTCATGCATGTATCTTATTTTAGAAATCTTACATCTTAAATGTTAATAAATCAAAAATAAATTCAAGCATACCTTTAAGTAATTTGATTTTTTTTCTTTTTACAGTTTACTTTATTACAACAGATTCCGCTCTTGTGATACGTCCAATAAAGTCCAAGTGCTACCAATGATGGCTAGGTTATAAAACAATATACTTAACCAAGGAAAAGACAAACGCTCTGAAGTTTTTCAGAGATTTTCGCAGAGGTATGTGTTGCAAATTTCGTTCACCGTTGTTTACGCCCTGTCACCGCGCTAACAGTCTCCTGAAATTTTCATTTCCAGCGCTCGCGAAAATTCATTCAAAACTTGTACAGCAATATGAAATTAGTTCCAAGGATTTTGTGAGAAAGCGAACACTTTAAGAATTAGAACTTCGGGATCGTATTACTTTGGTCTTTGTTTGTTTTTCTGCGCCGGTGTTTCGGTGATAAATTTCTCGGTCCTAATAACTTGTGTTTTCTCTTTTATTGCAAACAAAGGCAGAAATATTTTATTTCACGATATTAAGGTTCTTTTAGTACTTGAAGATATACATTCTTCTGTTGTTCTAAGAGCCAATATCGACTCTTGAAACTTCATATCTTTAAAGTGGCAACAAATAAAAGTAACAAAAGGTTTTGAATCCTAACTGGTGAAATTCATGAAATCGGCTTTAAATTTAGTATTTTGTTGTCCGATCAAAAATCAAAAGAAATAAATTTTTAGACCAAACAATCATTAATACCAGCAGTTATCGCAACAGCACCGCCTGAGCATAGCAAATCTTACGTGAAAATGATAAAGCTTTCACTATGGATATAACCACAGACTGGATAATAGTCCCAGCGACATAACTAAGCGCGATAGTGTTCGAAGTGCCCCGTCATACAAAGAAGACACAATATCAATAAAACAAATCACAAAGCTACGTATTTGGAGCATGGCATAAATGAGCGCACCACACAAGGAGCTCGGCAAATTTACACTGCACTTCACTGGCAACACTGACTATTTCACTCATACAACCCAACAAATCTATGACGCCACCCACAAAATGCAAATCAAAACACGGCCAGACCTTATGTCTAAAGCCGTAAAGATCAAATTTGATGGAAATATTGAAGTAAAACAGAAAATAGAAGACGGTATGAGAGACCCACTCTTGCAAGTTTGCGTTCCATCGTCAAAGGATTATAAACTGTAAGTTGTATAAAATAACATTAGAATGAGGCGTGAATCGGGTGCAGGATCACGCGTGGGCTTATTCAAAAGGTGAGCGATATTTATTAAGTGCTCGTATGTAAATGCGTCTGAACCGCTTTTGATTTGTACGTTTTTTAATCGGGATTACTTTTCGCTTCTATGGAGGGTCATAGAACATGAACAAGCCTTTAAGCTTTTATTTTTCAATTTCATGCGATTTATTTGATCGTTAATTGATTAAAGGAAAAATGTTATCGACACTTACAATTTATAAATGAGAGAAAAGCTGTCTTGCAGTGTCAAGTGATTACTGCAGTCAGTCATCACTATCACGTCTAGCATCGAAAACGATCTAATTAAATTTTGGGGATGTACTCGTATATTGATTTCTTTTACATTCACATTAAAAAATCAAACCGTATCAAAGTACATTTCGACGTGGCCGAGTTGACTCTTTCGTTTCGCTTCTAAAAGACTAAGATTTCGTTATGTTCTCACTAAAAGTTTCATAAGGTTTTCTGAAGGTTTTGAAGGTTATTAGGGATTTGCGTAAAGTTAGTTGATTCTAGCGTTGTAATAGGAGTTTGTGCCAGCAGTAGACTTATGGAAGTTGATGATAGTAAAATTCAACAAGCCGACATAAAACCTGACCATATTATACATCTAGTTCCACTAGCCCGATGTAATTATGATATCTTCTTACTGTACGCTTAAAATCTCAATACAAGTCATGTTATGCGTCGCGACAATATCTGAAAACTGTCAGTACGAAGAACAACTTGGTCGAGCCACAACTATCTTAATGCGGATCAAACTTGTGAGTAAGGAGAAATGCGAATTGACCGTGGGACTGAACTGTCAATATTGTCTGACTTTGTTAATGCACACTATGAACCTGTTTAATAAACATGAAATTGATAAATTGTATGATATCCTCATCATTACCTTAAAACATATACACCACCTTCATAAGATGCTTATGATAACGTTAATTAATGCAGTCGTAGGAGGATGTAAGATAGTAATAAAATATTTTTAATGAGTTCTCTGAAAAGTGTTCAAGCTCTCCAATTTTTGCAAATTAAAGTGGAAAAGGGCTGGCCACATCATTCGCAGGACTGATAAGCGATGGAGAAGAAAGAATGGCAACCACATTCAGGTAAAATGAGCACAAGCCACCCTCCTACCAGGTTGACTGACGATCTGAAGAAGGTAATAGGAAACCGTTGGATTCAGAGTGCTCAAGTTCAGGTGAGGTAGCATCGATTAGGGGAGGCCCATGTCCAGCAGTGGACTACCAAAGGCTGAAAGGCGAAGGAGGAGGAGAGAGTCCTCCTAATGTACATCAAAATGATCAATATCTCCTTCTTCGTTTCAGCCCCTGATATGACAGTCCAGCTGTGGAACAATGTCAGCTGAAAAGAGAGGGGTGATTGAAACAAATATCTGTCATTGTGGGTTTGATGTATGTTTTTTGCACCAACCTTCCTAACCTAATCAAATTTCATCACCTCTAAGACATTAACTGGCCATCCTCCAAAGGCATTACCAACCTGACATCCCCATTAAACTGCTGTTGACAGCGTTTGGACAACAATACACCAATAAAGTTATATCGAGCCCCGCAGTAAATACTGGTTACTAAACGGTTTAACTGTGATATCCGATAGCTTAGCCGCAAGTTATGGGCGTCAGAGGGCATTGAAGCCAAAAGCAGATTATGTTTTGGCCTTTGTAAGGTTGACATAATTGTCAGGATTGTGGCTGGAGCATATGTGGCATACATTTATAACGTTTTTAAATCCACTTCTGAGTCTTTGCCTGTCATGGTGGAAGCCACTCTAAGACCTTGTGAATTTAACGGATTTTGTCTTTTTAAGTACATGCATCATAATCTTTATTTGCATATATAAAATCTATATATTGGATGCAGATGCGTTGGTAAATACGAATAAATAAACATTAATTTCTCTTATCTTTCCTTTCATCTGGACGGACGAAATGGATGGTGTGTGTGTGTGTCACCACTATCCTTCCTCGAATTCCCGGAACTTTACAAAATGAAAGATTTGGATTGAGATTTTGATATGAGATTTCACTAACTATATGATATATTTGAAGGAAACTCTACAGTGTTAGAACTTAAAACGTTCGCCACTCGCCCGTTTTCTGAAAAACCTTTCATTACTATTAGTTTTGTTGTACTATTAAGTTATGAAAGCGACTGAACTCGCAAATTTTTTTTTAATCTTCCAAATCTGTCGTCCGTAATAATGAAAAGTACTCAAACCATTTCATACGTAAATTAAATAATCGTACGAGGTATTTTGTACCAATCCGACAACCGATATTCAAGTGAGTACAGTCAGCGTTTAGTGCAGAGTAAATACTGCATTTTATACTTTTAAGTCGACATGTTTAAGTGGCTTTCGAAACGTTTAAAGTAGATCAGTTTACTCGAAACTATTGTAGCTGTTGAAAAGAGTTCGTGTAATGTTAAGGCTTGTATTATTATGGTGTATTAGCTTTTACATAGTGTAGGAGCAGGTTCTAGACCAGTAGTAATACAGCACCTAAACTTTTCTTTTTTAAAGCAAGCATTGTTTCTGAATATAAAAATAAATTTATCGCAATAAATAAAGTCTTAGCCTTTATCCATACTATAGGGAAGATGGCGAAGCTTAAACTCTACATTGGCATAAACGGCTATATTCATAAATTTAGGCTCAATTTAATATTTGATAAAGAGTATTTACAGACGTGTTGTAGTAAAAACGTTAAAGTTGGAGTTGTATGCGTGCTACTCATGAGGATGTTTTCTTTACAAACATCTCCGACAACCGCCTCCCTAATTAAAACACAAGACTTGAAGAACATGCTTGATTACGGGGGGTTAAAAGGGTCGCGGTAAGCATCACCGATGGACAGGAATGACCCGGTGCTCCTGGTCATTCCTGTAGCCTCTCCATAAGGGGAGCATGTAGGGCCGGCCACGAATGGCAGGCAGTCGCCGACGATGCTGTGGACGCTTAAGGCTCAGCCGATTTCCCACAACATCGTCACCTTGGCGATGAAGGAGCACAGTGGGGTTTAGTGGGTATACCCCTGCCTCGTAGCGGTAGGGGGGAGTCCCACACACCTCCCTCTGTCCCCCAGACAGAGGTAGAGACGGTGCGTAACGCATTCCCTAGTACAAAAAAAAAGTTATATAGCTATGGTTCTACCTCCTATGTAGTATCCAATAACATAAAAAGACATGTGGAGATAAGGACAAAGACATTGCAGGGATAGGATATATATATATAGGTAGGTAGCTTTTCGAAATATATTTCTTGGGATATACCGAGACCAAAGTTGCTATCAAACTCAAGTTACCCATAAAAACTGATTTATTAACCACGCCCGTCTTCTGCATCTTGTTCCAAGGCGTTTTGCATACAAACTACAAGTATCTTGCAGCTAGAAACGACCATTACCGCGTTCGATTCCCGATACATGTTAATACCTGCATTAATGTGTTGTTTGAGGTGCGAGCTATATTGATTTTCTGAAACGATTTCGGCGTCATTAAAACCAATGGGCGTGAATAAATAGGACGAGATAATAACAGCGTGGACACTAGACTACAAGTTTCAATAGTAGCTTATTTGAACTCTATCTCTCCTTCCTTCCTTCCTTTCAGCCATTGGTAGTAATTGTAAGTTCATCTGATAGGTGGGCGGTATAATAATATGCTCATTTTGCCAAAACATGGTCGTTATGCAAGGACCTTTCTTCCTCATTGGTTTTCAATACTGCAACCGATGTGGCCAGCTAATTGCTACTTTAATTTTCGAATGTTACCAGAATTGCAAATAAAATGTGTTAGCTCTCAAGGCACGCCCTGCGCCCATCTTCAAATTACTAACACACATAAAACCTAATTCACTTAAAAGCCTTCAAGATGATAGAAGAAATGGACTATGATTACCTTCATTACATGAATGCATTCCCAGAGGGTGTCCACGTGGCGTTATTTGCAATATCTGGTGGCAACCCTCGTTTGTAACCCGACACTTTTGAGGGGTTGTAGGTAAATTTGCACACCTGTGGATGGCTT
This sequence comes from Erynnis tages, assembly GCA_905147235.1. Taxonomy (NCBI): domain Eukaryota; kingdom Metazoa; phylum Arthropoda; class Insecta; order Lepidoptera; family Hesperiidae; genus Erynnis; species Erynnis tages. Next base: position 339,520 of record LR990079.1, read on the forward strand.
TGATGGGTGAGGCCTTTGGAATTGTGTAGGAAGTGTTTCTTTTGTATTAAATACGTGTTTTATCATAGGTACCCAGTAGCGAGAGGGCATTGAAAATGGTCAAAGCTAAGAATTAATTAATAGAATTGTTATCCAATATCGGCTTTCGTTTTTTTTGACGTTAAATATAGTGGACTAAAAAGATCTGATACCAAGATTGAGTCTATTTTTTCTTTCATTCTATCTTAACACTTTCTAACATAAAGCTAACTCACCTAATTTCAAACTGGTCCTTATTTTTTGTTGATGTAGGTACACCTAATTCTTCATTTCCTATAATTTATGTTATGTAGGTATCTTACTGTAAGTTCTGTAACCTATCTAGTAGGTATAAAGGCAAGCTGTTAAAAACATCATTAACCCCGTCTTTTGTAAAAGTAAATGAAAAGCATGCTGCAATTTTCTGACGTCTGCTCTTGGTGTTTATTAAACAGACTATAAAATGGAAGTGTTTTGCTGCGTCACCTCTTAACGACGTATGATATTGATGAGTATATAAAGTAGATATGGAGTTTATCTGTAACTACGAAATATACGACTATGCTTGCTTTTGCTAAACGTGCCTGAAGCACGGAAGCGCACATGTAATTCGCCACTTGCAAGCACCCATCTATGTACTGACCGCGCCTGACGTTGCTCATTTTTAACCGACTTCAAAAAAGGAGATTGTTTATATCTAGTTCAATGCAAACCTAGTAAAAGGTACTGATAAACCAAGTCGAAATACAGCAGCTTGGTGGAGTATGAGACATGACCAATCATGTTGTAGGGGGAAGACCGTGAGTACAATACCATAACGGTTTGGTTAAACATTTTCCACCACATCGTTAGATCAGCTAGCTTATACCCTGTAGCTTCATTTGCATGTCGCCATTTATGCAGCGGCGAATATCTCGAATCTTGCTAATTAAAATCTACAAGATTGTGGACGCGCGGAGCAATTAAGATAAAAGGTAAACAAACCGCCGACGGTGGCTGAGAAAGCGGTCGGCAGAGGGCCCTTGGAGCAAGTTAGGCTGTTAAAAGTAATTTAATAAAATATTTCAGACGGATTAGTAAAATTAATTTTTATAATAATTGCTACTCTTTCTTAGCCAAAGAATTAACAAATTTGAACTTAATGAAAAGTGGGAGTCTGTGAGGCTGGATGATTGTTACTCTCAGCAAAAGGATTAACAACTTTGGAAATGTAACCTGTACTTTCCCGGATCATTTTATAGATCGTTAAGAGTAGAATCCCGTTATAACAAATAATAAAAATTAGAGAGTCTGTAAAACTAGCGTTACTCTCGCTAAAACTCGAGAACGGCTAGACCAATTTGACTTATTTTAGGTTTGAGATGTTTATATAAGTCCAAGGAAGTTTTATACGGTAAGAAAATCTGAAAAAAATTAAATGAAAATAGTAGACATTTCTATAATTGGACAGCTAGTACATTAGTATTTAGTTATCGAAGTGTATTATAAGGTACAGACAAACCATAATACTTCTTCGTAATAAATTAGAGGATGTCAATAATTTTTTTGAATTGAATGACCATTAAAAACCAGAATTGAAATTAGGCACAATTCCACTAACAATCCCGAATGGTCCACGGTAATAAATTCCCAAAAGAAAGTCTGAATGAGAGACACCCAACTGGCCCCAACATTACCAACTAATGGCGGGAATCCATTACACAAATAATATACAAACAGTAAAGTAACCGGAATGTCCGGAGATGTACAAGATGGGGATAAAAGAAGCTAGCTTCGAGTATACAATGGGAACTAGACGAGCTTTGCCCTCGACTCTGTCCATACAGACTTAGACTTAAATGGCCCAGTGGTTAGGATGCTGGTGCTCTGCGCGGAGAGTCCTGGGTTGAATTCATTTGAACGATGAGTTCAAATTCTGTTTCTGGTTCGGGTGTGTTTGTTCTTGTCTTGAGTTTGTCCATGGCACAAGGAATTGTATGGGGCTATGAGTGTTACGTTTTAAAAGAAATTGCGGATAAGTAGAGTATAGTATCGCGCGGTAATATTTGTAGTAAGTACTAAGAACTTTTATATAAAAGTTACAAAAGCGGTGTTGATGGTAGGAACTTAAAGTTTGTAGTATGTACCTATCTAATATTAAATATTTTAATAAATTAGGATAAAAGTAAGTAAGAAGTTGACTTTCCTGGAACAACCCCAACGCGATACTTAACGGTCTTCCTGCTCCCGACCCACGGATATCCCGGTCCCACTATGTCGTAATGGTTTCCTTTCATTACATGATACCAAATTGTTGGAGCCATCTACGGTATCGTTCGTAGTTGTGTGTAGTTCCCTGTTTGAATTGGTATCGAGTTCCACTTGTGAAAGGAATTTAGAAGAACCAAAGGTAAGAAATTTAGAAATAACTGTTTATAAGTAACGGTTTTCATTTAAAACATGTTTATGAAATTTGATTTCATAATTTTTGAATTTTTTTAAAATTGTAAACTCCAAAGAGGAGAATAAGTAGGTAGCTTATTTAAATTCTGATGAACTTTCTGACAAATGTACTCTTAGAGATATCTGAATTATTACTCTAATTAATTTCTAAACGATTACTATCAGTCTATAAAAGGAAAAATGATTCTGATCAGAATGATCTCTAAAATTTTTGAAAGTTGATAATAGAATTATTCATACAACAAATAAAATATCGTCATCACCGGGAAACGCAAAATGCAAATAATGTATTTCGAATCGGGCAATAAATCTCCCGCAAACGAACTGGAACAGCGATTGAGAATTATTGTTTTATTGGCTGTACCCGCGACTTTGTCCGCGTGGAATTTAACTATCTAACTATAATATAATACTAAAATAAAAGTAGTATAAGTTACTCCTTATTACATCAGCTATCTGTCAGTGAAAGTCCCGTTAAAATCGGTCCAGCCGTTTTAGAGATTAGCCAGAACAAACAGACAGTAAAAAATGTAATTATGTACCGTGTTTACATTATAGTATGCATTTAGTAAAAAGTGGTTACTTTTATATTACAAACAGACAATCGAATTTTATTTATTTGCATAGATTATAACTAGCAAAGTGCTCGGTTGCTCAAGCGTCTGCTGCGATCTATAACTCTGCGACTTTCTATGACAGCCCTTTTGATAAATAAAGATGTTCGATTAATAAATATTCATATCGATAGCAACACATTTATTTTGTAGCAGCGCGATACCTACACTAATATGAGCGCGCGCCTCACATGAAATGCTGACCACGCATCACGACGCTAGCAGCGAGTGTAGTCAACAATAGAACACGTCACACGCGTCACACCGAACTGGCCAATCGGAACACGTATCCTCGAACGCGCTATCAAAGTTCCATAGAATCTGTGCATATATACAAATGGTCCAAAATTATCATTCGAACCGCGGTAGACATACGAGTACGAGACGTAGCTAATATAATATACACACGTTGTAATAAAAAAAACTTTATGTTCCGATTTAATAAAAGTTTCAAAATGGAGAAAGTGTGGAGGGTAAACTAAAGTTCTCCGAGACGTAAGATAGCGCAGAATTTAAGTTTCCAATAAAACATTTTAGGTACGAGTAGGTCAAACAGAATCTAATTTCAAAGTTGGAGGATAAAATCTACTCGACAACTAGAAAGTAGTGAGTAGGTACTAAGATCATCAATCTTTTAAAATATTTACATTTTTAGGCGTTAAAGCCATAGTAATTCGTTTTTTACCACCAGCCTCTTACCCCGTCGTAATGCATGTTCTTCATGTCTTGTGTTTCGGCTCGGGAGGTAAGGTTGCCGGGATACTTTAGTAACTTTAGCAGCAGCAAAGCACCCGCACACAACCTCAGGCCTTCGCTCTGCCAATTACTTTGACTATCCAAACTTTTTTATGCATGTTATATACATATGTACGTATATATATCGGCGCGATACCTACAGAAATATGAGCGCGCACCTCACATGAAATGCTGACCACGCATGACGACGCAAGCATCGAATGTAGTCAACAATAGAATACGCCACACGCGTCATACAGAACTCGCCAATCGGAATACGTATCCTCAAACACGCTATCAAAGTTCTTCAGAATCTCTGCATATTTACAAATGGTCCGAAGTTAACATTCGGACCACGTTGACACGTGACATCTCCTGGCGGGAGATCTCCCCTTTTCCTCTAAACATAATATAACTATTCCTCTTGAATTAATCTATCTGTTAAGAAAAACTGCATCAAAATCGTTGGGTAGTTTTAAAGATCTAAGCATATAATATGGGGACAGTCAGCGGGAAGCGACTTTGTTTTATACTATATACTCATTGTGAAGCTTACACGTTGCATGTAACTCTTCAGTCAGTGATTGCAAAAGTCGCTTGCCTTCCCAGAAGACAAAATATCCGTCTAAATCACACGAAAGCACAACTAAGTTCCAAACTCGGAGTCTTGGGAGCAAATTTTGGTGTGGATATCATATTTGTTGGTTGGACAAGTATCTAATATAACTCCAGAAGTTCTTTGTTCATGTTAGACGTAGTGTGTAGAATAATAGAGTCGAGAACTAAAGTTCTTGGTTACTAGTGTATATTATAATTATGATGTAAATATAAATTTATATGACATGATTGCAATCGATATTTTTAAAGTAATTGAGTACCAAACAGGCATGCACTACCTGGATTTTAGTGGTCACTGCAGCCGATGGACACACACATCCAACCTCAAATCCTGTCTAAGATTGTATGCGGGTGCTTTGTTACTCATGAGTTTCATATTAAGTTTGTTACATTAAGTTCGAATTCGAGGTTTCGTTACCTACATGTAATTATTTATATCAATTAAAAACAGTATTTGAAAATATGTAGGTACTACTACTGTTTTTATAGCCTCGAAATAACTTTGTTTATTTTTTACGCCACCAATCTTTTGGCTTAGAGTTTAATCCTTAAAATTTATTGCCAGTCACACGAGCGGATTAACAAATGGACGGACAGATAAAAGAACCGTTATCGCTTTTAGTAGCCTTTTCACACTTTACGATTGTCATGTCGTGACAATAGATCTGTTAATAGATGATAACATTAAAATACGTAAGAGGCGTAAATGTACTAGATAAACTTGTTTTTTTATCCAATTATATCCGAACTCCAATGGAACAAAAATCCTATCAGAGTTCAGAGGATGTATGCGGGAGCTTTGCTACTCATGAGGAAACATCTCGTACATGAACAATGCTTTGCGATGGGTTAAAGAGTTGGTGGTTATGTACCTCCCCGAGCAAGTTACTAAGCTCTACCAACTAAAACGTTTTTTTCGTTTCATGTTTAGAATTAAGTATGTCGTTGCGACATCACATCGTGGTCGTTGCTTGTAAATGTCTCTATACACATTTTTCCTTAAAACGGCTCTTTGTTATTTCTGGCGAAGATTTAGTGTCTGTCTTTCGTGGGATTTGCTGATTGACAGCTTCCCTTCAACTATTTTATTTGTTTCCGATCTTTTAATGCAAGCCACTGGTTTTATGGCGAAGTAAATTAGCCGTTCGTCTTTGTAATCAATCTTTATTGTCGGATTGATTGGGATTGCATTGATTAGTTTGAAGTTAATTGGCTGGAGCTAATGTCTGGTCTGAGTCTGTTAACTATTTTGAGTTTATTGAGTAATTTCGTAGTCACCTGGTGCTTCTTGGAGGGAGATTTTGCTTTTACGTCTAAATAGTACAGAACACGTAGGTAAACGATATGCTTTCTAAGTGTCTGACCGTACTTGAGACTTTACAGATATTTAAAATGTAAAATATTTTGATGTTGCATGTTGGCCATGAAATCTCTCAGTTTAATAATACCTAGTGTTTTAAACATTTATTATGATTTAGAAAACAGTGGGCTCTTAGAATACTTATCATAACTCCAGGATCTTATTCCTATATCATAAGTAATTCAATTCTTGTGACAGACGTGACCTCTCTATACAATAGAGTGAAAGGCGAGATGAAACAGATTAAAGAAACAGGGACCAACAATTCCGTTAGTATTCAAAATACAATGGAAATGTTCGTTTAATTCAATAACATTTTGACGGGGCAACAGACCACCGTCTAGTCACTTACTACCGGCTACTGCATTGGAGATTGCGGGTTCGATTACCCAGATGTTATGACCAACCAACGCTCCTTCTTCCCTTCCTTCGTTTCAGCCCTTGGTAGTCCACTACTGGGCCTGGGCCTCCCCTAATCAACGCCAATCCACCCGGTCCTGGGCCCTCTGAATCTAACGGTTTCCCGCTGTCTTCTTCAACGGTACTTCTTCTACCGACCAACCAACACGATAAAATTTAAACACAGGGCTCTGCATGCAACTGTCCAAATTGAATTACGCACTGTCATGCGAAATTTTGTCGTATGCAATTAAGTTGTCGTATGATCAACTTTGCGTACGAAATGGCTGCTATGTATACATGGAAAACAGAGGTTTTAAATGCGTTTAATGTTTTTGTGCGTCCTTCAATTTGTCTATGTGTTAATTTCGAATGGGTTTAGCATTGAAGCATTTATTTACGAATTACGTTTATAAATATCTTAAGTATCTTATCCACCCAGATTAAATATAAAGCCGACCACCCCAATAATTCCCAAAAACACATTTTCTGTAATTTCTGTCTGTCTTCAGCTAATTATACGGTTGTTCCCGGAATTTCTCGATTAGTTCCCGAGACGGACGGACCCATCTCTTATAGGATATCCTCTATTAACTCTCACGTAAACAGCAAATTGAGAGTAGGAGGAATTTCGTTAGCTACAGTTCTTTTATTGCGGAAATACTCTACTTCTAGTTGTAGTCTAGTTTTCTCTATTACTTACATTACATTATGACAGTTCTTATTTTCAACATCCGTGTTTTACTTTTTTAGTATTGTATCGTGCCGTCATTCTTTTTCTTAGGATCCCTCTCTAAGTGGCAATCAGCTTGTTATGAGACTATCTTATTGTTTGTTCATACTATCCATAGGTAAGGTTAATCCCAGGGCTCAGTCAGTAACCCATTAATAACCCTCTATAGGGTCGGATCTCCTCTCAAAATGAGAGGGATGTAGGCCTTAGTCCATCACGCTGGCCTACTGCGGGTTGGTGGACTTCACATACCTTTGAGAACATTTTTTTTAACTCTCAGGCATGTAGGTTTGCTCACGATATTTTCCTTCACCGTAACAGCAGGTGATATTTAATTTTATAAAGCGCACATAACTTTTTTACAAAGTCATTGGTGCCTGCCACTAGGATTTGAACCCGAACACCTCGATTCGAGGTCGAATTCTAAGCCACTGGGCTATCACCGCTTCCTAGGTGTATTTGTAACTTACACATCATAAACTGCTATTAACACCTTCATGCTTAACTAAATAACCCTCAAATATATCTAGATTCTCATAATGTCAAACGGCTGTGTTAAACGTAACTCTTACACCTCAAAGTCGCTAAGCGGTGTTGTTTATTGCTAACCTCTGACATCATTCACAAGGTAAGGGTCAAAGGACTGATGGCATCTTAAGGGCACTACCGGCTTGTAGGCAAGTTCTAAAGACCTATAAACTTGAACGTGTTATTAGGACTAACTGTCTGAATACGACATACGGGCCCTTAACCATCAACGTACGTCGTTCAGACCTTAACTTATGTAAGGGTAAAGGGACGATGACAGCAAAGGTAGGATCCCTTATTAAAATGACATAAAAATAATGTGCATTGTTTTCAGTGTTCAAGATTTCATTGGAGCTGCACGAAACTTAAAAACAAATAAAAATAAACCTAAAAAAGGGAAAAAAAGGAATTGTTGGGATCTATGAACGTAATACATTAGATATGGAAAATATCCTATAAGCACATTCATGCAGTAATAAACCGCAAATACAATACTAAATATATTTTAAAAATACATTGCAGTAAAAAAAATATATATATTTAGGTAGGTTAGTCCCGAAAATATCAACAGTAATTACAGTACAGCGTTTAATTTGATAGAATATTAAAATTTTAGTCTAGACATAATATTTGCAGAATGTTAATGAAATCATGAAAATATTTATCTACCTTCTATGTTAAGTAGAAAAGGGTCTGAAAGGGTTATAAAGAAAACACGATAGAATAATAAAGTTTTAGGTAATCATTCAAATATTGTTTTTTTAAATATCGATGATAAGTATTTTAATAATGCCTAATTTGGGTTTTTTTATAAACATTAATTTTTTTTTCACTACTAAAGGTACCTAATACCTATATCCCATTTGAAAAAAGTTGTTCGTTGTCGACAAAATACAAAACTAGAGCATCAATTCACAATCCAATAGACAGCAATGACTATTTCCGACACTTCTCGATCGTCGCCCATGAAGAACCGTCAGCAAAAATGTAAATAAATACGAAAATTTGTGAGGATGGATTTATGGGTGGATACCTACTTGTAAATGTTTCACGCAAAAACGGCTTGACGACCCAACTGGCGCAGTGGTTAAGACACCGACCGGTGCGCTGTGCGGAGGGTCCTGGGTTCGATTCCCAGCAGAGCAGAGATTTGAATAATGAATTTGAATTTCTGTTTCTGGTCTGGGTGTGTTGTGTTGTTGTCTTGTGTGTGACCATGGCGCCCACGACACAGGGAATCCTAGTGTGGGGCTATGAGTGTGAAGCGTTATTTATTATTTATTATTATTTATTTGAATGAAATGGATTAACTTAAATAAATAAATATGAAAATTTCTGAGGATGGATGGATGTTTGTTAATCTTGCATGCAAAAACGGCTGGACAGATTTGGATGAAATTTGGCACACAGGTGGATTAAAACCGAGATTAACTTAGGATACCTTTTATCCATCTCTAGGTAAACTCTTAGGTTTAAGTGGACCGAGTCGCTAACGGAAGTTTTAAACTTGGCCACACTATTAACAAAAAAGTACATGACATACAATTTTGCTGTCCGTACAATCAAACGCGTAATTCACTCCGAAATACATCATCGCACGCACGAGTAAAAACCAATGAGCAGAGACCCACCGCGCCTCCACATCACTAAACTAATCTATTAACAGCGGAGCCCACGGCTCATTGGTTGTGTTTCAGGAAGTGTTGCCGCGATCCTACACCTGCTTAGTTGCGAGCAGAGGTTGATGCTCCATTCTCGCTTCTATGGCCACGGTAATAAGGTTCCAGTGCTCGTTCATTGAGAGCGAGTGATGTGAACTGAACACTCGTAGGGTTGTGTGAATATTTTGTTGGTTAAAACCAAAAGGGATTTTATTCGAATTTGGAATATATGTTTAGTTTCTTTCACTCTCAAGAGTGTTGTCGATATGTAGGTAATGTAGGTTCAGAAATACAACGTGAGTCTTTACATAGTATATGCTTTTCATTTACTTATACGAAAGTATCATTTAAATATTATAATTTAATGATTTAATAGACAAGTGCAGTGATCATAGTCTAGTGGCAAAAAAATTAACATTAATTATATTGAATTTCAAACTGCTCCGTTCACGTAGTGAAATGTAAAAAATAGTACCCAAAACGTTCGCTTCACGTATTCTTCCATAAACATTATAATATGTCAGTTTTTCAGCCAAATATTTCATGCATTAAATCCTCTAGTCTAGAGAAAGGCAGTCGCTAATAAATGCAAAACGGAGCCACTAGAGAGCTTACACACCGAATCTCTTGTTTCCCCTCGGAAGAACACTTTAAAAAACTCAGATAAGAATAATTTACGAGCGGCGACGCCGTTACAACAATATTAATTCGTTCAGCCATCTCGACTGATGATATCTCTTCGTTTCATCCTCGTCTCATAGGTACTATTCCGCTTTACCGAACATTATACTTAGAAATAATAATATTACGATTTCATTAATGTGGTTTGTTTTAGCGTTTTAACGTTGTCTTTTGTCTGGCAAGGCAGTAATTTCATTAGTTTTGGGAACAACATAATAAAAAAAAATTAAACCGACATGAAAAAAGTATGAAATAAAATTAGTTACACTAAAGTGTGCTTATTATTTTTTGAGGTTGGCGTCTTTAGTATCAAGTATTTTGTTTATATTGTTAAATTTTGGCCTAATTAGGTTAAGTGGTAGTTGACTCGAACATGTCGAAGCGACGAAATACCAAAGTGTACTAATTCCATAAACAAGCCACAATAGAGTTGGCTAGACAAGCTGGATAGACAATGGGAGCTAAGGGGCGCTTCCTGCAGATGCCACGGCGCGTCCCAGGTCAATCAGCTCGTAACGAAATAAACTGCCACTTCCACCTCATGCTAGGCAGGGCTGCCAGTCGCGTTTGTAGAATTTGTCCTTAACTTCATAAAATTAAACGTTTTTACTACCTGTTGTTATGTAATGAACTGATTATTATTGCTCCCTATATGGTAGGGGCATAGCAGCTCGAAAGGTACTAACTGAATAACTAACAATAACTGTCACCTGTAACGGTGATGGAAACCACGATGAAGGAAGGTGCGGTCAGTACATGAATGGGTGAACCGGTCGCTAGTGGCGAATTAAATGTGCGCTTCAGTGTTTTGGAGGAAAACTTCAGCCCGGTTTTTATCGATAAGATAGATATCTTTAAACCTTATCGGAGGCCCTATAGGTAGGGAGAGGCCGGAACCAAACAATGGAATTATCATTAAAAGCTTACCAGCTTTATCGGGAGTTTTGTTGGCTGAAGATCCTTTTTGTTATTTCTGTGACTTAACGACGTGTATTTTTGTCCAAATAACCCTTTAACACTTCGAATAGTAACGGTAACATACAAGCAATTAAATGTTATTTATACTCAAATGTTACCATAAAACGTACTCAGCAAGACATGGGCGAGAGAGGGCGTGATGAGTTACGAACTTTCCAAAAAGCTTAAAAATCCTATGTAGGGAAGGAGATAAAAGGACTAAAAGAGAGAATTTCTCTTTCTCATAGCCATTGTATGTCTGTCTGCCAAACCATAATGACAACGGCAGGGTCAGCTCTCCTTTACAATGAGAAATACAATATTTATTGTCATAGTCGACTACAGGTCTATTACAGGTTGGTGGAATTAGCATAATGTTGAGAACACTATGAAGACTACTCAAACTCATAGTAAGTTTCATTACAATGTTTTCCTTAACGCGGCGGGTGACATCTTATTTTGTAAAACGCACATAACTTAAAAGTCATTGAAAGGCCTCAAACTCCTATTCATATACTATGTGTACGACGAAAGCACAGGACGTTAACGTTTTTTCAACTCAACCGCCTAAACAATTTGTTATTGTCGCACTGAGTACCTATCACTAGTTTTTGAACATATTGGAAATTAGGCTGAATTTTCAAATATTCTTTTGTTGTTGTTTTAACCCTTTAATGACCCATTACAGGGTCGGGTCTCCTCTCACAATGAGAGGGATGTAGGCCTTAGTCCACCACGCTGGCCTATTGCGAGTTGGTGAACTTCACACCACCGTAACAGCAGGTGATATTTAATTTTATAAATCGCACATAACTTTTTTACAAAGTCATTGGTGCGTGCCACTGGGATTCGAACCCGGACCCCTCGATTTGCGGTCGAATTCTAAGCCACTGGGCTATCACCGCAATTATAATTATTCTTTTACTTTATTGCAATTAAAATCGTTCTGGGCTATCACCACGCTGCGTCCACCACCCGCTACCTCCTACCACTTAGACCATCTATCGTTTCCGCTGATGAATAGCGAGCCAACAGGCAATTAGTAGCAACACGAAAATAATAAAGGACACTTGTGTTGTTCAACGCTAATTATTTATTAAAGGACATTCCCGCGATTTACTGAACCCTTGGCCCAAGACTTTCGACCTTTGGGCCCGTACTAATTATTTAGTTTGGATTGTTTATCACAACTTGTGGTTTTGAAAACGCGGTTGACGAATTTAATTTTGCTTTGCTCTACAAAAACTGCAGCATTGATAGCCCAGTGGCTTAGAATTCGACCTCGAATCGAGGGGTCCGGGTTCGAATCCCAGTGGCATGCACTAATGACTTTGTAAAAAAGTTATGTGCGATTTATAAAATTAAATATCACTGCTGTTACGGTGAAGGAAAACATCGTGAGGAAACCTGCATGCCTGAGAGTTCACAAAAAAATGTTCTCAAAAGGCATGTGAAGTCCACCAACCCGCAGTAGGCCAGCGTGGTGGACTTAAGCCTAGATCCCTCTCGTTACGAGATGGAGACCCGACCCTGTAGTGGGTCATTAATGGGTTACTGACTACAACAACTAGCTAGCTAAGGAGTCCTCTTCCCGATATGCGAAATCAACCGTATAACTAGATATTATATTATATTTTCTTGATATTGACGTAATTATTTAAGTTTGCAGATATGTACCATTCCCGACGTCATAAGTCATTACTTGCCACTAACCCATTAATGACCCACTACAGGGCCGGGTCTCCTTCTCGTAATGAGACGGATGTAGGCCTTAGTCCACCACGCTGGCCTACTGTGGGTTGGTGGACTTCACATGCCTTTTGAGAACATTTTTTTGTGAACTCTCAGGCATGCAGGTTTCCTCACGATGTTTTCCTTCACCGTAATAGCAGGTGATATTTAATTTTATAAAGCACACATAACTTTTTTACAAAGTCATTTGTGCGTGCTACTGGGATTCGAACCCGGACTCCTCGAATCGAGGTCGAATTCTAAGCCACTGCGCTATCACCCCAATTACTTAACACTGCTTGAAAACTTTCAACTTCTGACACTGAAGTAGGTGTATTGAGGAAAACATTTTGAAGTTGTCAGTTTATCATTGGTCCTCTTGAGGTCTCATCTTGTTGCCTCTTATTTTCCTCCAACACCCACATCTCAATACAAAGTAAATGGGAACGTATTCTTAAGTCACCCCAGTGTAGATGCATTTAATTCCAATCTCGTTCCTTTCCTTAAAAGCTCTTGTTTGTCCAAATTAAGTATTTATGTCCGTTCGTTGTTCGGTTGGCAAGTTTGTGCAATCAAATATGTATGTACTGGTAGTTCGTAAGTGCATTGCTGAGACGGGATGCGGTGCCAAAGATAGTAAATAGTTAATTGTAATAGAGTGAAGGTTGCCAGTTGCCCAGTTGCTAAAAATTCAGTGTTCAAGTCCAATTCAGAGGTTCAAGGTCAAATCATAGACTTCAATCAATAAGCCTCCCATGTTTGGTTAGTTTTGCTTTCAGTTCGAACTGACTGGATGCAAATTTGTAATGTGTGTGTAATTTGGCCTGATCAGACGGCGGGACTGACTGAAGCAATTCAATCGCATCGGCTTGACGTTTCTTTGTCAAGTCCATTTCTTATGCCGCGCTCAGTTTGGACTTATTTTCGTACGAAATCAACTGGAGCTTATACGTACGTTCATATTCGTCGCGCACAATGTCGCTCACATAGTATTTCTAAGGTGGGTAGGTATTGTTGATTGTTGTTGAACAATCCCTTTCGTATCAGTATACGCATGAGTTGTATTCGTACGAAAACGTACCCAAACTGAGCGCTGCCTTGAACTTTCATATTTTAACAAAATATGTAAATGTCTACGAAATAACGAACACGAACCAACAAACAATATTCCAGTAAATATCGTTCCAATTCTCCAAGGATAATAGTACGTCGCTTTTTAAAGGAGTATCTATTTTTAATACCCAGCAAATACGGTCCCCGGGGACCCTAGGGGGCTGATAATGTAACTACATTAGGGATTCTCCCGGGCTACGTACATGGCGAAATTGATAAGATATTGCTTAACCGTTTTGTTATTATTGGAGGCAGTTTTTTGTTTGTGTAATGTACCTACCTGCTAGTTACGTCTTAATAAATAAATAATTAACGCTTCACACTCATAGCCCCACACTAGGATTCCCTGTGTCGTGGGCGCCATGGACACACACAAGACAACAACACAACACACCCAGACCAGAAACAGAAATTTAAACTCATCATTCAAATCTGCTCTGCTGGGAATCGAACCCTCCGCGTAGCGCACTGGCGTCTTTACCAACTGAGCCACTCGGGTCGTCAAATAGTTTTTGTATCCTTCATTCCTTTCTGCCCTTCGTAATCCACTGCTAGACATGAGCCTTCCCTAATCGACGCTAACCAGCCCGCTCCTGGACCTTCCAAATCTAACAGTTTCCTGCTATCTTCTTGTAGGCCAGCTGTCACTCCTGAGCTTTCTTCATTCGGTTTCCTAATGTCTTTATCAAGCCTTTTTCAGCTGGACAGAGGGCGGCCTGTACTCTTTTTGTCCAGACGTGATTGCCTTTCGAGGACCTTGGTGCCTAAAGTAATCTGCCACAATTGCTTTGGAAACTTGCTTACCAACGTTAAAAGGTGTCACAGAATTTGTATACGTTCATCCTAAGCATTGGCTCCGAGCTAAAATCGGGGTACGGATATGGTATTTAGTAGACACTGCAACCAATCAAAGATCTCTACACAATTTGCCAATGATTTACTATTGGACAAGGGTAAATGAGACTTATCCAAATTTCTGTTCAAGCGGTGATAGCCCAGTGGCTTAGAATTCGACCTGGAATCGAGGGGCCCGGGTTCGAATCCCAGGGGCACGCACCAATGACTTTGTTAAAAAGTTATGTGCGCTTTATAAAAATTAAATATCACCTGCTGTTACGGTGAAGGAAAACATCGTGAGGAAACCTGCATGACTGAGAGTTCACAAAAAAAATGTTCTCAAAGGTATGTGAAGTCCACCAACCCGCAGTGGGCCAGCGTGGTGGACGGCGGCCTACATCCCTCTCATTGCGCGAAGGAGACCCGACCCTGTAGTGGGTCATTAATGGGTTACTGACACTGTCATAATATGCTGACAGTCCATTTGATAGCATCGCTAAGCGATGCCTGGATCGAGGTGTTCGTACGACTCAGTTGACTGTGTGCTATGAATGAATGTTCTCCGACTCACTTTACTCGGCTTGAATTGAATCGAGCAGCATTGTGCGGCGAGTGCCGGACGTAAATCATTGAATATCTTGCACTATTGTTGTATGGTAGGTAGGGTTGCTACCTACTAACTACCTACGTTACCTTCCTGCGAACTTCTGATGACAATGGTACCATGATATTTTATTAAGCAGGAAAGTAAAGGAAGTGGAAGGAAGGTAGGGAATTATAAGGCCATAGCAACTCGTCCGGGGAGGCTACCGCTAGCCTCTTAACTCCTCGTAAAGCAAGGAGTTCTGCGTGTCTTGTGTTTCGGCTGGAGAGGTATGATTGCCGGGGATACTATGATTGAGGCAAACGTCTTAGTCTTTTTTATCTACTTGAGGTTGGATGCGGGCGTTCATGGGCTACAAGGTGAAATGCATGACCTTTAGTTTCTCAACTACCTTCTTTTAAAAAAACTAACTACTGATCAGAATGTTAACACGATTCGCTATTACGCAGCAGAAAAAAAAAGGAAAAAAAGAAAAGAACGGAAAGGCAAGTCCGAGGCCGTATTAGTGGTTTGAAAACATCCGACACAGACACATTTTAGATTTTAGTGATGTATTTCCGGCAAAACAAAAACATTTTTTATTTTAATTTTATAAATCCTTAACTCTTTTCCAGTGACAACCCTAGCACCTCAACTGTAGCGGTTTATTCACAAGCAATGAATGTACATACATGTGTGATTTACCGATCGTACAAGCGCGTTGTCTCAATGCGAAGCGTGAAGTTTACGTCAAGTTATAATTAACATACAATATTGCAATAAATATCACAGAATGGTGATGGTCTTGCTTGCCCTGTTTTAGATTAACAAAATGACATTAAGGCCATCTAGCGATAAGTGGTCACTGCAGCCCTCCATGGGCCTACAATATACATCCAACCTCAAATAGAGAAAGCACTCTATCTGAGGTTGTAAAGGCTGACTGAAAAATTAAAGCGTGTTCTCATGTGTTCAGAGTTCTTATAGTCATTTCCCATTTTATGTACAAAAACATTTGAATATCGTTTTTTTTATTCTATGGTCAGAAACTAATATTAAAGTCAACTAAAATTACCTACAGTAAAATTTACCTCCAACAAAATTCTAGGCTATATCATTTAACCCGCAGATATAATTGTTCTCTTTGTACCCTCGGGATAATTCATTGTGTTTTGACTATGGTAATTTTGTTTTACTGTCATAGGTCAAAAAGGGTGGTTGAAAAGGCGTGTCTATAATGCTTGTGAACAAAAAAGTTATTAATTAAAAAAATTGTTCAAGACATATTAAATGTTTATATACTAAAATCGGTTTTGAGCATAGGGAACTTTAAAAAAGAAAGAAACGAAGTTTTTATTTTTTCGAGTTACTCGTAGAAATGCATTAAAAATAACTATTCCGATATCTTGGATGGTCCGCCATATTGGATTTATAATGATGTCATACCCACCCGAACAAACATACTTAAATACATTGCAAGTTAAATAAAACGTTTTAAAAATATTTATTTACATTTGGCCCAAATACTGAAATATCTGTATCTCCAATATCGTTAGTAAAATAAGCAATCAGTAACACAAAACCGGGCTTCATTCTGTTTCAATAATGTACTAGCCCTAAGGCCATCGTATTAAAATTCTGGCTTCAAGGTAAAAGATAAAATTAATCCGTAGATACGTGCCCGGGAGCCGTCTGCGATAATTTGGGCAAATTTATTTATTTGTCCAGGAGTCTGCGTTGTTAATTGTGCTCATTATTTGTGGATGTGCTTCGTAGGAATAATTCAAGGATACTTAAAATGGATTTTAAGGACTTTTAAGAGGAATACGGGTCTGAATTCGGATTTATTTGTCTGCGAGGTTTAGTTTAAATAATGTTCAACTGTGTGTTTAACAATTTTGAGAATAAAATTGTCAAGGTTTTTAAATATTTTTATTTTAGTATTAATGGCTAATTCTTTATTTGATTACACCAGGCAAAGAGACATTAACATCAGACCTGTTTGTTTATGGCCTGAAAATGATATCTTTTGATAGACTTAAGGCAAAAAGGTCAATAGGATAGGAAGGATATTATAGTAGTCGGCATAAGTCGTGAGCACAATTTTTATTGGTCGTTTTGATATTACTGCGCTGCAGTTCACGCGATTGGTTCGTCAGTCGTCAGCTCGTCAGTGGTTCATCGTCTATTGGTTTAACGCCTTTTTTTGGCTGCTGTTCATTGGCCGAAAATGTACAATATCCCTATTACCGATTAATTATCTGTGCTCACGACTTACGATATGAAGGTAACTATAGGTAATCACAAGCCTATGTAAACTACATTCGCCTTCAAATTGGCCTGATATCTGCAATCTGCATGGCTCTTGAACTGAAACAAAATAACTACACATCTGTAGGTACATTGATGTAGTCTAATGAGCATAAATAGGTAACATAAAATAAGAATATTATCTTCGAATTCATCACGTTAAGCATCATTCGGCCAACATCACGTTCGATAACAAACTAAGGTAGTACCTATGTGAATTATGTCGACAGTTGTATGAACCCAGGTATCGTATTATAACAGACGATATTTATTCGACCGGTCGCTTTCAATGCGCCGGATATTACGAAGTTCGGGATAGCGATAGAAAAAAAATGTTATTTGGTCTGCTAACATGTGTTATATTTAACTTCTCACTAAAAAAATTGGGAAGTTCTTTTCAAAAGTCAAGAATTAAAGGATCTCCAAATTTTGAGATCCTAGGAAATCATTCTGACCATTCCCGTCGTCCGCGTGTGTGTGTGTGTGAGTGCATGTGCATATGTGTGTGTGTATGAATAACTCATGTTTAATTTTACTGTCGCGTTTAATTTCGTCACTAAGAGTTTATCAAGACTTGTATCCGATTACATTTGAATGTTGACCGGTCAAGCCGTTTCGAAGATTATTTAAAGAAAATACCAAAAAAGTATAATTTTTATAAGTAGTAATCGGGTATGCGAGCCACCCTCTCCATTCGCGTTCAACCTCAAGAAGAATAGAGGTTCAATCTGAATTTCTATTCCTAAGGAAGACTAAGATAAGACGGTCATCTCGAATAGAAAATCTCTGGCAACCACACCTTCTCAACCAAAGCACATAACATAATATACGAGTAGAACAGGCTTCATGGCGTACTAAGAGATATGAGACATTATATAAAGTAATTAGAGTTTTCTCTGCTGACCATACTTATAGAGAGTGAAACTAAATCATAATATTTATTATCTATTGTTTTATGAGCTATGTTGTATACGTCTTTGCGAAATTACAACAATATATCGACATGAAACACGGCCAATATTTGGTAAACAATAGACCGACTACACCAGGATCCGTTTGTAGAGAAACTGTATACTAGCTAAATAGTAATAATATTATACACTAGCTGTGTCCGCGACTTTGTCCGCGTGGAATTCTTAAATGAAAGTAGCCTAAGTTACTTCTTATTACATCACTGTCTGCCAGTGAAAGTCCCGTCAAAATAGGTCCAGTCGTAATAGAGATTAGCCGATACAAACACAAACAGACGAACGGACAAAAATTGTAAAATAATTTTTTTTGGTGTATGTCTCAGGCATGCAGGTTTCCTCACGATGTTATCTTCACCGTATATTTAATAAAACGTACATAACTTTATTTTACAAACTCATCGGTCCGTGCCAGTGGGATTCGAACCCGAGGTCGAATTCGAAGGTTCTAAAACACTGGGCTATCACCGCCTTACCCACCACACTACCATACCAAACCAAAAAAAGAATTGCTGGGAATCGAACCCATTGAGCTTCGTTAGAGTCCATTTATAAAGTAGCTGGTAGGTAATTTTATCATTGAACGATTAATATCCAACTATCCAAGAGTCCGTTTATAAATAAATAAGCTGCGCGGTAATTTTACGTGTATTATTGAACGATTTATATCCAACTATCCAATAATACTGTCCAAAAAATGAGAACTTTATACCATAAAATCTACGAGCACCACCGTTCTTGGTGAAAGCTCAGTTGTAGGTGAACTTTAAACTGAAGAACTTAACTTCACGAGGAACGCTTGGGAATAATACTCAGCATATTAACATTAAGTATTATAAGACAGGGCACAGCATTAATAAACACGCGCAAATATAGTTCGCATGTGATCCCGGGACACGGCGCGAATGAATTATGTATGCGGAGCTGCTTATACAACTACTTTGTACTTGAGGAACCATTGTACTTGAGGTACTTGTCAGTAACCCATTAATGACCCACTACAGGGTCGGGTCTCCTCTCACAATGAGAAGGATGTAGGCCTTACTCCGCCACGCTGGCCTACTGCGGATTGGTGGACTTCACATGCCTTTGAGAACTTTTTTTTTCTGAACTCTCAGGCATGCAGGTTTCCTCACTATATTTAATTTTTATAAAGCGCACATAACTTTTTTACCAAGTCATTGGTGCGTGCCACTGGGTTCGAACCCGGACCCCTCGATTCGAGGTCGAATTCTAAGCCACTGGGCTATCACCGCTATCATCTTGAGGTACTTAACTTCCCTCATACCGAACCTTGAGTGGCCCTTAATGTCCCACTATTGGGCACGGATCTCTCCCCACAGCAGGCGGCCTGGAGCATACTCCACCACGAGAGAAACGGGCTGGTAACCGTTCCCACCATTCCATTTTCATTGGCTACTGCCAACTCGTGTCGGATTTTTACAACCGCTTAACGGGCCTCCGACAAGTTTTATCGACTGCTATCGTATCGTTAAGAACGGGGACGTCTCCGGAGCACGGAAACGCGTATTTAATTCACCACTAGCGGTCACCCATCCAGGTACTGACCGCGCGCGTGGGGATGCCCACTATTGCTCACGTTACGTTAGGTTACGCCAGGCAAACTCCATCGTTTCTAACACATATTGAAACAACACTCAAATTGCTCTTATAAGCTCTACCTACACAATTTTCATCCCCATAATAATCGCGAACGGCTGTGAGCTAGAATAATACAATATTCTCGATCCAATCGTTTTATTGTGAGGACAATAGATTTTGTTGACAGATTAGCTGTTAAAGAAGACTTAGGGACGAGGGAGTAGGGAGTGATCGCGTATTTTGATGCGACTTTGATGAGCAATCGAATGAGTTTTAATCCCCGAATTTAGTACAAAGTGTTCGATGTAAATACTCGTATGTTTTTATAATACAAAAAATTACAGAAACTATGCGTCGTATTCATCGTTAGCCTAATAAAAGAAAATAAATGTTTATTTTCACAAATATAAATGCATAGGTAAGTATAAAGTTGTCACAGATTACTTTAATCAACCCATATGTGCCATTTTTAGGTTTGCATGATAAAAAACATTGAATGATAGCGCATCTCAAAGTAGTCATAATTAAACACGCGTTGTAGGTACCTGAAACATGTATGAATTTGGGGTTCGATGCTACTCATGAGATATGGAGTCTGTCTACCCCCATAAAGAAAACATGAACATGACACCATGGTATTGAAAAATTGTTCTCGCTTTAATTGTTTTTAAAAGTAGAATTAAGAAAATTGTTGTTACAAGGAGAAATTCTGTAATAATTCTTCTTTCGTGTCTCTTCGGTGGAACATCTTAGGGCGTAATGAAACAACAACCGACAGCTTCTGAAGTTAAATCGATCGTGTTTTATTTATTTAAATGTCTTCAAAGAGCAACGCTGGGGGACAATTTATTACATTATACAGGGTGTGAGTTTAATACCAAAGTTTAAAGATTTTTTTAAAGAAAATTGCATAATTTCCGCTGTGCTTATGTTGCGAAATGCGAAATGTACTGGATTTGACTCCAAAAGTTGACAGATAACCGTCGACTCTATGTATGTATGTTGTGCTTGAGTGTAGTAGGTAAGTTTTCATTCGTGTGTATTTTTTGTTTTTTAATAATTGAGTAGCTAACAGGCATGTAATTCACCTGATGTTAGGTGATCATTGTAGCCCGTGGACACCCACATCGAACCTCAAGTGGAAAAGAAACGCTATCCGACATTGTATGTAGGTGCATTGCTAATTTTCTGCTCTCAATGACTAAGATATGTAAATTAAGTATATTATATTTAAATATAATATCATCTGCCTTTTAGAGGACTTTATTCTCTTTATGGTGTCTTTTACCGAAAATACTTGATTCAACGCAAAAATGAAATATTGAGTACAAACGCGGCAGACCTTAAAATTAATTCGATTGTTAAAAAAATCAAGGTAAAAATATAATAATGTAAAGTACGGTATATTATTCATAAATAAATATAAATACACAAAAATACTTTATCAACACATTCTTCACGCAAGCACTCGCTACACCCTGTTTCGTTCACGCATCATTGAATCGTTTCATTGGACGAAAAAAATATTATTTCAGTGGCGGGTAGATTCACGAACAATTTCACCGGCTTTGATGCGGCGGCTGATGGAGCGGGAAATTATGGCTTAGGGTTCCGTATTTCAATAGTTTTCTTTAAAACCTTTAGTCTACTAACTCTACCTGAGTGGGTACAATTATTGGATAAAGTGATGTCAAGCTCTTTGAAGTTAATAGTAGAAAGACATCTCAAAACAGAAGCACAGATCTATTTGTATTCGAGAAGTCTTCCTCCTCATATTGTAATGTTTAACATTATTCAAAAGTGTTGCAAGCAATGTTATCAATATATTATTTTTATATAACGCTTCACATTCATAGTCACACACTAGGATTATCTGTGTCGATCGTGTCATGGACACACACTTTTCAAGAGCACACCAGACCCAGACCAGAAACCGAAATTTAAACTCATCATTCGAAACTCTGCTCGAGATCAAACCCAGGACCCTTCGCACAGCGCACCTCTCTCAACCCACTGAGCTACTCAGTTAATCATTCAAACCCACTGCTATCTCCTGTCCATACCCATCGTCTGAGTGACAGTAAACTCATAATCTCATTAACAATAATTGGCCGGTCCATTTCGCATTTTAATCGGCTTATCGCCAATTTACGACATGCCTTGTAATCTGACGTGAGGTGACGTGAGGCGTTCTTGATATGCAAAAGGGAAATTATAATGGGGAAATTCTAATCTATAGCATAGAATCAGCGGTCTGATGGTGGTAAAGTAGGTATTCTCCGGCAAGGCACAGGTCTTACGTCATGTTTTCTGTAAGCAAGTAGGGTAAAGTTCTACCTTCTGTGTTTCGGTTCTGCCTTCTGGTTGGGAGGTGTAGTTCTTTGCCAAATGCCGAAGCATGTGCTATCTCAGTTTGCGTTCTATCCTGTTTGAGGTTAGATCGTTTTAATAAAAAAGAGAGAGAAAGAGATCGCATGACATACGTAAGTCGTGGAAATAATACATTTCAACGACTTTCTTTTTTCGACATAAAAATATTTTAGCCAAAAAGTTTTCTTTCATTCTAAAGTACTGAAGCTAGAAAAATTAATTTAAGAACAGATTTATAGAATTTTTAAAATGTTGTGTATTTATTTTATTTATTTAGCTTTTATTGAGTGTACAACATAATGCCTAGTGTTATTCCCTACCAGTCAACCTTTTTGATAGTGGAAATTCTACTGGATACAATTGTACCGACCTCGACCCTGATTAAGTATGTTAAAGATCGATGCATTAAAATACCAAGTGACCACTGCATTAGTTGGTAATGCGATTCTGCCATCCGTCATCCATATTGACCCTGGTTAAACATTCGCCGACTTTCTGAAATTGGAGATGGCAATCTGATTCCAATGGTAAAGTTTGTTGGATCATTGTTTTGCTAAATTTATTTCTGTTAAAAAGTTATCATTAAAATACTTATCTCTATCGTTTCGCTAAACAACATGACAAAAGTATTATGAACGTTATTTTAGTTCAGGAATTTTTCAACTGGCTAGCTAGAACGGAAGTTCAGATTCGTCAGCACAGAAACTTCCTCCAAATTATGCGATATTTCCGAATGAATAAACATTTGTGCTTGATTTTTATGGATGAATATCTTTATAGTCTGACCTGGACCTTCTGATTTCAACAGATTTCCGCTGGTTTTTTGACATGAAAGTTTTTACAAGGAAATAATTGTTTCTCATGCATTCTCATCATTTCGTCATTTCTCTGGACAGTCTAACAACGACTTCTTATTGCCCTGCAAATGTTAATAAATACCTTGAATGTTTTCAGTCAAATCGAGACTGATAACTTCATGTCATAGTTATAAGTAAATAACTAAAAAAAAATTTTTTTAAACGGATGTGAAGTCCACCATCCTGCAGTAAGCCAGCCCTCTCATTGTGAGAGGAGACCCGACCCTGTAGTGAGTCATTATGGGCTACTGACAACTAAAAGTTTTTAACGGAAAGGGCCAAGAGAGTACACATAGGTTGACAATCCAATTGAATATCCAATCGATCCTCTGATCCCATATTAAACATTTTTCCGAAGTCCCTCACCACGCCAACAGGCCATTGTCCTATTGGGGGACATCTCTGAAATCCGGGATAAAAGGCCTTCAATTTCCGGCCGGGTCCACATAATTCAGGGAACGTGGTTTTTGTTGTTGGCCCGAAGGCATTTTGTGGAAAGTCGGGACGTCGGGAATAAATATCCGGGCAGGAACTTAATATGCAGCATTTAAGATGTTTGAAAAATTTGGTTGTTTGCGTAATATTTGTAAAAAGTTTGGTGCCTTCAGGTACATTTATGTAAGATTCCTGGTTCCTGATTCTTTTTGTCTTTTTTAATCTTAAATGAGTGTATGAACCATGGTTGAATGGCCAAAAAATGATGTGTATTCTGGACGGATCTTCTTTACTTCTTTTGTCTTTGTGTTTTACTTTACTTTACTCTACTTTACTTTCTTTTACTTTACTTTACTGTCCATGAGCGAGGTATGTAACTATGTACTTTTTTGCTTACATTTCTGCGACTCATTACTAATGCAGTTACTTCAGGATCAAGTCCTTAACAGTACAGAAAGATCCGTCCACTAAGATGTCCATTGTCTAGTAACCAATTAGTGTGGTGGTGACTCTTTCACGCAGGTTTCCTGACAAAGTGCTCCTTCTTCATTACAACATATTCAAGTAATTTAGAAAAGTCATAGCTTCTTGAAGCTACGGTTTGAACAACGATTTTTTGAGTTCAATATGTCAGTAACCCATTAATGACCCACTATAGGGTCGGGTCTCCTCTCACAATAAGAAGGATGTAGGCCTTAGTCCACCACGCTGGCCTAGTGCGGGTTGGTGGACTTCACATGCCTTTGAGGCATGAGGCATTTTTTTTTTCTGAACTCTCAGGCATGCAGATTTCCACACGATGTTTTCCTTCACCGTAACAGCAGGTGATATTTAATTTTTATAAAGCGCACATAACTTTTTTTTACAAAGTCATTGGTGCGTGCCGTTGGGATTCGAACCCGGACCCCTCGATTCGAGGTCGAATTCTAAGCCACTGGGCTATCACCGCTATGTTCAGCGAGTTCAATATAGAGAGCCTAAATTTGAGCCACTGTTCTCTCATAACTATCAAGATACTAAATACTTGTTTTAACCAAAACAGAAAACAAAACAAACCATATCTCACGTGGTCCAGCCCCACGCGTCTGGCAACAGTTGTCGTGTGTAATATCGGCGGGTCGGTTATTGGGCCGGAGACTGCCCGCTGGCGTCATATTGTACGGGTTCTTTGGTCAAATTGTTTATTGGGGTTGGATTATCTTGTATTTGGATCGCGTAGCCCGTACAATCTAGTCGAGTTGCAAAGCTTGTACCTGAAACTGCTCGATAGCGGCTTATTGTACGGGATATTCGGCTGAGTTGTTTACTTGGATTAACTTGAATGTCTTGAAACTGACCATACACTCTAGGGCCTTTTTTTTGTGACGGTAGGGAAACCTTCATAGGTACCCGTGAGCCGTGGGAGCGACTCCGGGTTATGTGGGATTCTTACCCACTAAAACCCCCTCGGTGGCCTGCCTCTGCGCATGTGGGGGGCTCCGGGATCTCTAGTGGAACGCACCGGTGCCCCCTTGCGCGGCGCCCGTGACGGGCTCATCCCGGGGGAGACTTCGTATCATCTAGACTCTAGGGCCTAGAGCCTCCAATTGGTTCAATAGCAATAGATATTTCAATCGCATCCGAGACCGATGGGGTGTCATATATCCAAGTACTAACCACACACGATAGTACTTTCCATATCTTAGCAACTCATAATAATACTTTACGACAATTCTTTTCAAGCCGAAACTTCTCGCTTATTTCCCGTGGAGGGTGAAACCATTGGATATACTAACAAGATGGCCGAAACTACCCCGGCACCTGTCGCCACGCGGCAAATGTACAAATAGTTCGGGGCGTGTCCCTCATACGTGATTTCGGAACTTGGTACGTTTTGTACAACGTAAATACTCGTAGAAAGTAGATTTAATAAATCCTTTTTCGTGGATGTTTTATGGATTATGTGCTTAACATCAAGTGGCTCGCGTGACCATTAATTGCTTTTCAATTGGGTATTTGACAATTTTTTTTTTTGCGATAAATGAAAAGATCATAATTATGTATATAAGTTTTATAAAAATACTATTTTTTTTCGCAATAATTCAAAATGATTTCAAAATAAAAATTAAGTTTTGAATCCAGTACCGAAGACACGCTGACAACTCCCGAGCAAACCCGAGCGCGTGTGACGTCATAATGTTAGTTTTCACTCATTGCAGTTGATAGAAAAATGTTCCCCAAGATGACAAATGTAATGTATGTATGTAATGTCAAATGTCTAGTCACTTGTAATAGCAGTAAACGCTGTACTGTTATTAAATAGCTATAACATTTTGACGTCACAACTATGATGACCAATCATGGCGCGTTTATAGTCACGCGATCTTTATTTAAATTTCACCAATTTTTAATTGTTTATAATTAATTGAAAAGTGATTTTTAACTTTTCTGCATTAAATATCAATATTATTAATAATAAAGTTATAAAATATATTTAAAAAAAATTTTTTTTTAAATACCCAATGGCTATTAAAAAAAGCATCGGACTACGGACTCCGCCATGCAGTGGGTCATTAATTATTTGATTATCAACGGTCTCCAATGAATATTAGTGGAGAAACAAGCTACTACCAATCTGTGTCGGATGTTCTTACTTTTTAACCGCCCATAGGGCCTTCGACAATGTTTGACTGCTCACGGATAACAACTGTAACCGACGGCTTAACGTGCCCTCCGAAGCACGGAAGCGCGCATTTGAATTCACTACCAGCGGTCACCCATCCAGGTACTGACCGCGCCCGACGTTGCTTAACTTTTTCGATCGCTTGCGATCTTCTCAAGCAGTGTGGGGCTATGAACTTATCTTCAGTACCCTTAGTCTAAGTTTTAGCGATACCGAAAGGAAACGTTTGTGCGTTTCGTTTCGGATAGATACGTAATTCATACACAGCTTACTACACAGGAGTCCACAGTGTAATAACAAATAGAGGTAAAAGATTTTTAGAGGAATTAGGAATTTTTAAAAAATTTAAAATCAAATTTTTGTAAGGAGTGAAAGATATGAATACTTATCGTTAGACATTATAATACTAACAAATATTTAATGCCTACGAGATAATATAAGTTCAAAATTTTACAGTGCATTACGGCCAATTCAAGGTTATTATGTTTCATTAATATTATTAAACATTGAAAGAGTGTTGATTAAAAATAAAGCAATTTTTGTGATGATTCATAGAATCTAATGCTTTATTAATTTTTTAACTCTTCTAAAAGTCTTTTTCATCTGTCGGTTATTACACTGTGCATTATCGTCTGGTAAGCTGTGTATGTGTGCGTTTCGTTTCGGAACTGCTAAAACTCAGACTAAGGGTACAGATCCTTGACCGTTAAAAAAAGATCATTTGCAAACAAAGCAGCTTCGTACACGAATGGGATGAAAAATACACATATCGCTGCCATGCAAATACTTTGTTTAGGCAAACATTTTTGTAGTCCATATAGGGCGCCGTATCGGTCCTCTCGGGTCATTGGGTGTTTACAACTTATTGCTCCATCGGCTAGAAGACATATCATCGTTGCTTTATGTCTTCCTGCCTACAATACATCTTATATTTTCATACGAACATCCTTGTCATTTAAATATTAGAGATTATTTGGTTCAATTTAAGAACAAATATTACAATTATATAAAGTACATTTAGATAAAAGGCTCATTGCTTTCTTCCTTTTAGCCCTTTGTAGTACACTGTAGGGCATGTGCCTCCGACCTGTTAAACGTTGGATTCAAAGGGCCCACTGTTTTCTTCAGATCATCAGCCCAGTTAGCCCAAAAGTTGCCCGCATTACAGGTTGCCTTTGGAGGACCCATTAACCTATTGAATGTCCAGTAAATAGACGCAATAGTTAAACAATAGCAGTTGGACCACCAGTGGTTCGATGCAAATTAATAGTTTAATAACACACTGCAGGGTCGGGTCTTCTCCCACAGCAAGATGAAGGCCGTAGTCCACCACGCTGGTCTAATGCTGGCTGGTGAACTTCACATGCCTTTGAGAACACTTCTTTATGAACTCTCAGCCATGCCGGTTTCCTCACGATGTTTTCCTTCGCCGTAACAGCAAGTGATATTTAATTTATACGTACCATCCGTATGTATACGTAAAAAAGACATATCCACGGTTATTCCCACACAGTCGTTTCCGCCACCCAACGCGACAGTTCGGTCCGAGACATTTATCAGGCGGAACCTTTTCAGGGTTATTTCGTTAGTTCCGATTCGATTTTCATTTTATGCAAAAGACGATCCAATTTCGGAACGGAGGGGGGAGGGTCCCTCAATCGGGATAATGCCATAGAAGAATGATCCAAATTGAATTCGTTTCACGACGAACGTCGCTCGCTAAGCCCCGGTTCACAGAATACTGTGCAGACGTCGTGGGGATCGTTCTCATTTGATCGCAGAGAAACGGCTGAAGTCTTCTTCGTTTCCTGGTTCCGTGGATGTTACGGTGCACGCAAAAAGAACACACAGATACGAACATCGAAAGCTGTCTTCAGCCTAAATTAGGGTTATTAGTGTCGTCTATCCTTAATAGAGCATTATTTTAGAATTGTCAGTAACCCATTAATGACCCACTCTTGTGAACTCTCAGGCATGCAGGTTTCCTTACGATGTTTTCCTTCACCGTAACAGCGGGTGATATTTAATTTTATAAATCGCACATAACTTTTTTACAAAGTCATTGGTGCGTGCCACTGGGATTCGAACCCGGACCCCTCGATTCGAGGTCGAATTCTAAGCCGCTGGGCTATCACCGCTATTTTAGAATTAAGAATAGAAAATTAATTGAAAGTCAATATTCTAGAATTTTTACTTCTCTTCAATCACAATCAATTAGGGAGTCCTATTCGATTTCGGGGTCTTACTGTCCAAATAGCTGGGAATCGAACTCCGTACTGGCTTTTTATCCACTGTGTCAGGCATGTCTTCTGCGTGTACAATGTAAGTAAATTCTTTCTTGAGAAGGCTTGGTTCATAGCGGGACGCATGGCAGTGACTTTTTAAGGTCATTAAACCTTATGTATCTACTGATAAATGAAAACGTAGTCAAGAAATCAGAATGCTTGAGAATTCTCCATAATGTTCTAATAAAAGCAACATCAAAAATCAAAAATCATTTATTTGCACGAATATGGGTTAGTTATAGGTTTTAACAACATTTTTCAACAAGTCCGGACTGTCACGAATGGATGGCAGCAATCCCTCAAAGGGCTGAGCGTCAGCGAAAATTTTCGTACTTGACTGCGTCCCTAGGATTTTTATTAAATTTTCACGATATCAGCCGTAGGACAGTTGACGGCTCAACCTCTGATCCCCGGTGAAGGTATTGATATTCGCCCTAAAGCCTACAAAAAACAAGTCGATGACCCTTCTTAAAGGGAATAAACGACTTTGGAACGTTGATCCCGAGGTGTAATATTGGAACCTTAGGGCGGTGTCAGACAAGAATCTTGTCACAAGATGTCAATGCTTTGTGGTGATGAAGAATGAGCGCGCGCCTCACATGAAACGCTGACCACGCATCGAATGTAGTAAACAAAAGAACACGTCACACGCGTCATACCGAACTGGCCAATCGGAACACGTATCCTCAAACGCGCTATCAAAGTTCTTCAGAATCTCTGCATATATACAAATGGTCCGCAGTTAACATTCGGACCGCGGTCCCCAGGCAGTGACATCGCCTGGCGGGAGATCTCCTCTTTTCCTACAAAGTCTCTCTACGCCCTCCTTCCCCTACGTCTCTTTAATTACGTGTCCATTTCTGTCAGTTTCCTTTTCTATAACCCGCATAAAGGAACCTTAGTTCCAGCAATCTGGTATTATCATACCTACACATCAGTTTCTTGCGAATGAAATTTCAAAGAGAGAATATACGACATTCAGTAACGAGCGATCTAGTACGAAGGTTATTTTTTGGGGCATTCGATACCCTTGAATGACAAAAGTAATGAGCTGTGAGGGAGATACAGTCGAGGGTTAGTGGCATTGAAAACGGAAACCATTGAATGGGTTTGCGCTGCGATTAGTCAGATAAACACAGGTACACCGATTCACAACTAAGAAACTTACATTATAATTGGTTGTTAGTTCAATTTAAAATAATCTAACAAATTAGCACTTCATATTTGAAAGTCAACCTTTACGAGGCCAATTGTAAAAATAAGTACTTAATAATGGATTTTCGAAAAGTAGCTTATCTAAGTTATATTTCCATTGAAAATGGAAAATACCGGTACTCAAATAATTGGCACAATCATTTGTAAGTTTAGAAACATCTAGATCTATTCCGTACAGTATCTACCACTCTATCTCTCCCTTTGAAATGCCTCTAAAATAGCACACACTAGACTGTGCCCGCGGCTTGGTCCGCGTGGATTGTAGACCTTGGTCCAGAGAGGGATAAAAAGTATCCTTTATGTTAATCCAGGTTCTGATCTATCTGTGTACCAAATTTCATCCAAATCTGTTCAGCCGTTTTTGCGTGAAAGAGTAACAAACATCCATTCCATACTCACAAATATTCGCATTATTATAATAAATATTATGTAGTAGGATTAACCACTTATTAGGTACATAGGAGCGCAGTATAGGCGTCTTTAAAGCCTTTCTCCCCATACGGAAAAGCGTGAAGCTAATTAATGCGAAATCTCTAAGAGTATCAGTTGTAACCTGTTAAAGGACGGAGGTCAGATATGTATCGAGAGTGGTTCAAATCTATGTGTTGTTATAATGAACATTAATGTATGGGAATGCTGTTAAATGGGAAAGTAATGTTCTCAAGTGCTATCTGTAGAAATCAGAATGCCATCAAAAACATAACGTGTTAAACAACCCAAGTCTCGCAACTCAGTTCTTGCGCCGTAAAAAGTTGTGAGATTCATGTATGTTATCATAGATTGACTTGACCATCGGTGGTTAATCTTGCAAACGATAAATGGCCAACACATTGCCCCTTTAAATTGAGAGCTATTAAGCTATATCTTTCGGTGATAGCCCAGTGGCTTAGAATTCGACCTCGAATCGAGGGGTCCGGTGGCACGCACCAATGACTTTGTAAAAAAGTTATGTGCGCTTTATAAAAATTAAATATCACCTGCTGTTACGGCGAAGGAAAACATCGTGAGGAAACCTGCATGCCTGAGAGTTCACAAAAAAAAAAGTTCTCAAAGGCATGTGAAGTCCACCAACCCGCACTGGGCAGGGCGTGGTGGACTAAGGCCTACATCCTTCTCATTGTGAGAGGAGACCCGACCCTGTAGTGGGTCATTAATGGGTTACTGACTGCCTATATCTTTCACCTCGCTTTGGTAACTTTACCTCGCCTTACCATATGTAACCACATACATACGTATGTGCTTAATATAATGTCGTAGCATGCAACTATAAGTAGTTGCAACTATAAATAATGTAGTTGTATTTACAAAACAATGGAACCGAAACTACCCTGCATTGCATAATGAGTGCCACAATCACAAAATCCCTGTTTAATAGTTACGCCTGTATTACCTTTTGTAACGGTAAAACATTTCTGAACAACACTGTCCAAGGGCTTAACCCAACTCATGTTGCATAGGTTAGTGCTATTCTAATCACGGCAGCATACTTTGACGATTGCTACACGAATTTCAACCTTATCCTGAACGGGATAGAGTTGCTATTTGTTGGGGGATCAGTGTTCGGAATTCAAAGCTTATCTATGTTTAAGCATTCTTGCTAATTATTGGTTGGATTCAGTGGGATGACCCCGGCGTGAATACGCTGGGTTTTGTTTAAGATGTCAGTAGATTATTAATTAATACTTGTGCCAATAACTGTGTCGTGTTCTTTCGTTGAAAAAAGAGAACAATCTCTCAACAGTCCCTGCTGTACTAAAACAGTATTTGCCACAGAAATGCATCTAAATAGATACCGCAAGTTCGCCCATTAGTATGAAGATCAAACATGCCGCTTTTTACTACCTACCAAGAAAAATACAGAATGTTTTAGTGATAAGAATCCTACAAGATCGTAAAGCCGAATCCAAAGCGCCGGTATGAATACAACGAATCGTTCGATTTATCGATCATCACTCGAGTAGATTTCAACTCATCATAATTGATGTGTTTCAAAAATGTGTGAAAATCGATTTTATTCGATTTATTGGACAGAGAAATGAGAAATCTGACGTCCCATGTTAACAACAAACGGTATAAAAAACGACAAATCAAACCGGAAAGACATTTGAGCATTGCGCAATCTTTTAAAATATTTTCATATTGGAAGTACTGTACCCTTAGTCTGAGTTTTAGCAGTTCCGAAACGAAACGCACACATACACAGCTTACCAGACGAAAATGCACAGTGTAATAACCAACAGAGGAAAAAGATTTTAGAGGAGTTAAAAAATTAATAAAGCATGATTTATCTAATCAAACGCACAAACGTTTCGTTTCTGTATCGCTAAAACTCAGACTAAGGGTACTGTACAACTTTGATAGGTACATTCTGCACAGTACAGTCTGTACAGTACACGTTATCTGCGCCGTTGTCCCGCTAACGAAGCCTCTGTCCCAGAAGATAGCAATTACAGCCTTTTATTGCCGCCAGAAGGCGCTAATTCCCATTGATATGCAAATTTGGGAAAATAAACAACTTCGCGAAAGGACCGGGATTTCATTTTGTAGACCATTTTCTCTTTAAATGTTATGAGATAATTGTAGATCGGTAATGATAATTTGTTTCGGAATGTTTCAGTTTCCTTTGTCCAAATATGTATATTGTAAAATATTGACAGAACATTTACTATACTCGTTATGTCACAAGGAAATCGGTGATTAATTGATCACATCCCTAGGAAATTAACAACAAATAATTAAAATAAAATTTAAAAATTACGTTTAAACTAACATTAAATGATACGAAGGATTAAATGAACCGCCACAGACAGACTGTGTCTCCCTACACCTACTAAATTCATGTCAGGTTCAATATAAAATATAGTCTTCAAAAATCTACGACTTAGAACACTAACTGGAGTGGATTAAACCATCACGAAGAGCGTGCCGTTTTTTACCTATAGAGCGGTGATAGCCCAGTGGCTTAGAATTCGACCTCGAATCGAGGGGTCCGGGTTCGAATCCCGGCGGCACGCACTAATAACTTTGTGAAAAAGTTATGTGCGCTTTATAAAATTAAATATCACCTGCTGTTACGGTGAAGGAGAGAGTTCACAAAAAAATGTTCTCAAAGGTATGTGAAGTCCACCAACCCGCAGTGGGCCAGCGTGGTGGACGGCGGCCTACATCCCTCTCATTACGAGAAGGAGCCCGACCCTGTAGTGGGTCATTAATGGGTTACTGACAATAGTCTTCTAGAATCTTCGACCGAAACTAAAACTTACTTTGTGAGAGTAAGACAGGTGCCTCCCCGGTTAAACTTCAGTTTCAGTAGCTATCAAATAACTAAGTTATTAATAATAATAATATATAGCCGTCAAGTTAAGGTTTCGGCGCACCGGATATCCGGTGAATCCTTGTAAAAAGTTCCCAACTTAGGCTGTTGCCGCGTTGGCAAGAACACGACTGAAGTGGGAGTAGGGTGTATGTGAGGTTGTTCCTCGCTTGTACATTCCCGATACATCTTTACTTACTTTTATATTTTTTATACTGTAGTTTAAGGTTTCACCTTTTCAGGTTTGCATACCTGAAAAGGTGAATACGGGTTGATCAAAGTGCTAAATTTTTATAATAATTACAATAATGTAGACGTAGATTGGAGTATGTTTTACTCGAAAAGTATTAGTTTGTAAAGCATTAATAAAACAAATGTAAAAAATTAACAATGAAAATAAATAAAAAACATGTAGGTATTTGCACGAACATGGGTAAGTTTAAAATATTACAAACAGCCTAGTTGATTTAGAAATCATACCAAAATAGTCGACAAGAATTCCTTCAAAATCAAAAACCATGGTCAACCCTAAGGGTAGTAAGGGAGGTAACAAAGGTAATTAAAGACGTTTATCTGTTGCAGGTGTTTCGCTAATTCGCGGAGTAAGAATAGCTTACTTGAAACGAGGGTTAACGTAACAGGAATTAAAAAAAAATATTTGGAAAAATAACCTGACTTCAAATAAAAGTGTAAAATAACTTTTTATCTACTTCAAAAATGTAGGTTTTTTTTTAGAAACGTTTACTATTTTTTGAGGAAAAAGTTTAATCCACTACAAAAACTAAAAAACGTATACTGTATGTTGATGCGTGTCAGGTCCCAAAACATTCGAACTCCTTTCTACATCGTTAATATTCTTCCAAACATACGCCCCTAAATAAATACGATGATCTAGTATAACGTAGGACCACCATGCCACAGTATAATGGTTATACAGTAATGTGTCTTCATACAAACGCGTAAACGGTCGCATGGCGAGTGATGCCTACGCGCGTCGCGTCCGTTAAACACTCGGTACACTTAGTTAAACTTTTTATCTGAATGCAGGTTTTTTTAATAATAATTGTTAAATTTAATTATAAAGCTATTCATACCCCTCAGCTGATGCGCAAATATTTGTCAGTATCAAATTTCTTCAAATGTTTTATTACATAAAAATGACTAATGAAAATACACAATATGTACTTTTATTAAACGCTTCCATTTTTATATACAACGAAATACAATAACAACGAATTATTTTTGTAATTATGAACTTAAAATACTGTATGCGGGCAGCCCTGTCGCGTATCAACGAACCGCGCGCCTGTAAAAAACTTTTCAAAGACAGGGCTCAATCACATTACTGTATAATCTTTATTCTGTGGCCATACATCGCGCACCACTCCTGAATACGTAATAATGCGTATCGCGACGTTATATATATTCAAATTTGTTTGCTTTCGCGGGAAGATTGCTTTTTGATAGCTGTAATTACAACCACATATCATTTTAATTGTTGCTGGAGGCTATAGGGGGAGTTTTCAAAAATTACAACGCCATTTTGCATTTTAGACGTACGAGTAGCACGTTCTGTTATTGTTTTACTACGACTATGATGATCAGTATTGAAATTTCTTCCTGCATTTTATTTTTATCCCCTATCTTTGTCCTATTAAAAATGTTTAAAGTTTAATAAAAAATATATTCAATTGTCAATTGGAAAATTCGACATTTATAATTTATTCGGAAAAAAAATCCTGGCAATAGCTTGGTTACTCAGCTGGCCTGAACCTCTTTAATTATGGCTGGTAAAAGGAGTACAGGCAATTAAGTGGACTGATGAAGATAGCAGGAAACCGTTGGATTTAGAAGGCCTACGACCTTATGAAGTAACGTCGGTTAAGGGAAGTCCGTAGCGGTGGACTTCGAAGGGGTAAAAGAAAGAAAACAAAAACATTTTTTTTACTAATTAACTTGTGACATAAAGAAGCTCATTAACGGATTTATAACCAGTAGTTAATATTCCTGCTCAAGTACAGAAATATAATTTTGCCACAATATACGTGTATGAAACGGTAAGAATAGTTGCCTCAAAGCCACAGACTGATAAATGGATCTTGCGGGATAAAGCAGAATTATACGAGTGCTGAGAATTATACCAACGTGAGGATTCTACGGAAAAGTGATAAATATCCTAGAAATTATTAAGTTTTCATCTAAAAAAATAGTAGTTGATAAGTTAAGATAAGTGATTTAGTATTAGGTTCAAGGTCTTCTGATGGTTTTAGAAAATATAAGTACACCACGTAGGTCTACACGAATTGATTGAACAAAATATGTTTATCGAAAAAGTATATAATGTTATATTGGTACACACTATGAAATCAGTAGTCTAACATGATGGAGATGACAGTGAAAGAATTGGTGAAACCTTTTCACAAAACTTTTAATATTATTCCCTGACACCTATAAAAAGCTGGAGCAGCATTGAGCATGCAAATAAGAGTGCAATTTCGCAACAAGCCACTTGCATAGAATAGTAAGAATATTCAGCACCACAAACAAACCTGAGACTGACAAATGGAAGTGGCGAGATAAACCTGAATTAAACGAGAGCTGAGAGCTATGCCGTCGCAAAGATTCTGTTTCCGTGAAAAGTGATAAATAACTTGAAAACAATCTATTTTTCTGCTAAATAAAATTTGACAGCTAGAGAGATGATAAAACTTTGTAATAACGGGATACTACTACTTACAGAACCCTGAAATATAAGATAATAATATTCAGCCCCGTCTGAAATATACGAAAATAAATCAATGCAATGTTCATTCATAATCATGCCTTTAACCCATTAAAGACCCACTGCAGGGTCGGGTTTTCTCTCACAATGAGAAGTATGTAGGCCTTAGTCCACCACGCTGGCTTAATGCGGGTTGGTCCATAATCATAATACCTATTATAAGTTTTAAAATGGGAACAATGAATAAAAGTAACAATTTGAAAATTTCCAAGCAATACGTGACTTTGGGAATATTTGTCTTAATACAAAACATGTGGGAAATAATCCTTCCTATTCGCAACTATCAGAAGATAATTTTGTGTGCATAGAAATAGAAGAACAACCAGCACCGCAAACAAAGCCTCAGACTGATAAATGGAACTGGCAAGATAAACCCGAATTATATTATACGAGAGCTGAGAGCTATTCCGTCGCAGATTCCGCGGAAAAGTGATAAATATCCTGAGAATAATCTAGTTTGCTGCTGAATAAATAGTTGTTCTTGTGGTTATAAATGTGCTCTGCTTCTCTTGGTGAAATAATGATAGAGTAAGAGTTTGACTAACAAGTGATATGATATGATATTAGAGTGTGATATATCTTATTTGTAAGGCGGACGTAATAAGAAGTTCATGATTGGAACTTTTAATGTAATTAATATTCAAGTAAAAAAGAACATATTTTATGTGGTTTTGTGAAACAGAAAGAGAGCCGTGACAAAAAACAAAATATTATTTCTGTTTCTAACAAGTTAAAAATAATGAGTAAAATACTTTGTTAAATTAAAGTTATAAAAGTAGGGATAAGATTGTAAGTTTCAGATTCATCATAATTATATTCACCATCGTAAAAACCAAAACATTTAAAATTATAATCTATACTTTGAGACGAAAACAATAATCAAAACTCGAACCAATATTATAAAGACCCACCAATCGACCACCTAATCACTGTGTTAAAATTTTCAGAACCTGAGGTTTTTTAATTACAAAAGCACTCCCGAATCACAAGCACATAACCACCATCCACGGCTGACGCACGCGACGCATGCATTATGTATGAGACAGTCGCCCCCTGACAGATTAGATGGACTCCCGCCGTTTATAAATATAAATCGATTCCCTTTATTGTCTTTAGCGAAACAAGCACTAATGGGGCTTACTGCAGGATTGATGGATACGTTTACTGGGATATTTGCGTGGACAAAGCCGTGGGTAAATTCTATTATCTCTATATCCTCTTCTCTATTCGCTTTTCATTATTAGTCTGTCACTTGCCTGACCCCAAAAAGCAAATCCTTTTGCAATCTTAATGTTGATACATTGTCCGTAACTGAAAATAAATCAACTGTCACAATTTCATACACCTGACCACTGATATCAGCTGATTTATTAGGTGTTTCGACCCAGGCGATTCTTGTAAGTGATTTAATTCGATTTGACTGCAAATATTGGACAAATGTGCAGCATAATATTCGTTTTAATCATAATTGGTTTGGGACAATTCTATTGCGTTTTCCAGTAATTTAGTTGTCTCGCGGATTTATTGCCTGTGGTCTGTCAGTTTAATTTGTAGATAAGGAAGAAATTTGTGTTGCCAGGTTCGGACGATCTCCCACAAATTTTGATGTTTTTCATTATTAACGTGTAAAGGAAAGAAGCAAACAATTTCCATGTCTCTTAGCTTCTGAGGCGTTTCTCGCGTGACCCTCAATAATGCTGAAAGAGAAAGGTGAAATGACCCACAACTATGACAAATCTACGGCCCTTAGCCCAAGTATGACACTATAGAAGTGTATTTATTATCCTAAATGAGAAGTGGCCACTGCAACCTACATCCAACCTTAAATAGAGCAGACATCCTCTATTTAAGGTCGTATGTAGTGCTTTCGTTCCCATGAGGACTTAGATGTTCAGCTGGAATAAAGTCTGAAACCATACATTCCCAGCCGAAACGAAGCAAGCAGCTTTACGGCGGTTTAAGAGGC
This sequence comes from Erynnis tages, assembly GCA_905147235.1. NCBI lineage: Eukaryota > Metazoa > Arthropoda > Insecta > Lepidoptera > Hesperiidae > Erynnis > Erynnis tages. The sequence goes on from LR990079.1 coordinate 377,295, forward strand.
TGGCGGTAAGGTATCTCTCCGAACGAGCTGTTCTGACTCTATCACCTATTACTTGTACATGCAAAATTGTTTAATCGCTATTAAAGCGAAAAACGACGCGATTTCGTAGGAATTCCACTCGTGCATACACATGCGATAACGCACGAACAATAGTGACTTTAGAAATAGGAGCGTTCACACTGCGCGCGTTTTAGTTGACACTTGACATACGACTAACTTGCACGCAGTGTGAGCGCTCCCATAGTATTTTTGAGGTCGGGAATTCGTACGAAATCACGTCCAAACTGAGTTCGGCCTTAGACGAATATTAATGGCAACATTGCTCACTCAGTATTTAGAGCCCGCGGCATCTCACTACCAAGCCCAACCAAGAACCAGATGATAACAGATCAAACAGGTGTTCTACCGCTGTTTCCTTTACATTAGTTATTTATTAGCAGTAATTACCGTACCAATTATTGCGAAATGCAGCCATTTTAATTGGCTCAAATTAAACGGTAAAATTAACATGATTTAGAGATTGCTGTGATGTTGACTTAATTAGATTAAATGTAATGAAATTACTTAATAATTCTAACCCTTTATTGCTAAACAAGTCGTATACATTCATTGAAATTTTTCACAATGTCTTTCACATTTCGAGATTTTTTGACTAAATATATTGTGCGGGTTTATATTTTAACACCGGACCACACTAAATGTCATCACAAATGGTCCAGCAGAAGAGCCGTCATTATCGTTTAGTTCTTCTAAGGTTTAATTTTTTTTTAATGTACGAGAGAGCGTATCTGTACACAATACCTATATCCCTATATAAATAATAAAAGTATCCAAGTGGTTCAACTTTCAAAAATATCTTATGAATTGTTTGCTTTCTATAAAACCATAATAATTTCAATAGCTATGCCATTCACGTTTTAAATTCTTACAACTTGATAGGTGAAAATATAACGACACTATCATACGTCCTACTTATCACCAAAAATAATGTCAGATATTTAACAAACTCCACACTGGTGTAATTAAATATGCGTTTTTATTAACGCTATTAAGTTTCGGGCAATAAATAAGGCACATGTGAGCATAACACCGCGGTTTGGACGCTTCCTATGATTTATATGATGATAGCCAAACACTGGATTCACTATGCGTAATTTGAAGAAAATTTCCGTTTAATTTTGGAACTAAAGTCCGTGTTATATTCAATTATTGTGCATTTCTTTCAGTAAGTACTCGCAATTTCAAAGAAAATACTAATTTTAAACTATTTTGAGTTTTAAAATATCCCCTTTAAAATATTTTTATATTATTGGCGAATATCATAAATATGTCTTACTGAAATGAATTTTTATGAGTTTATTGATCAATTTTTTTCTTTTAATATGTAACCCAATGAAAAATCGAAAAGCCAAAACTCCATTACACTAACTACGCATAACTAAGATTTGATTGTTTTTATTTTGATTTTTAATAAAAAGTAATATTTAGTCACTGACATTACAAGCCGGATAATTTTGTAAACTCTCAGTACCATCAATCTAGTGTTCATTTCGTAAATTAATTCCATAAAATCTGCGTTCATACTGCTCTTTTGCTCGGCTATTAATTAAACTTGATGTCACATTATTTGCAGGAGTGTACGAACACAATGTATCAGGTATGATTTAAGGAGGTTTTTAATGTATTTAATAGCGATTAAGCAATATTTGTCGCAATAAATACGGCGCACGTGCGGAGAGCGATCGCGTTGATTTATGTGTTTGTGTGGACGAGGCTTTGCGGAACACCGGGACGGACGAAAAACGAGGTATGAGACATTTAAAATCAGAATAATGGCAGTGACATATTGAAAAAACGAGTACCTACTATGGAATAGTGATACTCGTATGTCAATGTCATGTTGATAAAAATGAGACCGAATCGGTATTGAAAATTAAAAAAATGAAAGTTGTGTAGTAATTTTAATAATTTTAAATTTAATTAAAGAAATGGTCAATAATCGCTCATTTGTTTATGTATGTAAAACAAAATGTAAAAAGAAATATTGCCTGAATTTTTGTATTTTTTTATAATCCAAAAGATGGACATGTGATTTTACAGTACTGTAACATAAATTACGTTGAAAAAATCTGGTGGGGCTGTGTCGGTGCACACGGCCATTGGTTTTAACGTGAAACGTAGTGTCGTATACCGCGGCCCCGCCCGGCCCCGATGCAAACTCAAGATCTACATTCATGTCTCTACGATGAATCGTTTTGTAGTTATTAAGATCAGACGGTGCGGTGATAGCCCAGTGGCATAGAATTCGACCTCGAATCGAGGGGTCCGGGTTCGAATCCCAGTGGCACCCACCAATGACTTTGTAAAAAAGTTATGTGCGATTTATAAAATTAAATATCACCTGCTGTTACAGTGAAGGAAAACATCGTGAGGAAACCTGCATGCCTGATAGTTCACAAATTTAAAATGTTCTCAAAGGCATGTGAAGTCCACCAACCCGCAGTAGGCCAGCGTGGTGGACTAAGGCCTACATCCTTCTCGTTGTGAGAGGAGACCCGACCCTGTAGTGGGTCATTAATGGGTTACTGACAAGATCAGACGATGATATATACTAATTCGTTACGGCTCGGTTTTCTGACATGGTGCCCTATGTATGGTAACGAATTTAAAGAGGTTGAGGAAATACTGTAACATTTTACTTTTCACGTCAGTTACTCGTACACAGTTATGCGTCACAGCAGTCAGGTGTGGTTCAGGCAGTTAAACGATGCCCTCGCGGCAGCTAAAAACGTAATTCTGCGGATTTGACCGGAACGCGCGCCAATTGACAATACCATGGTTCGAGGAAAAGCATGGCGTCGCAATCGACAGCATGACGTCGACATGAAATATCGATAACTAAAGTATTAACAGTTAAACGCGGATGGCAATGGGGCGATATCGACACACACGCTGTCACGTGTGTTCCTTTATTGGACCTAGTCATACTGCACTATAGACTAAGTTTTATTTACTTTTAAAAGAGTGCTGGGAGTTTTTTCCGCCCGCTTTTTTCTCCCAGTCTACGTTTTGATCAGAGCGTCTGCGATCAGAGCGGATGAATGTAGAATGTATAATTTATCTGTATGACTTTCATTAAGTGTGCACAAATTGTACCTTATAATGAATAAAAGCTTTTGAATTTGAGTAAACTTACAAAATTTACGATATCAACTAAAAAATTATAGGAGTGATCCAGTTTCCATGCCCTCCTACAGTCAGTACTACAGTACATACAGTATTTCGAAGTCCTTTTACCCATTGTTTATTCATCGCTTTCTTTCCGCTCGTACTTGCCCCACAGTTCGGAAATCGCTTGCTCGTTACGGAGGGAATGTTTGGCGCGGAATTTTCAAATTACGCCATCTCGTTGTCATTCCTTTTTCAAATGCTGTTCGGTGCTTCTTTTATGAATCGGGACGTATTTTATTGAGGCCATTGAAGTAAACAGATCGATTTTTTTATTATTGAATAAATTTATTTTTTCCGGTTGCTTTTGTCAATAAATCGTTTTCATAATAACAGGTTCTTCTTAATTCAAGTAAAAGTTATTTTTAATTAAGGTGTAGGTAAGTTGGTTGGTACATACGCGTAACTTATGACTTATAAAAATGTCCAGATTTCTCGATTTCTATAGCGTCTATGTGCCATGTCTAATTGTCTACGTTCCGCACCAAATTTAAGCTTGTTTGTTCCACAATTGTAGGCATTATAAAAGGTTTAAGAAGCGCCCTACCCTTTATTACACTCCTACGCGCTCTACATCATATTTTTTTTATATTTTTCTCATTTTTTAACTTTAACTAACAAGTTTTTTACTTTTTAATTTTTTTCACTAATATTTTTTTTCACTGTCTATAACGTTTCCCCTAATTAAACTTCAAATTCTTACCCCATTCGAGCATAAAGCTACCCTATACGAATATTTGCAACTATATCTTAGAAGCGGAAAAACCGACAATTAACCTCGTAAGGGCTCGTCTGAGAAGTTCCAAGGGTCGTTTGAAGTAAATTTGGCCTCTAAGGCTGTCACAGTCGGATAGGAGCTGAGTGTCCTATTCACTTTTTGGGAACGTTTTTAAATCTCATTTTGCGTAAAGACTTTTTCTCAGTTTCATTAAAAAAATAGCAAAAAGAAAATTATGTTTTACTGATCATTTGGCAGTTTTTCAAAGAAATAACCAATACAGACATTTTGCTAGCCTCAATATTTTAAACTCGTTTAAAAATACGGCGCTATGGAGCAGAACATGATTAGGTGAGCAATGGTTTACAATAATTCACATCCATAAAATACAAAGAAAAAATAGTTAAAGGTAATATTTTAACTTCAACAATTTTTTGTTCGTATGATTTGATATTGTTTTAACCCATTAATGACCTACTGGCGGGTCGGGTCTCCTCTCACAATGAGAGGGATGTAGACCTTAGTCCACCACGCTGGCCTACTGCGGGTTGGTGGCGGCGGGGTGCTTCACATACCTACCTTTGAGAACATTTTTTATTGTGAACTCTCAGGCATGCAGGTTTCCTCGCGATGTTTTCCTTCACCGTAACAGCAGGTGATATTTAATTTTATTTGATATATTTAGGTGATATTTAATTTTATATGATTTGATATTAATTGGATCAAAATTAAACAGCAGTAGACCTAAGTCAATACAGTTAGAAAGACTAATTTAATACGAGAACTGAATACAAGTTTTAAGCCCAATAATTAAAAAAAAGTCGCAATAACAAGCCCCCTGATTATTTTTGAAACTACAGGAAAACTACTATCAGAATATTAACCTACATTCAAAAGAATCCTGCTGATCCAAGGGATTCCTCATCTCCCGTCCCTCACAGGGAAGCGTGCGAGTACTCCCTCGGCACTCCCTCGGCACTCCCTCGGCACTCCCTCGGGACCTCCTCGGTTAATTTGATGTTGCAAATTGGGCGTCCCATTGCTTGAGGATTTATGGGCTGGCGTTGGGTTTTATTGAGGTAGGTAAATTGAATATCATAAAGTATCTCACGGTTAGTAACGTGGCACTGCTTATATAAGTATGTTCGTTAACTACTTATGTGTAATTTTGGATGTTATTGCCTGCTATGTCACCCGTTCTACTTCAGATATTTCTTTACATTTCAAGCTTTTTGAATTTATTCGAAATTCATAGATATAATGAAAACAATAAAATTAAAATAATATGTATAATTTTTAAGTTACAGCAGAAAATTTGAAAATTTCTATAAATTGACAGTTGTCAACACTAAAATATTTAATTGTTGCTTAATTTAAATATGTATAAATCTTTGTGAATCTATAAAAAATGTCCTGTAATATAGGTGCCGGATTTCTTAGACGCGTTTCTCATAATAAAAGCAAATCGTGATCTTGATTGCTTGTCAGTAACCCATTAATGACCCACTACAGGGTCGGGTCTCCTTCTCGTAATGAGAGGGATGTAGGCCGCCGTCCACCACGCTGGCCCACTGCGGGTTGGTGGACTTCACATACCTTTGAGAACATTATTTTTTTATTGTGAACTCTCAGGCATGCAGGTTTCCTCACGATGTTTTCCTTCACCGTAACAGCAGGTGATATTTAATTTTATAAAGCGCACATAACTTTTTCACGAAGTCATTGGTGCGTGCCACTGGGATTCGAACCCGGACCCCTCGATTCGAGGTCGAATTCTAAGCCACTGGGCTATCACCGCTTAATTGCTTACGAGTATGTTAAATTAACTCATACCAGTATCAATTAAAACAATCTCAAAGTCAACTTCTGCTTAAGCCGTCTAAATGGTTATTGCTTCACAAAACCTCTGATTGTGCCATTAAACGATAAAACTCCATTTGTCTATGAAACGCCTCCAACTCAGTTTATGATTATTGGGGCTATAAACTTTATACAACTGATAAACACTTCAGTAGGATTATCGCGGTTATAAAAGTTTTAATGTGCGAAGTAATTCGGTATATTGCTCCTATATTAATCGCTCATCTTTGAAATAAAATAGAATATTAAAATTAGAAGTTATTTTGGCAACGAACAACTAATAAAAATCATCTCGTTCTTAGGCTATCATTTGATCTTGAACAATAAGTATTTTAAGAATTTTTTGATTGTTTAAGTAAAACTTCTAGTGCATCGCATAGTAGTGTATTACTTCAGACTGGCATCCTTTTACTACCATGTCAAGTATACTGCCAGAAATACTCATACTTTTGTTAACTTCACCCCCAAAACGACCGTTCACATTCATTACTGGTGCGAGTGTGAACTCAATTTGCACATTTTCTGAGGACTTTTCGTCTAACACTGTCATTAAGTAAAAGCAGTCAGCGTTTCTCAACCCGTATCACTACAAAGATCAAGTATTGGTTAGAAATGCTCATCTCATTGAAAGTCGCTGTGTTAGGAAACAAGACTGACTTGTCTCATTGTCAGCTACGTGCGATTAACAGAAAAAAATCATTGAATATCGCATGGGTATAGCTAAACTTTTGAAATTAAAGTAAATTATGGGCTCCTGAAATAGCCCAGGGGCTAAAACTCGGTACTTAAGGGGTCTAGATTCCAATCCCAATGGCCTTCTCAAAACAAATCTGCTTTATAAAATTCAGTAGCACCCGCAGTAACGGTGAAGGAAAACATCGCGAGGAAACCTGCATGCCTACATAATGTTCTCAAAGGCTTGTCAAGTCTACCAACCCGTAGGTACTATCATATTAGTGTTATGGGATAGACCCGGCCTTCGTTTTTACAAAACTCATCGTGATACCAAACCATTATCGTGCTTTACCGACTAATGTCGATATGTAAAAACGTTAGCTCGTAATCCTTTTCCGGTGCGCGTCGGATAAATGTTCCATAATACGAAAAGAATTCGAATACGATACGAAAATTCTAAAAATACTACTTTGAAATATTTTTAAAATAAATAATAGTATCGTCTACTTCACTCTTAGTAGTCATACAGTCTTCGGTCAAGCAGTATCTCAAAACCGTAGAAATAACGTCCGAGTGTCCACAATCGTTCCTCGGGCGGATCGAGGGCGGAACAAATTCCCGCCTAACGATCTCCGCCGCCGTTTAATCAGACCCCAGTGTTGATGGGGTAAACCCGCGCCTGTTTTTTACGAAACCTTTCATGACACCAAATCGTTATAGTGTGTTTTCTAAACTACGTTTTTCATGTAGATAGATATTGTGTTTCGGTTGGACTATAGTTTCCGGAGATACATTATTTGAGGCGAAGTTAGTCCTCATGAAAAGCAAAAAATACAATGACCCATATACAACCACAGATCAATAGATATTAAAACATGCTACGTGTATACGTGGAGCGTTTGTGGAAGCTCTTTACTATCTTTGGATAACTTTCCATTGACACAAGCAGCGTATTATTGGGCCTAGTCATACTGCACCATAGAATAATTCATACTTATTTTTAAAAGAGTGCTGGGAGTTTTTTCCGCCCGCTTTTTTCTCCCAGTCTACGTTTTGCCTGAGGGGCGATCAAAGCGGATGTTTGTATAATGTTAAATGTATGACGTTCATTAAGTGTGCATAAATTGTACCTACTAATGAATAAAAGCTTTTGAATTTAAATTTGAATTTGTAAGTCCTATTTTTTATCACTTTATGTTTACGTATACAAGCAGGGTCACACTCGCTTCTTATGGGGGAAAGCTGTTAATTCGCAACTCCGACAAAGTGGCGTACACTCAGCGAAGTGAATAACTTTCCGCCGCATTAAGTTAACTGGCACTATTTGACGAGATCCTCCCGGGGAACCACTTTACAAATGGACGATATTTGGGAAAATACGTGTATGTGTAGCGGTGATAGCCCAGTGGCTTAGAATTCGACCTCGAATCGAGGGATTCGGGTTCGAATCCCAGTGGCACGCACCAATGACTTTGTAATAAAAGTTATGTGCGATTTATGAAATTAAATATCACTTGCTGTTACGGTGAAGGAAAACATCGTGAGGAAACCTGCATGCCTGAGAGTTCACAATGTTCTCAAAGGCATGCGAAGTCCACCAACCCGCAGTAGGCCAGCGTGGTGGACGGCGGCCTACATCCTTCTCATTGTGAGAGGAGACCCGACCCTGTAGTGGGTCATTAATGGGTACTGACATGACGTGTATGTGTAGTGTAACGCTGTTTGGTAATAGCTGGTTCTTCTAGTCTTTGTTTAATGTATCCTACGACTATTATAAATGGGAATGTTAGTGAGTATGTAATGGATGTTCATTATTCTTTCACGAAAAAACGTCTGAACAGATTTGGATAAAATTTGGTACATAAATAGATGATAACAGGTTAATCCAGGGATTAACATATTGGATTCTTTTTATCCCTCTCTGGACCAAGGACCAAAATCTACGCGGACGAAGCCGCGGGCACAGTCTAGTATGGAAGTGCCAATTGGAACTCAAAAAGTATGTTTGAGTCACATTTACGAGGAAGGGTTTAAGTTTGAGTGACTCTCACAAAGATAGGGATGTAGGCCTTAGTCCACGCTGGTTTAAAACGGATTGGTGGACTTCACATGCACTTGATAACAATTAATTTTTGTGAAGTCTCAGGCATGCAGGTTTCCTCACGATGTTTCCCTCCACCATAACTGCAATTTTATAAAGCGCACCCAACTTTTCTTTGCAGTCATTGGTGCGTGCCACTGGTATTTGAACCCAGACCCCTCGATTTAGAGGTTGAATTATAAGCGCTAAAACAAAAATAAATAGGAAGACCTCTCCCAAAAACCCGCTGTCCCTAAAGAACACCCACACACATCAAGGCTTTAACACACATTCCATCATCGCGCGCCCACACAGTGCGTGGTAAGTCGCCGTCCAATTAAAAATGCAAATGGCCCGCATAGTAGCAGAATCACCGAGATCTGGCTCGCCATCTTGATTACAATAATAACGCCGTAAATTCCGATAACAGCGGTGATAGCCCAGTGGCTTAGAATTCGACCTCGAATCGAGGGGTCCGGTTTCGAATCCCAGTGGCACGCACCAATGACTTTGTAAAAAGTTATGTGCGATTTATAAAATTAAATATCACCTGCTGTTACAGTGAAGGAAAACATTGTGAGGAAACCTGCATGCCTGAGAGTTCACAAAAAAAAAATGTTCTCAAAGGCATGCGAAGTCCACCAACCCGCAGTAGGCCAGCGTGGTGGACTAAGGCCTACATCCCTCTCATTGTGAGAGGAGACCCGACCCTGTAGTGGGCCATTAATGGGTTAAAACAACAACAACAAATTCCGATGTCCTAATGTACGTAAAATACACCTACGTAAAGCCACACCACAGTATAAAGATTGCACAGTAATGTGTCTTCGTACTAATGTTGGGAACATGAGTTGCCATTTTTAGTTCCTAATTATTTCGCCAGCGGCTATCGCACCAGACGACTCATACATTACTCTCATGACCGCTATACACTTGCAAAGGAAATAGCCTATCAAATATGCCCGGTACTAACGATCCTATACTACGCCCCAATCTCACCCTGACACGTGTCGGTCAATTATCAGGAGCAAACAACCTAGTGTCCTAGTCAATCTGAATGTGACGTCATTAATTGTTGAAGCGCTGTTACTGCGTCAATAAATGTTTACGACCCCTGCATGGAGGCACTCTGCACACAGCTTCATAAACGTCCACTTAGTTACTTGCGCATACATTGATTCTTATATACCGGCAATATTAAAAGGCTCGCTAACAAACCCAGCAATGCATGTGAGACTGAACAAGAATCGATGTATGGTTATCGGTAGTGGTGTGCGTGGTGGAGAAACGATTGGTGTCCAAACGACACGTATTGTCCGACACCCACTAAGATACAAATTGTCGGACGAATATCTCGTGCATAGATCGACACAGAGAGGTCGTAAATTCTGATACGAAATATATTACGACTTTTACTGCTTGGAAAGAAAATATTTATGTGCAAGTAAAACTTCTTTTGACAAAATATTTTTGAGGAGTTTAGTAATTGGTAGAATATAAGATAGAACTACATATTAAGACTTTCGTAGATACTAAAGTTACAAACAGTAACCAAAATGAAATGAAATGAAAATCATTTATTTGCACGAATATGGGTTAGTTATTGGTTTTACAGGGCATTTTGATCAATCCATATTCACGTTTTCAGGTATGCAAATTCAAAAAGTAAAAATAAAACATGTAAAACTACTACCAAAAACTACTGTTAGTACTTAATACAAATTAAAACTTGTACAATATTAGTACTTATTACTAATACACAGTTCGATTGATATGTTTTGTAGAATTGTAGGTACGAAGCTAATAAAAGCGTGTTAAAAACGTGTAGCACGAACTAAAACAATAAATAAAACCTCAAACATTTCCCTTGTGCCTCTTATCGTATAAACTATGGATTTCGTCCCAAAAAGAGGGTATGATCCGGAATTTTCCGTAACAATATGCTTTAATAGAACCATAACAAAGATCCCATCTCCCGTTACTACAAGAAACATTATATGATACCACAGATATAGATCTAATAGATAACGCAAGTTAGCTCATCGAATGAAGACCAACTGTGCTGCTTTTTACGGATATTGACTGAAAATGTCTGGTTGCCAAGATACGTCATATTATTATATAGCGTATCTTGGTCTATCAACTGTTGTCTAGCAACCAAACCTCATGCTATCCGTATCCAAAGATCGGTTATTTATTTCGAGCGTAAATTAAACAGCGACGAAGGTTATGCATTGCAATCTTCTCCCATATTTTGGCACGGGAAGTGCTAATATTTGCGTGGTCTATTTAAGTCCGCATCTGTGTAGGTATAATACTATACTATTGTGTTCTAGCAATGGTTCGTGGTTAAGCTTGCAATGAAATGTATCAAATTCCCGTCTTTTGTCCGCAGCTCTATTAAATGTATGGTGAAAAGGAATGGAAGACGGTTTTGAGGTAATATAGTGATACATTTCTGTATTATAATAATATTAACCAGTGGCCAAAAGCTTGCAGTTACCGTCTCCCTTGAAATGGGAGATGGGGAAACCTTACAAAAGTTAATAATAATAAACGCTACATACTCATAGCCCAACACTAGGATTCTCTGCGTTGTGGGTGCCATGGACACACACAAGACAACACATACACCTACACCAGAAACAAAAATTTAATCTCTTTCATATAAATTTCTGCACCGCTGGGAATCGAACTCAAGACTAGTATAGACAAGCTGTCCAGTACTAGATAATTTAAAATCGAAGATGGACGCCAAGGCGTTTTTTTCCACACTTCAACCTTTAGTTCTCAACTGCGCGTCTGGTCTAGTCTATCGACATGGAAGTCATTGATCTGTATATAAACGAATCTATACTCATAAAGATGTTTAAACTTAGATCCGTTTAGAACTGTGAAGCGAGAAGTAATGAGGGACCGAAAAGCTTTGTTCTAACTCCCAACGAAACTTAACAAGGAAAATAAATATCCGAGAAAAACCGCTTAAGAATCACCAATGGACCACGACCAGCAAAGAGACCGGATTCAACTAATTTATTATTCCATAGAGGCTCTCGGTTCAAAAATCCATCAAAGTGCCATCAAGGAGTTTACCAACACGTGTACAAGTTTGGAAAAAACTTTAATAGGTCTCTCTAAGGTTGGCGTTGCATTAACAGCAAAAAGCGGAAAATTGAAAAAAAAAATGGTGACGTGTCATGTGACAGCAGGTAGGAACGAAGTCCCTTCGGATAATATACTCGACGTGTGTATCCTTGAATGAGAAATCCTTGGGTCCGACTATGAGAAAAACAAATTGTGAGTTCGTGATACGTATAATTTAAAAATGTTTGAGAAAGATCGATACAGCTCGTTATAATACAATAACCATAAAATTTTAAATTTAAAAAGACCCCCGACACAATAACGACAATTTTCATTGAACATATTATTTTGTAATGTGCACGTGGTGCGCTTTCATTTGAGACCTCACTCGATTATATTTGCAGACATTCGGTTATTCTTCCCCACTTTCACCCCCCACAACCGATTTTCATCGAACACGTCTAACAACACTCGCTCGTAACTCACCTTTCATACAAAAAAAACTAAATTGAAATCGCTTCATCCGTTCGGCTACGGTGCCACGACCGAATCACAGACAGACAGACAGACACGTCAAACTTATAACAACCCTTCTTTTGCGTCGGGGGTTAATAAATAAATCAGTCGAATACCACCAAGCACCGATAGATGGTGCTGTTACAAAAATAGGGTAAGTACATAGCTATGCCCGTTTTGGAAGATTCAAAATAATTATCAAGGCAATAGATCACAACTTATCACAATATTTTTAAAAGCAAGGACTCTGTTAATTCTCCACTCCGTTGAGGGTTAACGCAACGCCCTCAATAGCTTATAGCTTACTCTTTTAGCTAGAACCAGTGGGTAAAGAAATCAACTTTATATGGAGTTTGCGTTGGTTTAACAAATGGAGCTATAAATCGATTAGAAGCTATAAGTATGAGAAAAACTTATTATTAACGGTGTGCTTTCCGAAGCGAACGTTTCATTACGCGGTTCGCGGAAAAACTTCCAACTTCGTAGCGGGAGTAACTTTTTTTAGGTGGTAAATGTTATTATCGTTTAATTTCTTGCTTGTTGGTTTTATGGCTGTGAGGCTGTACCCGACCTCGTCAGTGTGTATACAAGATTTATCTATACTGGGTAGTAATAATCCGTCACTCAATAAGTCCCGGACTTATACCATTAGCTATATTGAAAATATGTAGAGGTTCGCAAGCTTGTGTTTAAAAGAGTTAGTCATACTCAGGGTCAATATTCCAAATAGAAAAATGGTTACCTATTTTTCTGATAAAAATAGCTAGAACAAAATAATAATCTGCAGAAATTTTCCTAACAATTTTTTAGATTAACAAGTTTATATTTAAAGGTAGGCGCATATTTTTTAAATAATTTATGAACAGAACTGACAGTTTTTATCCAAACACGAGCATACGGTAAAATTCACATAGAATAGAGCGCGTATGACGTCGGTGCGTTACGCCCAAACGTTGTCTAAATGAACCCGGGACCCCGTACGGGTGGGCCATGAAAAACAACGGTTCGTTTTGATACAATGAAAATTAAAGTAAAAAAGGGTGGGTTAAATTTTTTCATTGAAAGGTTATTTGTTTCGTAAGAAATAGAATGCACACATTCGAAGAGTATGATAGCTTTTCAGGTTTTATTTAGTTAGTAAAATAACTATTTAGAATCTTCAGCAATTATCTTATACCTATACACCTTTTGCGGCAAGGTACAGAAAGGTATTTTAACAAATATTCTATTATAGATAAATTATATTTATATAATTTAGACACAGGCTTTATAGATTAGATAGGTAGGTACTCATTTTTTACAAAAAATGTGTGAACAAAACGGTGTATACCAGTTTGTGTGTATGTGCGAGAAAGAGAGTGAGAGTGAAAAAGAGAAGGAGTGTATGTGTGTGCGAGTATTTTTATGTATGTATCTATGATTAAGAGTGCACGCACCTGTGTTTATACGTATACCTATCATTGTGAGTTTCGTAGTAAGGTACGACTGATGTAAGTAAGATAGTTTGATATTAAACCACCAATTGGTTTATCATTTCCATAGTTTACCTTTCGTAAGCAAGTACAAAAACTACAATAAGTACGGTCGGAAAAAAACTCCCGGTCGGAAACTTGGTGCTAACTCGACGCAGGTGCGCTTTATGGTTTCGACGCGTCCTTTTTTCCCTCGTACCTCGCCTCATGCATATTGCAGACTGCAGCCTCCAACTTCAGATGCGATCATAGAGATTTATTCGCGTTTCGCAAAAACTTCGCAAGTTTTCACACGTGGGTGTCATTTCACGGGGGTTTTACATTTTTACTGTTCTTGGGTACGTGGTTTTTTTTTTGTCGAGTACCTACGTGCAATGGATGTGTCTTGCGTTCGGAGTTAGCAACATTTTCTTTACGTGAAAGACATGAAAAGGTTGCCATTGAACGCGTCTTTTCATCTTTATTACCCCCCTTCACATAAGATGAAATATTATTGTAAGATATTTTGAGGTCATTTTGTAGACACTCATAGTTTTGTACACAGTGTGGCGCAGTAGTTAAGTCAGTGTACTACGGCTACCGGACCCTACGGTCTTATGTTCGATTCCCAGCGAATAAAATTTGACTGATGAGCTCAAATTTCTATTTCTGGTGTGGATTCTTCTTGACTTAGATATTTTTTTGACTCCTTCTGGCCACCACTTATATACACGAAATTCTAATGTACGGCTATTTTGAGTATGAAGTGTTTATTATACAAAATAATACACGACTACTTGATACAAAATTTATGTTAAGCCTAACTGCACACTGTTATAAACTAAATAGAAACAGTACCTTATCTAAATAAAACATAAACAAAAAACCATTTATCGAAACAAAAAGTGAAAAAACACACTATACAAAACGCTGCACGATTCGACTAACAGACCACGTGACAGCGGCGCCGCCCAAACCGTGTCGACTCGAACCCGGGACCCCGGGACCCCGGGCGGCACCGTATGGTTTATGTTTTTCCTAATGAACATTATATAGCGGTGATAGCATAGTGGATTAGAATTCGACCTCGAATCGAGGGGTCGAATCCCAATGGCACGCACCAATGAGTTTGTGAAAAAGTTATGTGCGCTTTATAAAATTAAATGAAACACCATACCAAGGAGCAGCGTGCTGCAGCATTTGCCAGGCCTCCTCCTATCGTGGGAGAGACCCGTGTCCAACAGTGGGACATAAAAGGATTGCAGCCAGACAATTTATTTAATTCGCTATCGCTATTCGCTTCAAGATTCCCCTGCCACCAGTAACCCATTAATGACCCGCTACAGGGTCGGGTCTCCTTCTCGCAATGAGAGGGATGTGGGCCGCCGTCCACCACGCTGGCCTACTGCGGGTTGGTGGACTTCACATACCTTTGAGAACATTTTTTTTGTGTGAACTCTCAGGCATGCAGGTTTCCTCACGATATTTTCCTTCACCGTACCACCGATTCACCTGTACCTATACATAATACTCGTAGCTGTGTGCTATTGATGTAAACAGCAACAATATCTATTGGTTCTCAAAATACGAAAAAATTACATTATTTTACGGCACAATTGTGCAAAGTTATCTATATATAGATTCTGATAAAATTTTTGCTCTCTCGCAATTTTTAAAAAACTCTGATCAAGTGAGACCCCAATCAGCCGTAACGAAGCGATCCGTTTAATAGAAACCACTCATCCACAAAGCGGGAATAAAATCTATTCCCAACTAAAAAGCTGAAACGTAAGCGGTTTTTGGGAATTTTCCGGAATTTTCGGGAATATTCAACGCAGCGCTTATCCAATCTCGCAATCATTTAGTTGAAATATGCAGTTTAAAACAATATCCGTGGTCGAAATTTACTGCATGGAGATTGTTATGTTTTAAAGTTTAAAGTTGAAAGAGTTCGTAATTGGAACAAAATTGAAATTTAACGATCTATCACTAAAACTATGAGCCGTGGATCATTTCGAAACTCAAAAGAACTCAAAAGAAAATTTACTGAAACTTGACTTAATGTTTTGCTGATTCCGAAGACGTCTCAAATCTGACTTTCCGACAACCTTACAAATGCTTTTAACGCAAAACAAAAGGTTACATGCTAGGTTTCATGCTCATTTACCAAATTAAATATTACGTAATGCACTAATTAAAAAAAAGAAAGACAAGTTTTAATCCTTTAGGATTGAAGGAAACAAAGCATTAACTAAAAACTTAAGTTTTTAATTTTCACCGGACAGTTAAAAGCTCTTCAGGCTTCAAAGTTAACAATTAACTTGGGAAGTTTATATTACTTTCTGACGATTGGCTGCTGGCCTATGCAAGCTTTGTCTTCGTGCCGAGAAAAAAATAAGCCTGTTTTAAAACACCGATTGAAAAGTTCTAGAATAGAATAGGTTGCACAGAATTACAGAAAACCTGCATGCGTTTTTTGTGAACTCACAAAAAAAATGTTCTCAAAGGCATGTGAAGTCCACCAACCCGCATTAGGCCAGCGTGGTGGACGGCGGCCTACATCCCTCTCATTGTGAGTGGAGAGCCGACCCTGTTGTGGGTCATTAATGGGTTACTGACAAAGGACAGAAATTACGACTAAACAAAATTCCTTTTTTTTCTTACTTTTTTTTTTCTTTTCTTCGTTCCAATAATCGCGCCATCTCTTCCGTCATACATCAGGGTAACACCAATAACGCACATGTTTTTTATAGATGGGGTTAAGATGGGGAGGATATATCGTCCAATAAACCAGGCCCGCCCATAAACGTCCCCGCTTACCGACGTGGCGCTAAATTACAGGGAAATTTCCGATTTTTCCAACATTTTCCTCAATTTATCCTTGCGCTATAAATTATGTATTGTTTAAGGGGACATCTGATTACTTTAAAGGTTCCGTGGTTCGTTCGTCCGATCGTCCGATCCTTTTCCTTGTGCCACTCTGGCAGCCAACCGATTCTGGCATTTTACCTGTAGTGTGTACTCTTAGTCTGAGTTTTAGCAATACCGTACAGGAGTCGCACAGTGTAATAACCCAAATAGAGGTAAAAGATTTTTAGAAAAGTTAAAATTAATAAAGCATTATAGGTAGGTATTTAATGCTTTATTAATTTTAACTCTCGAAAGTGAAATTAAAATCCCATCAATTATATTTAGTTAAACTTAATTTAATTTTGCCATTAGTTTAACTAAATTGTTTAATCTAGCCGTAAGTTTTATAAAAAAATAAAATAAAATATATTAAGTTGACCTGACGTTGCAAAACTGTTCAGAATTCTAACGAAGTCCTGTCGAAATTCACAAATTATAGCATAGGTATACAAGAATACGGGTCGAGCATTGTGTCTAGCATCACAGAATACATAAAATAAATACCTACGTACAGTCTAGACCAAAATTCTAATCCAAGGAGATTCTGAGCTAATTTTCCGAGACCAAAATTCAAATCGTGGAAGGAAGTTATGCTACACAATTAGCATAGAGTATATGTGTGTGTGCGTGTGTGGGGATGTCTTGTGTGTGTTATCGTCTGACACCGGAACTGCACTAGCGATCCTTCGGTTATTCGATTCCGAAATATCTTGTATGACTTAATCGTTAGGGCGGTTCACATGTGCTGGTGACTATTGATTGGATTTTTTTTTATAATCTGTTGAGTAGTTAGAATCTCTATCTATGCATGATTATACTTTACTTTGGTGAGTGTTTTGAGGAACTATATAGTTCGATGATTTTATTGCGCTTCTTTATAGGGCCGTTATTCATAACAGCACTAGTTGAAGACTGAAGTTCCTTACTTATCATCTGGACTTACGGTATTCCTGAATTGTTTATAATAATAAATGTTAAAGTTTGTGTAGATGGATGGATTCACGCTAAAACGGCTGACCATATTTGGATGAAATATGGTATGCGTGTAGTTAATAACGGGGATTAACACAATAGAAAACTTTTAATCCCTCTCTGGATCAATTTGTAAACGAATCCGTAAACTAAGCAAAAAAAAAATATTACAAAAAATTTGACAATTTTTTTTTACCCATTCTGTTTGTATCTTTCCTGTCTATACGTATTTTCCCTTTTCATTTATGGAATTAAAAGAAATACTAACTACACTATAATACAAATTTTCTCTTCCCTTCTGATATTCAGTCTGCTGAAAACCTCTTTAATAATGATAATAACGAAACGCTAAGCTTACCCTGAAACCATATTTATGTTAGATCCATGTATCACTAGCCTTAAAACTCAGAATAGCGTTTAACTGAACTTGATAATACACGGATAACAAAATGGACTTCATTGCTAATAGCAATAAGGTCTATTTTCGCGTGTGCTAATGTATTTAATTTAAAATTGTGGTGTGCACTTATATCTCTCGGGATTTGGAGTCAAATTGGATTGCTTCTCTACAAGTTTAACATTTGCATAAGGACAAAGAGTTCGGAGCTATGTACCACTTCAAGGAAATGGCTCCTGGACAGGGAAAAAGTGGAAGGAAATCTGATAAGACGCGGGAAAAATCTGTTTTGCCATTATGGTCCTTTGTATTAGTGGATAGGGAATATATTTGTTTAAAGCACTCAGTTTTATAAATGCGCTTTTGTAGGGATATAATGAATAAGCTAAAAGGTTTCTGATTGATTTAACTTACGCTTTTTTATTCCAGTAAGGTTTGTTTTTGTTAAAAGTTTAATTTCAACTATGTTATACATTTAGTTATAAAGTCAATTGTTATAGCTGTGTCAAGAAATTTTTTGTATCATGAACAAATGCAGTAAATTCAACAAACTAAATTTAGACAAGAAATATTTATTGTTTACTCATTATTATCAATGGTACATTTTTTAATAGAGTCGATAATACCACCACGACCTAGTTGGTGAAAACTGGAAAATAATGTTTTTATTTTACATATTTCTCGTGGTGGATTAATCTTACTTACAATATTTTTCTACTTGTAATTTCATTTTTACGACTTGTCCAAACGACTTTTTAACGCTTCACATATGAATCGTGAATTTCCATTTCATCACATAAATCGAATTACCAATATGCACTTTAACATTACAATAACAAAGTTCAGTTTTGAACAAACATTTCTTATTTTCAACTTATGCACACTGCGCCGCGCCATTGAAATTCCACGAGTGTTGCAAATTACAAATCTAATGATATTGGACCTTATTATTTACGTGATAAGGGTGGAAAGAAATATGTAATAGAACATTTGACAGATGTCAACGGATGCCGCGGTGGTGCTTTCTTGAAACATAGAAGCCACAAAAGTGTCTTGTTCTACCGTGGAATGAGAAATGGGAGATGAAGTGGGTATATTCAGGTTGGCTGGCTGTAACCCTTTTAGGGCCCACTGTTGATTTTTTGATTTGTGGAAAAGCGGGTTAGTGGCCAACCCGAGTCAGATGTTTTCAAACCCGATAAGGCCTCCGACAAGGATTAATAACTGCTATCGTATCGATAACCACCGGAGCTGACAGTGATCTCCGAAGCACGGAATCCCGCATTTTATTCGCCACATAAATAAGATTTCAGATATCATACATACAATGAATAGGGCTATTTTTATAATATTTACTTTCATCAATAACATTCTATAAATATCACACTACGGTAAAGACTCTTTTTTCCTTGTGACGCTTTCAATATGTACTCGAAAGTTTGGGAAAGGGACGATATCTTCCTGCGTAGAATTTCTGCCCACTCTGACCAACCAAACTAAAAATTTTCCATTTTTAAATCCGCTTGAATTCGTATCATAAATAAGCACGATAAACCAACCGAAGCTAAAGGGGTGCAGTATAAAATACATAAACCCACATGTATTATTGAGATGGCCATAAATCTCTCCTCCATAGCGACTTGCGGAACCAAACGAGCGTTTCAAAGGAGACTCCGGGATGAAGTCAATTTCCTTCCTAAACTCAGCTACACAACTACACTACTGAAATCGCCACACTGACTTTGTGAACTTTGAATAGGTGGTAAGATTTCTCGTATAACCGATCTTCGGATATGAGATGAGATAAATATTGTTTGGGTGCCAAAATATTCTTTTAAATGGCTTTGAAATGAAAAATGTTGTCCGGCAACCAATCATCAAAATTCAAAGATCGATACAAAGGTGGACTACTGAAACCGGCTATTAGCGACTTTAAGTGCGTAATCTCATAAAAGGTTTAGATCGAAGATTATTAACAGTTAATGACGGGGCATATGGATTGAGACATTCGAACAATGAACTATTCGCAAATTTTGTCCGTGAATTTTGTATGCCTTGGAAGGAACGAGTAATAGATTACATAACTGCCGTTCGTCGATAGAAGACCTCTTTCAGAAGACCTCTTGGACGAAAGAGTGGAATCACTAGCCAACAGTCTTGTGTTTCTAGTATTCACCGTTTTTAGCGTGATGAGCAGTGTCACTAGCTTAGTACAGCCAGTATCTTCCATCCATTCAATCATCATCTTTTCGAGGTCCATTGCTGGACGTAGACCACGCCTAACCGATGCCACGCCGATCGGTCTTTTGTCTTTTTGAATCCGCATTGACGTAGAGTGTTCATACTAAAGTTTCCTTTGCTGTCGCAAGAGACCCGTGCCTAGCAGTGGAATTTTGAAATATTACACCCAAGATGAGTAACATACTCGTAGTCTATCTTCTGAAGGTTAAATAATTATAAAGAGTGTCCCGTAAGTGATAGTTACCAGTAAAAATTGATCTATCAAAACTGTACATACCAGCGCATCTCGATTTGCATAGATGGTAAGAATAATGATATACACGAATGGTCAAAAAATAATTTTATAACTTGACTCCTAAAGATGTGATCAAATAAAAATCAACAACTGAGCAAATGAGATCATTCGTGAAATAATCCGTGGGACGCACAACTCGACGAGCAATCATTTCGATGTCAGCTCGTTATTTCTTAGTTGACAGATGAATTTATAAGAGCTGTGTAGGTATCTATCTGTCTCACCACTAATGATTAAGATGCAAGACATGTGCGACGAATAACCAAAAATGGACGGAGGAGTATAAACTCTCTCGAAAAAAAATGCTTGCTCATCGATTAAATTTATATTCTGCACAAATTTTCAGGACACTTCCTATGATCCACAGATATGCATACCAAGCGGTCAAGAAAAAAGGCACTGATTAACAACATTTTTCATATCATTATTTCATTTAAATAATCAAACACTGCAAAACCACATCATCTATTTAATCTAAGGTTTAAATATTGTTTTTGAAATCTAACATCTGCAACAATTCATTTGGAACATCGATGTGCCCCTTTCAGTGCAACGAGCACTATTTCTACCATATGTTTTGACTATATTCACGGCACAGATTCATAATTTTAAGTCTCAGGTCTTTTCCAAACATTCTAAATCTTTAGTTTTCAGCGAAAATCAGCTGGAAATTTTTTCTCGCGTATGTCGTTCTCGCTTACCACCTATTTATACAACAACTGCCTAAAATTTCTCACTCGTATCTGGCGTTCCCATTTGTCAAGCAATACCTACCCTCGTAAATCTATCAGAATATTCAAATCGCATCGAATCAGCGCTGTTGTTTTTCATTTTCAAATCAACGGTTTTAGAATCGTCGACTCAATTCTGTGCTTTGTGGATTTATGAGGACGTGAATGATCAATTAAATGCAGTGATGTATCGCGAGCATATCGTACATCGTAGATGGAATGAAGATACGAAGGTAACGGCCTTTTCAGTCGTTTTAATAGGTACTGATCTCGAAGACGTTGGTACGCTATCAGATTTATTACGCTTAATACAAGGTCGCTGTACTAAAGACAGAAAAATTTGTGACAAATAAATAAATAAAAAAAATGTTTGGCATCTACCTTTAAAAGGTCGATGAAACCTATAACCTATAACAAATTGAATCTACGAGAAGTAAAAAATGACATGTTCCTTTTAAAATAACGATGCACCTAAGTGTCGACCTTTTGCCTAAAAGGGTGACTGATCGAACTTTTTATACCTATCCGCTACCCCTTCGAGACAAAATTGGATGACAGTCATCGAACATATCCACTTGCAACAACTCAAACAGTAAACAATGAAATAAAATAAGTCGACACAGAGCCACGC
The DNA here is from genome assembly GCA_905147235.1 of Erynnis tages. Lineage (NCBI taxonomy): Eukaryota > Metazoa > Arthropoda > Insecta > Lepidoptera > Hesperiidae > Erynnis > Erynnis tages. The sequence goes on from LR990079.1 coordinate 399,084, forward strand.
GAAGAGACTTGTAAAATATGAAAGCAGTTACACTCCGACGAGGGTGATTTATGTCGGAAATTTTTAACACTAACGGTGTATTTCTTTGTTTCATTTAATTCATTTGCATTTTTAATCTTCCTTGCTTCGCACCTAATTATGTTTTCAAACACGGTTAGAAGATAAAATTCGGTTTGAATTCAAACAGAATGAAACGGAAAATTTGTATTTCGAATGTTTTTTGGTATTTTTTCTGATTCTCATTGCAAATGTGTATTTGTGTAGGTTAATTTCAGCAATTTTTATTTATGCCCAGTAGTTATAAAATCACTAATTTGCACCAAGTTCAGGTCAATACCTTCATTTTTTATTATTTGGAAGCAAAGGACGCTAAAAGTAGGTCATGCTTAAGTTGCTAAGGAAGTTAAGGAAAACAAAACAATGTTGACTAGACTAATTTGGATACAATATTAATAATAAAACTTATAATATAGCTGACAAATAAAATTATTATTATTTCTATAGAAGGTTAATAGAAGCTTAATTCTGCAGTCTGATAAAACCTTCCAAGCTGTTGAGTATAATAAAAAATTTCATTATCCTGGTACCAGAATTTTGGCAAATTTAAAAAACTTCTAACAGTCTTAAATGAAACTTACAGCCTTAGACCGTATCCGAATCGTTTATGAGGACAATGAAAATAACAATAACAACAAAGTTAGCACAGAAGAGGGTCCAATAAAACAATTATCGTATACGTTTATCGCTTCAAAGCAAATAGCAGTGGATGGAGGAAATAAGTGCTTCATATGTAGGCTAAGTGCCTAGAGTGCGTTTGACACTAGGAATATGGTGCGATGCCAAGAATAAAATAAAACTTTGAAGTTTTTAAATTTTCTTACGCTATTTTATTATAAGAATTTCTAGAACACACCATCCAACTGATGGTTAATAACCTTTTCAACGAATTGCTTCTTATAAGAATTGCGTGTTCACTAAATACATGTGCACTAGTAACGGCAAAAATAAACATACATATCGTACATACCTACTTACTAAATTTGACCTCTTATATCATAGGGAGACGTAATGGTAAACCGTTTAATATTAATCAGTTTTTGCGTGTTAATCTCTTCAATTATATTAATAAATAAAGAGCACAGAAAATATACTGTAGAAGAAATAGTTGATACTTGCATCAAAACAACTTCTTCGCTTGACATCGCAGAGCTCAATACGCCAAGGCAGCCAAAACATCTTCTGGCGCGAACTTAAACAATTACGTCTTTATTTGGCACCAGAACAATCAGAAGTAATTAGCAGCCCGCCATCCGAATTCCAAAAAGAAAACTTAATTCCCTTCCCTTTGTCAGCGATGAAATTTTCATCAATCTCGATTCATAGGATGACCCTCGAAAAAACCTATTAACATCAGAGCGAGACGTTTGAGGACCTATCGAGCCGGCTTTCCAATTGGAACTTGGACGGAAACACGCAATATGGCGTCGATAACAAATCTGTGAACCAATTTAGGGGCCATTTTTAATATCCGCCCGAGGTCAACATCCTTCCCTTCGCACGGCCCTACAGGCTAAGTCTCCGTGTTAAATTGAATAAAGGCTGATTTGTAGGCCTGGTCACGATCTGAAAGAACGTTTTCAATACTCCTTATTGAACCATTAGGTCTAATGGCTGTGACAATAGAGCATTACAATTTGTCTCGTCTGGGATCATCGTAGAAGAGGAGTGGCTTAAAAGATTGCGGCTTGTTGGAAGACAATGTGGGTCTTATTGTTGACGTGTGTTGGTCTAAAGTCGTCTGAAGTGTTGGTGGTGGTGTCCCAATTGAGTTTATCACCGGATATTGTAAAGTGGTAGCAGTTACGACACAATGTGTCGGTGGGTATTGATGCGGCTGTGCGGCGGGCTTGCGGCGCGGTGTGTTTGGGAACAACCCGAAATTAATTTAATTAATTGCTAGATTGACTATGAACCCGGCCGCACAGCCGATGGCCGCTTCCATATAACTATATTGAGTTCATCAGCATAATGATTATGGAGGGAAATGTGTGCCAAAATCGTTGGCCTATTATAAGATATTGGTATTCAGTGAAGCTTATAGTGAGGTATGTTTGGAACATTATGATTTTCAGAATCAACACTCTTAAGCTCAGGTGCCTTTGTGAGGAAACGATTTATCTTCAAAATTTTAAATATTAGTATCCATAAAGTTAGCATCTTCAAAATTTTATGTACAATATAATTCTTAGCTTCCCAAGTAATTACCCAGGTGCCTTATCTTTTAAGGCGGACTGAAAATATTTCATATCACATTTCAACTTTAATACGTGCTAAAATTAGAGCACTATTTTTCACTGCGCCAGTAAATGCCTTAATCATACGAGAAGCTAGACGTAAATTAAAAACATTAAAGTGCCGACACTTTTTATAGCGTTCATATTTAACTTCACTTCCTTGTATTTACCGGGATCCTTAATGTAAAGAAATAACTTAAAAAACCGTAATAGACCAACATATGTAAATATTGTGCAGTTCCGATAATATTACACACAATGATACATGTCGAATTGATAACTTCCTTTTTTGAAGTCGATTAACTACTCATTTAATTTTCTTTCTTCGAAGTTTCCTTTATCTAAACTCTAAACTTAAAATCTAAACTTACCTGCAGGACATGCGCAGTCAGCGTCTCTCGTCTCTCGCTTCAGCACCTTCTCTTGCACCAGCGTCTCCGTCGGTTTCAGCTCCACTTTCTCCATCTCCATCCTCCACTTCTCCAGTTCCTCGATCCTCGCCTCCAACGCCCTCTGCCTCACGAGGCAGTACGCACACCCCGTCAGAACGAACACAAAACAGCACCATTGCACAACACTGTTTAGATTGGTACACGCGATTTTCTTTACATCCGCCATCGTCACTTCATTGGCCCCGAGTGTGGCATAGTGTGAAGTGGTCTAATTCGGTGATGTCTGATTGGGTCAGTGCGTGGAGAGGGACTGGGAGCGAGCGCTCCCTCGGGAAAGGAAGCTGCCGACCAGAGCTAATGCCCTTCCAGTCGCGTCGATTACGGTACCCTTCCGAACTTTGATGGACGTGTCGTTGCTAGTGCTTCTGTGTGTACTTGTAAGGCTATTGTTATGATGAGTCCACTATTGTACACACTGATTTTTTTAATGCAAGGATTCAACTCACGCACTGCTATTGGAACAGCTCGACTAGGTTTTTAGGAATTTAGCCGAGGTTGTATTATTACGGGATGAAAAAAAGTGTTTCGGTCAGTTTCGCGATCGATTTAAAATTAAACAATGATTGAATAAGTTACTTTGGAATGGAGAATTTTAAAGGATAATGATGTAATCTTTTATCTATTTCTTTACTGAAAATTAACAGAGAATTTAAATTAATGGCTAAAATAACATCATGAATTGTTTTTTTCTAAAGACCAAGTTTAACACAGTACCGCAAAACAAATATTTTCAAATCGAAGTACAAGAATGGCTTAATGTTACTTCATCTACGAGTACTTAATGCGATCCCTTTACCTAAAACAGCGTAAACGCCTTTACCTAAAACGCTAAAAAGAGCTTTAGAAATTCTATCTTCTTTCAAACGATTAATGTAAAAGAAAATTTACGTCTAGAATTATTCTATCTACATGACAGATGCAGTCATTGCTCCCAATATTAGTTCCTCTCATAAAACACCTTCGACACTATCACGATAATATAGTGCAATGCCATTTGCATTTATATTGCACGGAGATGCGTCGCCGATCTCCAAACGAGCAGTTACCGGTGTTTAGGGTCCTTGTTCTACGACTAATGTCGGAGGGTTCGGATAAAAATGGAAATCGCGACTTATATCTTGTGTAAATGCAGCCAAGCTCAATTTTATTATCCAAGTTACAAAGGGATCAGGCTATAAAGTCACGTAGTACGTAATATACGTTTTATAACATAATTTTTATGGTAAGAGTCAGCAATGAAGGTTGCAAGTGACTTCATGTCCTTAAGTGGTTACCAACTTTCAAACGATACTGAAATTTTGTCTTTTTTACTAGGTTAGGTTAATAATACCGTTATGAGAGGTAGAATTTATCAATCTAACCAAAGTATTTTTCAATATTTTTTTTTGGTAAATCACTTCTATATTTTTTATTATATCCTGGTATTCTGGCTGGCCTATTTGATGCAGTTACACGTGTTGTTTTACCTGTTGTTTACCTGCCTAACTTGGTGATCCCACAACCGTGCGCCCAGATTCCGAGCCTGCCTTTAGGATGGCATTTCTCATCTTCCGCTACGTAGACGAAAAAATCTTTTTCTTCATCTTCACCTATCTTTGTTCACATCATTTGAGTATCCTAATGCTAAAACACCCACTTTCTATGCGTTACTCAGAAGGTAAATTTTTGCCTTTAATTAACACTTGCTTCACTTGGTGATTCCACCACCGTGCGTCCAGATTCCGAGCCAGCCTTCAGGATGGCATTTCTCATCTTCCCCTACGTAGACGAATAAATCTTTTTTGCGATCTAGACGACGTCCTTAGGATTTCTGTTGGCGCGATTACGCCACGTGTACAAGACTTTGATAAATCGCCGCGTGAATATTTTTTGGTATTGAATACCTCTACGTTGTGGAGATTGGTTAGGTGTGAATTAAAATTAAAGTCCTTTTTTACCGACTTCAATAAAGGAGGTTATCAATTCGACACGTACATGTATGTAATATTAATGGAACTGCACAATATTTACATAATATGTTAGTCTATTACGGCTTCCAAATAAGTACCTATACATAAGTTCTTAGGCGTATGTATGTAATTATGTAGATAATATGTTTGTCCTCGCATATCACCGCAACTAATTGACGGATCTTAATAGCTCTTTTTTGTATGTTTTAATTTTTTTCAACTTAGGAAATGGTAAAAGTTCTGATCATCAAAAAATAGTTAATCTAAAGTACCTAATGTAAAAAAAAAATATTTCATACTTTTTTAAAGTTGGTTTAATTTTTTTTAATAATTTTTTTCTCATCAATATTAAAAACTTAAAAGTCGATGAAACTTAAGTTTTGCAGGATGACGTTAGTGACTGTTCTACGACACAAGTGTTTCGGACAAGTGTGTATTCACTTTGTACTACAGTGGTCAGTCAGCGGCGTCGAACGGAAATACGTTTAATTTCCGCTTCGGAACTCCAGATTGTATCGGAATGTGACGTCGCGTGGACGTTGCTGTACGTTGGTTTGTTTTCGGTTTTTAATTAAACTTTGAATCATACCAAATTACACAAATATAATAAATGTGTCTTTTTACTATGTTTTCATGTATTTACCGACTTCAAAAAAGGAGGTTATCAGTTCGACACGTATAAAATAAATAAATAAATAACGCTTCACACTCATAGCCCCACACTAGGATTCCCTGTGTCGTGGGTGCCATTGACACTCACAAGACAGCAACACAACACACCCAGACCAGAAACAGAAATTCAAAGTCATCATTCAAATCTCTGCTCTGCTGGGAATCGAACCCAGGACCTTCCGCGCAGCGCACCGGTGTCTCAACCACTGCACAAATATAGTCTAAAAATATCTAGTAGTCTAAACTCTTAAAATATAGTAACTTATGCAATATGGAATATACAGCTGAAATGGAATGTTTCCACTGCTCGACCTGACTCTATTATAGAGATGACAACGTGTACTGCGAGCAGTCTCCACGTACATTGTAATGGAACTGTCGAAGTATTTTTAATATCATAGTTTAATGTATCTTACAGTGAAATACAATATACGACATTTTTAATAGTAGGTAAATGAGGAGCAAGCTAGTATGTAGCCTACCAGGACATCTACTTCTAACCTCAAATAGGATTTCTTTCTACGACCTCAAATGGAACAGAAAGTAAGTTTGAGGTCGTATATGGACAGTGTGAAAATTCAATTATATCTATCTAGGACCTCAAACCGATAGAAATGCTATTGGAGGTCGAATGCGGACCGTGTATTTGCGAATTAAATATGGCTTTGAGTAAAGGAGTTATTATGTTTTTTTCATATTATTATGTTTCAAATAAGTAAAGGCAAGTTAGTGTACATCCCGCAAAGCCACAGTCTATCAGTTAACATTGACTATAGGCAATTAAAACTATTCAGTGGTTATCTAAACTATTAATCCCTAACCCATACTAATTGTAACGAACCTCGCAGTTTGAAAATTAAACAATGCTTAATAGAATCCCGTTCGTCCCAGCCACCGCTGAAAAACGAACACCCCACACAACGACAACATGAAACCGTCGAAACGAAATCTTTAAAGTACATTGCTTGTTACGTTCGAAGTAATAGGTAGGCTGCGCTTTGTGATACAGCAATGAATAGTGTGCAACGCGTAGTAAGGTATGGAGCAGTGGCTTGTAAAGATATTTAGGTGCAGTGACAAGGGTGACCCTACTTTTATAAGTGTAAAACAAGAGAGGAATTTTAATTCACCCTCGTTACAGACAAGTGAGGGTAGAGGACTGTAATTGTGCCCGATTGTCGGACACGCCGGAATGTTATTAGTGTTTTATTTGTTTGAGCTTGTTGCTCAGTTCATTCGAAGAATTTAGAATATTTGGATGTTTCGAAGCGAAGAAAAGTTCCACCATTATTTTAGTGCACAACGATCCTTGAATGCTTCTTGGTAATTAAGCTTAAAGTTTGGGTATTTAGGAAGAAAATGTGCGATGAACGGTTTCAACTGCTAATTTATTTCATTGTAACCGCTATTGCTTCACCTAAAAATAATTAGATTACTTTTATGTTACTAATTTGGGTTGCTACCTACTCGTATTAGTGCTCCTCGCAGGGTTTCCCTCTAAAATGAGTCTATGTATTCGTGCCTTGAACCTTCGCCTTAAGCCTTCGCACTGACTTAACGAATATTGGTAGACTTGACATGGCTTTAACATTGTGAAGAACTCTTGAAGAAGACTTGCAGATTCATCTTTACCTTTATTTAGCTCATAACTTAATTAGCGAAAGTAAGTTATTGCCGCGTGCAAGTGGGATTTAAACCCGGACCTCTCGATTAGTATCGAATTACTAAGGCACTGGACTATCGTCCTAACATAGTGTAAGCAGATTTTTGTTTGATATAACAAGGTTAAATAGTACTTTATTCTTCGATATAGCTTGCGAGGATGACTTATGCAGATATTATTGTTCTAAAACACCCATAATTTTTTCTCAAATTCAAATACAATATTTTAAGCACTTTGTACCCTATTGTGTAAAAAATAAAGTTGAAATTAAATCAATGCGTTCATTCATAGCAATCTCAGTCACGTTTCGCGAATAAAACCGCTGGTTTGACTTTGTTTTCAGGGTATTATCATCATTATTGCTTTTACGTGCTTAAAAATTTTTATCCGTTTGACCGTAAGATACATTACATTTACATTTAATTTTGTGAGAAATGTGTTCTTTTATTTTTAATTGTTTAAATTACATTAAGCAAGTGATTTACTCCTGGTGTCCTTAACTTAACCCACGATAAGTACGATATGTCTAAAAATAAATATCATGTATCTATGTTAACCTAGTCACTTTTTAGTGTTTCTGTGAACGTCTGTTTTTATCAAATAACAAAGAAAATGTTTACCAATATTAAATACCTACATTAGCTATTAAAGGTATAATATAACTCGTCAGTCGTAATTTTACATACGTTAGCTATTAAAGTTTATAATATAACTCGTCAGTCGTAATATTACATAAGTTAGCTATTAAAGTTTATGATATAACTCGTCAGTCGTAATATTACATAAGTTAGCTATTAAAGTTTATAATATTATAACTCGTCAGTCGTAATATTACATACGTTAGCTATTAATGTTTATGATATAACTCGTCAGTCGTAATACTCGTAATATTACATACGTTGTAAAGTTTATAATATGACACGATATTAAGTATTTAACATCATAATGAAGTGATGCCCTTTTGTATCTTGTCGAGGTCTATCTATATGTTAAATTTCATTGTCATTTCAAAATAGATAAAAACAATATATATAGAATATCTTTCGCGTTTATATTAGTATTGTTGATATTAGTAGAACTGCACATTTCGCAAAACGAATCCCTTGTTGGAGTATTAATATTATTTATGAAGGTATCAAATAATTTCTCGCTGTAAATATTCAGCAGCTAACAGAAAGTCGAAATTCGTATTTTTCCTGTCATTAGCCGACTTTATTATTTAGAGTCGGAAGTTTCAGCTCTCGGAATCGGACGGAATTCTTTATAACTCAAATTTCACTCCAATTTCTTCCAATTTCATTTTGCATGTTTACTTTCGTTGCGGCTAGATGAAGGACGTTATAGATACGAAACTTCTTATCTGAATAATTTATGGCTTTGATGTTTTGTGACATTTACTACGAAATTTTTGACAAGAAAGATTTAATCCATTTTTAAGGCTGATTAAGGATGTTTAAAGTCACATTTTCAAAGTTAAAAGTTACTCAACCCTACTTAACCCTACGGTCTCGCTATTTTTTATATCGAGATCGGCATGAGAGATAGGCATGTTTAAAGATTTGACATACTTCACTAACGCATTAGGGCAACCTCTAATGTTAGTGTTAAGGTTTAATTTGAATATTTAATATGATAGTTTAATTTCTGCTGAGAAATAATCAAATTCCACTGAAGATAAAACTCGAAAATCGACAAAGTCAATTATCTCTAGATTTCACTTAGCATTCCAGAAACTGACATTGATAAAACGTACATCAATGAAGTACAGTGGCATCATTATGAATATGACGAGCTAATACAATCCAAGCACTCAAGTAAATTGGTACGAAGCTCCTCGACTAATTTCCGTCGCCGACCAATTACGCGATATAATTAGTCGATCGCGATAGACGCGTCATGCCAGAACATGCCATTATCTCCGCTTTATTTCATCAGCGTTCCTTCCTCATGGTCGTCTCTAAACTAATTACTCCATTCATTACATTAGCGCCTGTGTATTTTCACTATATTACAAGCACTTGATATGTGACAGAATAATTGTAATTCCTTCAGGGAGCCGTGCCGGGAGCATGAACTCTATCGTTGAAGTATTTGCACAGTTAACATCAGTAAACCCATTAACGACCACAGGGTCGTGTCTCCTCTCACAATGAGAGGTATGTAGGCCTTAGTCCACTACGCTGGCCTACTGTGGGTTGGTGGACTTCACATTCCTTTGAGAACATTTGTTTTTTTGAACTCACAGGCATGCAGATTTCCTCACGATGTTTTCTTTCACCGTAATAGCAGGTGATATTTAATTTTACAAAGCGCACATAACTTTTTTTACAAAGTCATTGGTGCGTGCCACTGGGATTCGAACCTGGACCCCTCGGTTCGAGGTCGAATTTTAAGCCACTGGGCTATCACCGCTCTTTTAGGTAATTAGTTAGAATAGTACCTAAGTTTCAGATAAAGAAAGGTAACTATGAATACTTGACTCTTTTGTACGTGGTTTCAAACCTCAAAAATGAATTACAATTCATTTTCATTTTCCAATAACATTTTTAGACAATCTATTAGCTAAAATTATAATCTATGGCTACACACAAATGGCTATCAGTGCTCATGCTAAAGCGCTAGTTAACATATAACTAACTACTAAAACACCATCCAGTGCTGCAACAAATCACAATTGCGCTAGATTAACAATAGGCGTCGGATTTCACGCGCCATTAGCGCTGGTCAATTGATATTAAATGTTGTTTTATTCGAAGCACTGATTTGTTGGCTGTGGTGCCTGTGGTGAGTAATTGCGATTACTAAGTAGCCCTTTTGTACAATGACACTTAAACGTGCTTTTAAAATATTTTATTTTGCTTTTTTAAACTGAAGTAGATTTTGAAAATAGATATCCTGATTTGTCCAACTTGACTTAGACATAAACTGAAACAAACTGGAAACTTGGAAGAGTTTTATACACATTTGCCATAAATTTGTGAAAAAAAATACAAAAAAAAACATTTATAGTAGGCAGTTCTCAATTAATTGCCTTTAAACGCTGTTGATTAAACAGAACAAATTTGAAAACAAAAGCCTCCAAATTCAATCAGGACACAGTAGCAGCGGAGTCACAAATATCTAGGAGCAGAGCTCAGCCGGGTAATCCGGTAAAAAAACGAGTACCCGGCTTAATCGGCATTACCCGGTCTGGTGGGCCCGTCGTGTCGCGTCTGCGTTCGTACCGGGTTTTGCGTATACCGTACTTTTATTGTATTGACGCCAAAAGTTAAAAAGCAACATTTTGGTTTATTTTTTAATGAATGTAAAGCATAACTGAAAGGGATGATCAAATGCTTTGTAAAATCATAAACTAAGCTATATGCTTGCGAAAACGTTTTTGTATTTGTCTTAGTGACTGGATATGACCATAGTTTCAATTTAAATTGATATGGACTTCTTGTTAAAATGCCAATTTTTATACAAACATAATAATATACTCGTAGTGAAAACAAGGACATTAAGAGCGGCAAATTTAGTTAGGAACTGAACTCGTTTTAGGTAACATGATTTAAGATTTGTTAATTTTAAAGTGTGTTTATAACCAACAATGAGCAACAAATCAGAGAACCACAACCTTTAATAATATGAATTTAGTACCGTTAATGGGCCGCGCGCTATAGGGCCTATTGTTAGTCTACTGCTGTTTTGATTCATTACTAAGCTGCAGAGCCTTTGGGCTTATTAGCTTATTATTTAATAGTCGGTAGAACTACAGATACTCTTAAAGGAAGATATCTTACCGCCAACCTCATAACACGTAAAGATGCATTTACTTCATGTCTTATTTTCTGACGAAGGAGGTGTGGTTGCTGCAGATACTATATTTGATCATCTCAGTTCGCATGACAAGTGACGCATCAACACGAGAGGTTTTCTACCCTATCGTGTTGATGCGTGCACCTATGGGCTGCAGTGACCATTTTACATCAGACTGCATGCCAGTTTGCTACTTATACAAGACAAAATACCAACAGCCAACAGCGCTCATGTGACAAAATCGGAATATTGTACGTTCCACATCTCAGAAAACAATTTAAAAAGAAAAGAAAAGAATGCATTTATTGTTGACTGTTACACGAGAAAGATGTTACAAAAATGATAATAAGTTAAGAGCAGTCTACCCTATGCGGGCATACAATAATTATATCTTTAATAACTAATACTTAATTTTATATTATAATTATGTTAAAATAAGTTGTGATCGTTTAGCAGTCAAATTTTACGTAATTTACGTCTTCTAATTTCAATAATCATAATGCTTTGGCTTTAAGAGTCAATCAAAGGACACAAGGTACGACGCTAGAGAAGGGAGGAAATGAGGTACAAAGCCTTGTTCGAGCATAAAGCCTTAACGAACTGAAGGTAAATGGCATGTTCGGGCATGGCGCTTCTATCGCGATCGACTAATTATCGCGTAATTGGTCGGCGACGGAAATTAGTCGAGTAGCTCCCGAAGCTTCAATTTGCGAGAGTGCTCGGATTATATTATCGCTTCACTTACGCTTTGCTAGTCGAATTTATGGAATCGATTGCAAAAGGCCTTAATGCAAAAATGTAATATAAAAGTTCTAAGACGGTCTGTTCTTAGTCCCGGGAGTTCTTAGACCTTATTATACAAGTAGTTTTAGTTAATTTATAGACAATGGCCAATTGTAAAAGATATTTTTGATGATTGGAAATGTAGAACAAAAATGCTTAGGTTAATTAAAAAAATATGAATATGCGTATACATATTGCATTAAGTTTTTGCCATCGATCCGCATTGGAGCAGCGTGGTGGTGTATGCTCCAGGTCTCCCCCTGTTGTGGGGATACCAAAATTACAAAACAAAAGAGAAAATGAAGTAAATAAATACCGTAAATTGTCAGTAAGTAGCATTTTGGTAAATATTTAATTTTTTAAGCTTATAAAATAACTGTATAGTGAATTTTATGTGTGTGTATTTATTTTATTTTATTAATTTTTTTTAATGAATTTTATGTATGAACAAAACTACAAACATCCTGTTCCATACCGCATTTTTTCCTGTATATTGTGACGTATTCTACGCGGGAATTATCAAAACGCCCGCAAGCTTGGCACCCACACCAGCCATTGAGGTCCGGCGCTCAAATCTAGCCAAACGCACCCTTAAGGCATGCAGCGGAACGGGTAGACTTTTGGGGTCCCGTACCTGAAGAAAACATTTCATCACAGCATTTTTAATGGTCCAAGATCCCAGAGCTGCTAGACGTCACGTATTTTCTGACGAACAAAATGTGGTTACCAGCTACGATAACATGCTTAGACGGCCAATTTCCAGGTATCAGGTAATCAAAGTACCTACATAAAAACATTATCTACTGCCGTCACGTGTTTTCTCCTAGCTGATTTGCAGGTATTTGTAGACAATATTTGTCGTCTGGCAGCCCTGGTGTAGAGCGTGCTGCGAAGAAAGGATTTGCCAAACTTCCGTATAGTAAAATGTTTTATAACAACCTAAAAAGCCTCTTCATACGAGGATCCAGATCACGCTTGACGACTACACGCTAGCTTTCGGCCAACTGGAGTGGTGCCACGCAACGCGAATATTGCGACTTTTATTACCCTTCTTCGACGCTAACTGTAGGTATAATGGTGTGTTTTGTTATCCTTTTGTTGGCTAAATTTTGCTCTGGTGAGTTAGTTTCACTGAAAGTAACACTAAAAGGATTTACGATTAAAATAAGTACCGTGAGATGGCGCTTGGCGATTGGCTACAGCCATTTTAATATTATGCTCATTGAACCTCCATACTCGTTCGTTAAACATTTGCTCAAACTAAAATGTCGTTCATAAATTGCCATTTCCCAGAACAAAGTTCATCCAATATTCGTTATGAATCTCATGAATAAGTTCTCATTATGAATATTCAGGGAGCTTACGGTAAGTCGAAATTATTTTTCCTGTCATTAGCCGACTTTATTATTTTAAGGCGGAAGTTTTGGGACCGGACGGACTTGGGCGGGCGGGGATAATTGTCTTGCAAAATTCTAATTTTAGGCTAATTTATTTGAGTAAATCTATGGATAGGTATTTACGAGTATATACAGAAAGAGTCTGCCTCATATCATTTAATAACAATACACTGCATTGCTAAATGCTAATCGATACATAACGCGAGCAAAATGAAAGGAAATAAAATTTTAAACGATAGGAGAAAAATAACTAAAATAGAAGCTGGCAAACTTTTTATTTATTTTGTAAAGAATATATTATGGAAAACATTTCATTAAGTAAGTTAATAAAACTAAAAACTTAGAAGATGTCATTATTAAAGACTATCTTTTAGAAGATAAAACCCAAACTCAATTGCATTTCGTCCCACAGTTGACCCGGATAAGTCCAGTATAAAATATAGTAACTTGTGCAAAATAGCCTCCGAGGAAATCCATTGTAACAACGATCTTGATGCTAAGTTAGCTTTAAAAGCTTCTCCTAATCAGCTTAGCTCCGTTGCAGCAAAAAGTATTTTAAAGCGTAACACTCGCACAATACAGTAGTAACAATATGTCGTGCAATATCTTAATTGCGGAAAAAAGCTAAATATTATATAAAAAGATTCATCTTCATCACCTTCATCACTATCATCTTTCAATTAAATTAACAAATGAGAATAAATAATGCATATTATCAATGATGGTTTTGAAATTAAATATTTTTAGGGCTTTAACAATAACACGTTCCTTCTCCATCATTAACAACTGCTTACAATGATCTAGTGAGAAGAATCAGTATCAGAATATATCTTATAGGCACCAAACGGTTTATTGTTATGAATATTATTTGCAGCTAAATATCCATAAATATTGTGATAATTCGCGGGAAATCCAAAGAAACCAGGCAAATAATATCCATAGTTTGATAGGAAAATGGCCAGTAATGGATCAATAGGGTAGTAATTCTGACTGTTATATTTTAATGGAGGGCGACCACTTATTTTGGCCAATTTTGAATTATATTTGTTCCTGGATACAGCATAATTTGTTAAGTCATCATTAATTTTTATATTATAGTTACCGAGTACATTAAAAAGTTTATTAGTAAGATTTTCTTCTGTTGTACTTTTGAAGGACGGTTCAAAGTAGGATGGCTTGTTATAGCGTTTACCTTGATCAAGGACATTTTTTACTTCAGTCGCTTCTGAGGTCTCAGTTACCTCATAAGTATTAATTTGATTATTTACATTTGTTTCAATAGTCGTCCCTTTCTCTGTTATTATCTCATCCAAATTTTCATTAATCATATTATCGTACAAAACGTCCTCTTGAATTTTTTTAGGCTTTCTTTTGATCGTATCTGTTAATTTGTCCATGCTAACATATTTTTGTCCAGAAAAGTTGTCTGTAATAGTTTTTATTTCTTGATGCCTATCTGTAAAAAATATTTCAACATTACATGTTTAACAGAAAAAGCGAAGTCAGTTTTATTAATACGAACACAGTGATCACAATAACTTTCACATTCAATTACTTAAAACGCCATTGCATTTATTCTATTCGAAATCCTTGAATACTAATATGTTTTTCATAAAAAAATTATAAACTATAGTGAAATTTAGTTTAAAGCACTCATATAGGATTTCTTCTCTATTTAAGGTTGAATGTTTTTGATACTCAATAACGTACTATAAAAAGTAAGTTAAAAAATACATAAGAAACAAGAACTAACTTTTTAAGAGATAATATGGATCTTCTTTGTCACTCACTTCGAATTTAGCAGGATGATCTTTCATTAAACCACTGTTGATTTCATAGGACTTAAAATTGATATTTTCTCTGACATTTTCAACGTTGTCCTTTCGTTCAATAGGATTCCAAAAAGCGGGGAACTGTGTATTTTGTTGTATGTTTGTTGTACTTCTGTGTGCATCATTATGCGCTTCTTGATATGTTATTGGTATCCAACCATTATTGTTGTTTATACTTTCTTCGGTGTAGGTCCCGGATATAATAAGAAACATCTGCAAAATATAATAAAGCCGTTTTATTTTCATTTATTATATAACTTTTATGATTATTGTTATTCATTGATACCTTTCAATTCTTTGATTTTTATTTTAACATGAGATAAATCTATTGATTTATATCTAAGATATTTAGGATGATAGGGACATTCCTATAATAACTCAAATATTTAAATTAGTCTGTTTTTAAGGTTTTAAGTTAAAAAAAAATGAAAAGCAAGACCACACATCGTAGCACTAAAAGAATTAGGTAACTGGCATACAAAAAAATATTTACAAAAACATAATAATTATTATGATCCTCCTCCTTTTTTGTCGTCATTTAATAAAATAGCCAAACGTTACATTGAAATGGAATCAAACAGACATTAAGATTTAAAGCAAAAATATTTCTTACTTACCGTTACCACTCGTAAAAAGAATCCATGTATGGTCACCATGGTTCACCTCAAAGCACTACACTTTACTTGAAGGACTGTTTCTACACTCTTGTCTAAAGAGAGTCCGCATGTCAGTGATACGGGTCACTGGACATGCTATTAAAAGTAAAGCTAAGTGCATCATAAGACGTGATGAATATTTGAAAAAAATAATAAAAAAAATTAAAGCGACATCAAAAAGTATGAAATAAAATTTGTTACATACTTTTGGCTTACTATTTTTGAGGTTGTCCCTCACCATTACATTACTTATAGGTATATAATTTTATAAATCTTTTTAAGGAAGTTATTGTTGCGTGCCGCTGGGATTCGAACTCGGACCCCTCGACGAGGTCGGATTCTTAGCCACTGGGCTATCACCGCTTTGCTGTTCAACCACCTATAAATCCTGCCTTTGCCTGTATGCCTTTTGATGTTTTTGTGCAGAGAATAAAAAAGTAGGTACGTCCACTAAAGTTAATAAACCGCTGCGGCATTATTTCGGCACATCTGGACAGCGGCGCGTAAATTAGCATTTTTTCCTCTTCTGTTGTTCGCCACATTATTGGATTGCGCTATAACTTTGTCCAATTCCTGCCGTCCTGTTTTGTGTTCGTTTATTACATTTTCTGTGTTATTTCATAAGTGGTTTTCAGTTTGATTTTTCGCATTGTTTTTGTCATTTTCTTGCGTGTGGCTGTGTGTGACCGCTGGTTTTCCTTTTAGCTAAGCACCTTCAGCTAAGTAGTCGGTTGTACTCTTAATTGCATTTTCTCTATAAACGGTGACAAGGTATTGCTTTCAAAGACTTCGTTTAATGTATTTCTACACTTTCGTTTTCGATCTAAAAGACTTAAAGATCATTGCAATGTAATATTGTTCTCTTAAGAAGCAATTGTGGATATACGGAGACGTTAAATGAATTAAAGTAGTGTTACGACATTATTTATTAACATAAATAAGGCTTATTAAATTAATCCAACTATCTTTTCGAATTAAAAAGAGTTAGTACCGGTATTTCCTTACCTACGTGACAGAGTCCGAAATGACGAAATCCGTAGAAGAACGAAACTAACCGACACTGTCAAAGTTTGCAAATTAAATTGGTAATTGGCTGGCCATAATATTCACAGCGGTGATAGCTCAGTGGCTTAGAATTCGACCTCGAATCGAGGGGTCCGGCTTCGAATCCCAGTGGCACGCACCAATAACTTTGTAATAAAAGTTATGTGCGATTTATGAAATTAAATATCACCTGCTGTTACGGTGAAGGAAAACATCGTGAGGAAACCTGTATGCCTGAGAGTTCACAAAAAAAATGTTCTCAAAGGCATGCGAAGTCCACCAACCCGCAGTAGGCCAGCGTGGTGGACGGCGGCCTACATCCCTCTCATTGTGAGAGGAGACCCGACCCTGTAGTGGGTCATTAATGGGTACTGACATTGTTCACAGGACTGACAATCGATGGGGAAGAAAGGTCCTCGAATGGAGACCACGTTTTGGCAAAAGGAGTACTTACAGACCGCCCTCCGACCAGGTGGACTGACGACCTGACGAAGACGGCGAATTACGGTTTGATTTATAGGGCCTAGAACTGGGCGAAGTGGCGTCTATAAGAGAAGGCTCATGTCCATCATGGACTTCCAAGGGCTGAAAGGAAGGAAGGAAGACCTGCTGTAATGATGAAAGAAAACATCGTGAAGAAACCTTCATGTCTGAGAGGTCTTCGTAATGTTTTTAAAGGAATGTGAAGTCCGCCAACTCGCAGTAACCCAGCGTGGTGGACTAAGACCTTCACTCTTCTCATTGAGAGATTAGACCTGACCGTGCATTAGATCATGTTAACTCATAAAATATGTCAATTTATGCAACAAATCTAGTTTCCATAAGCGGACATTTTCACGCCCCAAATTACCCCTGCACACGCAAATTAAAGGGTGAAATTTGACTAATGAATGAACAAGTTAACTCGATGCAATTGTCTGGCTGCCAACGTAAGTGGATTAGAGTTTCGTTCTTTTAGCTATGGAACGAACGTGCTCTTAATTTTTGCAGGATTTTACTTTGGAGTCAAGCATGTGTTTGTCTTTATTGTTAGGAAAAGTATTTTTATGGTGTATTAAAATGGTATCCGAAAGTAATTTTACATATTATCTTTAACCAGTCGGGTCTTCTCTGAATATGAGTAGGATGTAGGCTTTAGTGCACCACGCTGACCTAACGTGGATTGGTGGACTTCCTTTGAGAACATTATGAAGAACTCAGCAGGTCTGAGTTCTTCAATCGCCACAATGTTTTTCGTCACCGTTACAGTACGTAGATAATATTTAATGTTACAAAGTGCATATAACTTCTTTAAGAAGGTCATTGGTGGGTTTAACTGGTATTTGAATCCGAACCACCCGAGTCCAAATTCTCAATAAAATACAATCCATATTACAGTGTACAGGTCCGTTAGATAGATGATAGATCGTTTTCTACATCACTTTATTAAATCATCAATTTGAATCTTCACATAAGTTTATAACATTACTCGTACTAACATTGACCGGTTTTGTTTTCAAATTCTCCAAAGTTTTGAAAACCCGGGCCTTCGGAGCGGTAACTTCCAAGTTACAAGGTGCTCGTTGAATACTTGAAGTCCGAGCTATAGGTGAATACTCATCTTCAATGTCTTGTCTCTCGTGAATAAAGAAAAAGAGTGGTTAAGTACGCATACATAGTCAATACCAAATAAAACGGTACATCTAATTAAGTAGTGTTATCAACTAATAGTATCATTTTTACTACCTTCTCTTCTACAACTGGCATCGATCAGTTTTGCAATTTTTTTAATGTTATCATTGCTTGATGGGTGATTTTGTTTATTAAAAATATTAAAATCGTCCATGTACATAATTTGTTATTTTTAATATTTATAATCTTTATGTATGTATGTACTATGTGTTGTATTCTTTCCGTATTTTTTGTTGTATTATCACACTTATCAGTTGTCTTAACTTGTCTTCTAAGCAATGCAATTTTAATTGTATACCTCTCGCACTATTGAATGAATATTGAATAATGCTAAAATATTTGTAAGATTCACTACATACTCAGATAACATCTTATGCTATATTTTATACACTCTTCACAGTACATTCGTTAGCGTGTTTCAGACGGATTCTTTTGGGCGACATCTGTCGAAATTCATTAAAACTATAAACAAGCTTTGAGCGGCAGCGACATCTTTACTACAGAGGTAGAACAACTTCAAGCCGTAGTTATGTACATCTTAAAATATTTCTCACATTGCTCAACAGATGGCGCTGTTTTTCATTATATCTTATTTGAACAAGAATGTTCTCTTCATTTAGAAATAATTATTTTTTTACTTTTCAGTTCAAAAAAACAGGCAGTTTAATACTGTGTTACATGTGTATATTGTATTATGATAAAATGACTTCCAAAAATGTCAGAAACGATAGGTTCCAAGGATATTCCAATTTTTCATAGATTGTCGCATAAGTAGTACCTACCTACTTATATTATAATTTTACACCTTTAATAGATATTTTTAACAAAGTTTGTCGTTTTGGTTTCGTGTATAGACTCTACATTAGGCATTATTAATTTTTTCAACGCGTTATAGCCATACACCGATACGCATTGGAGTTTTCCAAACACCTGTTATATTTTCCACCTGCCCAATTTAATTAAATCATTAAAGGCCGTACCTATTTCATAATCCCAACTAACAGATAATTTGACGTAATAATGTTAGTGAAAGTGATTTAATGTGGAAATGGAATAAAAAAAGTTGAATGGTCTTCGGGACAGGTTGAGCCAAAAGCTTACGTTATGGAGTAAAGAAACGAAGATTGGAATGGATGCGGCACTTTCATTTATCGAGAAGAAAATTAAATATTTACGTAGGTACCTAATAAACGTTTATTAATGTGTACCTAATAGTTTTATAGGTTACGTAAGTTCTTCGGTAAAAAAGTTATTTTTAACATCGACAACAAAAAAAACAAACATACATACTTACTTAAAAGCTTTTCAATAATAATTCCATCGTGATATTTTTTTTTACATTTAAATATAATAATATATTATTTAAATATTACACTAAAAACATATTTTCAGGTTCTTCTTAAGTACCTATTTAAACCTTGAAATAGCACTCTACTTATTTAAGCCTTAATATTGGAGTCTATTTGGAGCACATGGGATAACACACCTGGGTTCGATTCCCAGCAGAGCAGAGATTTGAATGAATATTTGAATTTCTGTCTTAAGTGTGTCCACGGCACCCACGACACAGGGAATTCTATTGTGTTGCTATGATCGTGAAGCGTTATTTATTAATTTAATTTTGTCCCAATTTTTGTCAGGAAACCGTGTCAACCATTAGGATATGCTATAACGCTACAAATTATAAAGCTGTAACATAATTGAAGCTTACAGTCAAGTTACCACCTCCAAAGAACTTCTTCATTCGCAACTCCGAGCTAAGAGCAGTGAAAGTAAAAAAAAGGTTTCGACACATACGAGTATGTGTGGAATGACTCAGTTAATAACTCGACCGGTTACCGCTTCGCCAAAATGAGTTAAACTGTAAGTTAATCTGTGAGTTTACCACTACTTGGGAATGTGATTTATTGTGGAAGCCGGCCTT
Organism: Erynnis tages; assembly: GCA_905147235.1. Classification (NCBI taxonomy): domain Eukaryota; kingdom Metazoa; phylum Arthropoda; class Insecta; order Lepidoptera; family Hesperiidae; genus Erynnis; species Erynnis tages. Next base: position 419,219 of record LR990079.1, read on the forward strand.
TGTGATTGGTGCCTATAGGAAGTCTTACGATGGCTATTGTGTTGAGGTCTTTGCAGTACTGAACTTTAGAACTTTTCTTCATACAAAAACCTATTAGGTATGTTGTAAAACGGCTAAGAATTAGGCCCTCACGGCAAGTCCGGGTTTGACCCAGCAGCTTGACGCACCAGTGACTTTTCTATAACATACCTAATTATACACACTGAGAACGACAAGAGGCGCAATGGAGTGAGGTACATGTTTGGGCCTTTTGGAGTTGAAACACTGGGTCCGTCGGGTCCGGAAGATAAATAGAAAAAATACAATATTTTTTTAAAGAATTATCTTCTCGGTTAATTCACGCTACTGGGGACCCAAGAGCTGGTTTTTTCAAGAGCGTTTGTCCAACAAAGGGTAATTCTTATTATTAAGGTTATTAAAACTTTATTTCTTTCACGACCATAATGAGATGTTTATTAAATACCACAACTGATGCACTCAAATTAGTTTATTGATATTTTAAATAATTTAATAAATTAAAAACAGCGCTATTTATAGCTAAATCAGATGGCATTTTAATTTATGAAATATGACCATATTAAGCTTTCTATAACTGGTCGAAAATGGCAATCTTTCGTAATTAAAAACGTTGAATTTAGCCATTTCCGCTGAATCATCGAAATAGCATGTTCATGTTTTTACGAGTACAAGGCATTTTATTAGGCACTTATATGAACGTTTGAAAATCAACATTTATTTTGAAATAAAAAAGAATGCTGATTAGCATGGTATGTTACTGAAAAACTCAAGTCAACGTAATATTTATTTCATAACTTATAGTAAGAATCCGTTTACGCGACGAAAAGAATGAAATGGGACATCGAATAATTCGGCCGACTCCGTGAAACCACTACTTATAAGGCGCATCTTTAATAATAATATAAATCCTGTTAGATACTACTTCATCTTGCTCAAAATTTTTCAAATCACAAAACCTATCGACCGCGTAATAAGAAACGGAAGTCACTGCAAGATCGGGCCGCCATTTTGAAATAGAACACGCGTAATGGCCGCACTTCCGGGAAGCCCGTCGGTTATCAACAAGGCTGGTTTGACTGTAATTGCGCGGGAAACGATACGGAGTCGGAAATATTGGAAATATCCTGAGTATGAGATATGAGATCATGAGATAGAACGGTGTTGTAAGTTATGGTCACTTGGTAATGAAGCGCGCATAGCTCCGCTGCTTGAGAAGATCGCAAGCAATCGAAAAAGTTAAGTTACGTCGGGCGCTGTCTGTACCTGGATGGGTGACCGCTAGTAGTGAATTAAATGTGTGTTTCCGATGCACGACTTCGGAGCGCACGTTAAGCTGTTGATCCCGGTTGTTATCGATACGACAGCAGTCGTCAAACCTTGTCGGAGGCCCTAGGGGTGGGAAACTTCCGACATGGGTTCGTCACTAGCCCGTTTATCCACCAATCCGCATTTAAGCAGCGGGGAGAGATGTACTCGTATGTTAATATTCTTCCTAATACAACAATAGTCCAACTAAAAAAGAAGTTTTTAATTAATATTGGCATACATTTGTGATGCAAAATTTCACACACTTTTCCGTTGAAACTGATAAATAGAAACAGACGTTATGTGGGCCACAACTAATGCATATTGTTCTCACCGAGATGGAAATCGAACTATTCATTGCTGTAATGAGGTGTTATTAGATCGGATTATTGAGGACATAACGCACTGTACGTAGAAACTTTATAAGCATTATTCAATAATGAATAACACGTACAGATAAGTCAGCTATTTGTAGCCTATAAGCTTCTAGAATTTAGCATTTCGTCCAAATCAAAATTAATACTTAAAAATCAATTTGTAAGTGTTGGATAAAAGGTTGCATGGGTTAATTATTATTTTAATTTTGGCACTCTCCAAAAGACCAATAAACCTTGGGGGAAAGCGGGAAAGCAACAATCGATTGGGATTAGCAACGAAGAGCGGAACTTTCGATTTTGTTCTATACATATGATAGGCCCTATACCGATGAACGCACAAGACAATAACACAAATTTGAACTGCCAAAAATGTAAAAAAAGACATTTCGCATAACTCTGGCAAAGATGACATAGTTAACATACATATACATTCACTTGAAGACAGCAAAATTGACAGGTCCACAAAGTGTGATGTATTGCTTTTTTGACGACCTCTCACCCTTTTGATGACCTCTCTCATGAAAAAGGCAGCAATACATCACGAGCTGTCACATACCGAACTTGTCACCTGTCTTCTTACATAAGTCTTCAAGTGGACCAGCTTCCTTACTCCTAGCGATCGATTCGTCGCACTGGTGAGTAGAAAGTCTGACCAATCCAGGCCTATTTGCTGACGTAAGTCCATGTAGTCTGATGTGGCGTGACGCGGGAAAATTAGGTATTATCTTGTATTGGAATGATGAAAGTGTATCTGTGGATTGGTCTTTATTTACAAGATTGTAAAAGATGTTTATGTAACTCGGTATGAGAGTTGGTGATGAATGATCATAATTTATGGGAACCTACCACCGTTATCGTGATGCATCAAGAAACAAGTTATGTTGAGTGATATTTAATTTTATAAAGCGCACATAACTTTTTTTTACATTTAAGTTTATTTAGTATTTATATTTCTTTGCAACAATCCGCACACGTGGAACTTGTTTTGGTATGGACCCACCACCCTCCCTTATCTCTCTGAGTAGGTATATACCATAACAACTTATTCCAATAGTACACGACACGTGTTTCGCCCCAAAACGGAGCATCATCAGGTGCTGTGGACTCTACAACGGTTGGTCGCTGAGTGAGGTCGCCGTTGCCGTTTTTTTTACAGTCATTGGTGCGTGCCACTGGGATTTGAACCCGGACCCCTCGATTCGAGGTCGAATTCTAAGCCACTGAGCTATCACCGCTGTAACTGGGCTATCACCGCTGGAATTTGGTTGAATGTCATTTTTTATTTTGTTGTGTTGGTTGCCCGGTCGGTTATGTCAGACAGTTAGAACAAGGTCTTTCTTTCATAAGGTTCATACTTCAACATAAGGTTCCAATTTAACTGCACGCAAGCCATTTAAATATACCGATGCATGAGAAATCGCAACTCTCGCGAAAGTTTCAATTTCCAATTCCGCAAATGCGTCCTCAACTTTAATTATTCTAATTATTGCGAAACTACCAGCGAGTGGCATTTTGATAAATCTGTTGTAAATGCAAACATATTCTGACAAGATAGGTACCTATAACACTTAAAAATTGAAGAAATATTGTTGAACATAATTCTTTCCAAGTTTTGTAACAGCTTGTAATATCTAGTAACAGCTAAATTTTTAGAATAGATCTTTACACATATAAATGAAATTGGAGTGTCTGTTTGTAATATAAAAATAACCACTTTTTACTAAATGCATAATTATGTGTATACGAGGTACATATAATTATACCAAAATACATTTTTTTCCAATTTTTGTCTGTCTGTCTGTTTGTTCCGGCTGATCTCTGGAACGGCTAGACCTATTTTGACGGCACTTGCACTGGCGGCTAGCTGATGTAATAAGAAGTAACTTAGGTGTATTTATTCTATATACTTACTCCACTCCACGATACTTATTCCACGCGGGCGAAGTTGCGAGCTCAAGTAGGTAAGAATACAGTTAGGGCGAATTTTAAAATTCGCTATGATTCGCGTGAATTATAAGAATTGTGTTAATTTAATTATCTATTGAATACTAATTGACGACCTGTGTGGTGCAGTGGTTAAGACGGTGCCCGAAAGCCCTGGGTTCGATTCACAGCGGAGAAACCATTTGAATGATTCGTTTAAATTTTGTTTATGCTATGATTGTAAGGGGTGTTGGGTACCTTACCGGCAGCCTCTTAACCCGTGATAAAACAAAACTGTGAAGTAGGTATACTTACGTAGGAAGTAGGTACTACACATGTGTTGTGTTTCAGCTGGGGAGGTGTGGTTGCTGGTTGCCCGGGATACATTATTTGAAGCGAACATCTTATCCCTCATGAGTAGTAAAGCAACAGCAAACAACCTCAGATTTTATCCTCTATTTTATGTTAGACTGAGTGCAGTGACTATTTAATTATAACATTTGGTGGTGTGCTCTTTTGCTACTCAATTACTATTTAAAAAATCGATTAAATAAATTAAACCTCAAGAGCCGCTACGTATCCTTGAGATGATGTCACACAGTAGTACTTTGGTCTACTTTCATCAAATATTTTATGACTCTGCAGCACTAAACTCAATCGTTCACCCGGTCATCTAGTTCGAAGATTACGAAACGTAAATCATAATATCATCGTCACAAGCAAAAGATCGCACTCACTGTCAACTTTTGTGCAGCGATTCTCAAAGTTAGCTGACCCCTTTGCGCGACTGAATATTAATGAAAAAAAGAGTTGAGCCACGTTGACTATTTGCATCAAAAGACAAGTCGTTAATATTGTTGTATAACTAGGCAACTTATGATTTTTTCTAATTATATATTATATTTTATTTATTTTATTCATTGAAAAAGAAGTACAAACTCGCGTCAGGTTTGTCATACGACAACGTCATTGCGTGCATTTGTCAGTGCGTATTCCCAGTAAGGACAGAACCACCAAAGAGATTTGTACGAATTGTGCGTTGGTTGGTCAGTCGGTTGTGTTGGTTGCGTCATCCAATAACGATAAAGCCTTAGACCACACTCAGTTTGGACGCCATTTCGTACGAATTCAAGCCGTGCGTATACGTACGTTCACACACGAACAATGCCGACCTTATAAATACTATGGGAGCGCTTACGTTTGCGAGCGTGTTAGTCGAACACCAACATAGCCGTGCATAGTGCATCGCTCCCAAAGGTCGGGATTGTTCATGCGCGACTTATATAAGACTAGCTGACCCAGCAGGCTTCGCTCTGCCAATGCATTTTTTTATTTTTTTTTTATTTTTATTTAATAGCCTATGTTACTCAGGCTGAATGTAGCTTTCCAATGGTGAAAGAATTTTTGAAATCGGCCCAGTAGTTTTTGAGTTTATTCGTTACAAACATACAAAAATACAAATGTTTCCTCTTTATAATATTAGTATAGATACATGTAGGCACGAGTTCAGCACGCTAAGATTGAGAAACGCTCTAATACAACAAGTGTCATCCAGTTGGGTATGCGGACAAACTCGTTCGGTGGAAATCGAAAGTGATGTTAGAACCCGTTGTTGTTATAAACAGAAGCCACAGAGTGTTTAGTTGTGACCGCGGGACGTGGGCGAACTGTCGGTCGGAATGTTTGCGCGGTTGGGCTCAACGGTACTGTGACCAGCGTTCTATAGATTTGAATTATTGTTAGATTTGTAAAAGATACGATAATGATCTATGAAATACCACTGAGTATGCAAAAGCGGACAGCGGCGATAGCCCAGTGGGTAAGAATTCGACCTCGGATCGAGGGGTCCGGGTTCGAATCCCAGTGGCACGCACCAATGACTGTAAAAAAGTTATGTGCGCTTTATAAAATTAAATATCACCTGCTGTTACGGTGAAGGAAAACATCGTGAGGAAACCTGCATGCCTGAAAATTCAAAAAAAATGTTCTCAAAGGCATGTGAAGTCCACCAACCCGCATTAGGCCAGTGTGGTGGACTAAGGCCTACATCTCTTTCATTGTGAGAGGAGACCCGACCCTGTAGTGGGTCATTAATGGGTTACTACTAACATGCAAAAGAAAATAAGAAATTACACTTCATATTTGTAATTCTACTCGTACACTAGGATGCATGAAATTGCCTAATCACATAATTATTATCAAAGAAAAGTGTCGTGAGCCATCATTTACATTTTAATAAAATTATAAAAGAATTCAAATTATTAGATCTTTCCAACGAAATAATATGATGTCAAAGTCAATCCATCTTCAAGTTATTCGGAACATTTGAAGTTGAAATTAACACATAATTTACATATTTCGCACTAAAGATCGATTGCATATTTAATTTCAAAATAGAAAAATTGGAGCATGATTCTTCAAATTAGCAATACAGTTAGCTAACCTCAAGATTTAGTTTGGACACAGAGCTATTTATAAATAGACATGTCATATATAATTTTGAAAAATCGTGATTTATATCAATTTAAGAAATTTTAAGTTTAACTAAGTTAAGGTCAATTAAGTTAATTAGATTTAGGGCAAAAAATAAAGTTTATAATGACTTAAAAATCTAAGCTCTTTTTTCAATACTATACAATAAATAATTTTATTATAGAAAAGCATAGCATAATACTAACAGACACATTTAATTAATTAGAGCTTAATTTTATTTACATTTTTTAAATTTATCTTTAAATTATTTCAGTTTGATGATTGAGGAACTGCATTTATGAAAGTTTGTAAACATCAAATGGTGAAATAACAACATAAATATTGTCAATTCTATAACTAACTAACACTAACACTCAATTTTTCAGCAATCATTTTTATATCGTAGACCCATTGTAGATGTCATTTCTACTCATTATACGCTCTTTTGTTAGCTGTAGTAAAATCCAATTGAGCTACCGATCTAGAACGATCTGCAATAATTATTAATTGATTATCTTTACGAGAAGACAGATTAGACTGAGTCGAGCTAGTGAAGGTCCATCAAATGTGGAGTAACCTTAACCCGGTTGTTGATGTACATTTCATGTGTGTTGAGTTATGTTTAATGTTATTGCTAGTTGCCATGGATTTGAACTTTAAATGGATTAACTAAATGTGAAGGATGATGTGCTTTTAAACGTGTCTCGTTGGAGTTATTTAAATGATTTTTTGCTCTCGTAATAGGAGCAAATTTAATGTTATGGCGTTAACTTTAATGCTTTATGAGCCACGGGTGCAGTAGATAGCTAAGTTAGCTAAATAGTTAAATTGCTAAAGAGTGAATGTAGAGGCTAATACTATGCATGTTTTCATGTTTCGGAGGGCATGTAGTGTCACAGATTGCACATGTTGATAGCAGATAACAACGGCCCAGGATAAAATTTTGGAGAACTCTCAATTATGCAGGTTTCATCACGATGTTTTCCTTCACCATTACAGCAGGTAAAATTAGATCTCTACAAATAGTGGATTAGAAAAGCTCTACAATACTAGCTAGCTCTATCTGCCTTGCTTATTGAGCAAGCATGCATTTTTATGAAATTTTTTAAATCGAAATTTCGTAAATTCGTAACATTTCAACCTGACCGAACCTGACCCTTGCAAAATGCATTTTAAGAGGCTTCTCTCATGAATAAACCGTTTTGACACGAATTTTGCTTATCAACATATTTATTGGCACAGAAGGAAGTTTCTGAGAGTAATAGGAGCACATATTAGTTTCATAATTAAATTACATAACCATTCATATAACTAAACCTTTATGATGACATTGAATTTGAATCGATTATAACTTATAGTTCCAGAACCGCTGGTTTTATCTTTTGGTAGGGATGTAGTTGACGGAGAAATGATTGTGAAATGATGGACTTAGTACGGTAATAGCCCACTGAGTCTGGCTAAGGATTGTTTGAGAACTCCTGGTTCGAATCCCATTGACACGTACCAATGACTTTCAAAAAAGTTATGTGCGCTTTATAAAATTAAATATCACCTGCTGTTATGATGAAGGAAAGCATCGTGAGGGAACCTGCATGCCTGAGAGTTCACAAAAAAATGTTCTCAAAGGCATGTGAAGTCCACCAACCCGCAGTAGGCCAGCGTGGTGGACGGCGGCCTACATCCCTCTCATTGTGAGAGGAGACCCGACCCTGTAGTGGGTCTTTAATGGGTTACTCACATGAGATTGTATCCAGCAACCAATCCTCCCCAGCCGAAACACAAGACATGAAGATGTTCATCTTACTAAATTACGATGGTAAAGAGACTGGCGATAGGGAGTCCCTGGAGGAGATATGGCTCTAACACCTAAAAAGGTGAAATTTTAAGCGTGTCAGTATGACTTTGTATGTGTGCGTATGTGTGTATAAATGGTGACGGTCCCAGTTCAAAGAATGCAGCATACCAGCGCAGAATATGACAGTCACTTCAACAAACGACGGTGACATAACCTCTGACCACAATGAGAAATGAAAGTAAAGTACAGCAGATGAGTTAAGCCGGAACTGAAAATGTCATCTGGATAACATCGCTGGGCATTCAGATGCAAATGATAATAATCTTCTTAAGGTTTGTAGTGGGAATTACTTTAGGATTTTGGGATGGGCTACATCTGTTTGAGTTGATTCGGATTTTGTATGAAATACTTGACTAGGTATTCGGTTGTCTTTTCATGTTTTGAAACTTTACTGTGTGCTCCGATTACGTCATCTCGGAATGTCTTATAAAATCCAGTGGTGTAAAAAACTTCGTTAGCGTGATTCAGGATACTCGTGGTGCCATCTCTTGACTAGTAGCGGAAGTCGCTACAATAACATCTTATATATATAAAATTCTCGTATCACAAAATTTGTTACCATACTCTTCCGAAACGGCTTGACCGATTTTTATGAAATTTTATATAAATATTTAATCGGTCTGAGAATTGGCTACTATGTATCTATTTTTCATACCTCTAAGTGATAAGGGTTGTCCACCCCTAACATTTTTATTTTATTTTACAGACTTTTTTATTTTTCTTATTTTTTAATAATGTGGTATTAAAAATACATACAACACTAAATTTTCACCTTTCTTTCACCAAACCCTTTTTTTTTAATAGTCGTTTTAGCAATTTAATAATTTGTTATCCCGCTCGATAACTAATATGTGGCAAAACAACGTTTGCGGGATCAGCTAGTATTATATAGATTCTTCCGTGGATATATTTCTAATTATCTCCAAAAAATTTTTAGATAGTCAGACATTAGGTTTTATATCTCAAACACTGTTATAATAATACACAAAATTTCATATCCGAAAGTAAAAACTCGTTTCTTTTTGTCTGAATACCGTTTAAAGCAAACATAACATAAAGCGATTGCAAAAATCTAACGTTCTTTGAAATAACAATAAAAACTCACTGACGTACCTCACCTACCCAATATGCAAATTCAAGTAAGAATTTCGCCCGAAACTTGCATAAACCACGAGAAATTATATTATTATTTACTGGTGACCGTCAGTTTCACTAATTAAAAAAATAACTCCTGTATCTTTCTTCAACTTTATTTTTGTATCGTGATTGTGCATTTCGTAAACAGTCTGTAGTGACTTGCTCCAGCACAATGGGGTTAAAGAACAAACGCACTTTAGGCACTAACACTAAAATGTAGATAATAACAATTTTGCCTTGTTTTCTAGTTTGTGTCTTATTTTTCTAGTTCAAATCGTTAGCATAAAAATCTACCGTTATTAGTACCTACTAATTAGGTAACTTCTATATTTTCTATATTCTAGAGGTCGTGCTCACCTTTGCTGGCTTTTCGTTTCTCTTTTGTAGTCAGCCACTACTATAAATCTTAAATACTTTATACGGTGCCATTTAATTGCAAATTTAATTGTAAATCGATTCTCGAACTGAAATATTGCATCCATTTTAGAATGAAGCACATTTTGGTTTGAAAAGTAAAAGGAATTTGTATAATCCTGCCGTATAAATCAGTTGTTGGTTATTATTGAAGACATAAAAGTCAATGTCGAGCTTCTATTTAACTTGTTTGTCTTGAAATAGTGATTGGAAGTCGTTTATTTGAGTTTTATGGTTTTGATTGAGGAATTAATAACTTTTTATCGTTGTGTTGTAATGAGTGTTGTCGTTTGGACTATTTACCCTAAGGCCAATTGTGAGTGCAAGAGAAGAGAAGAGTTTGCTAGTTCTGTTATCTTATATGCAGTTACTGTTAGCCTCTTCTAAAAAAGCTATGATGACAAAAACTCTATTGTTTAAAATTGCTGCTTTTTTAAACAAGCGTTAAATCCTTTTTTCATCACTTTAGGACTTGAATTTCTAATGTCAACGTTGTGAATGTTGAATTATGAACAGTAGAATGAATTTTTTAACCATCATAAAATATACTTGTATTATAAAACATTAGTTGCAGATTACGGATAGGTACAGAATGTATGTCATGTGTCAGTACCCATTAATGACCCACTGCAGGGTCGGGTCTCCTCTCACAATGAGAGGGATGTAGGCCGCCGTCCACCACGCTGGCCTACTGCGGGTTGGTGGACTGCACATGCCTTTGAGAACATTTTTTTTTTGTGAACTCTCAGGCATGCAGGTTTCCTCACGATGTTTTCCTTCACCGTAACAGCAGGTGATATTTAATTTTATAAATCGCACATAACTTTTATTACAAAGTCATTGGTGCGTGCCACTGGGATTCGAACCCGGACCCCTCGATTCGAGGTCGAATTCTAAGCCACTGGGCTATCACCGCTTTTTGTATGTATTTTGCCACTGGGCTATCACCGCTTTTTGTATGTATGCTGCACCGCAGAATGAATACTTTATTACTTATACTTGACTTAAAATCATTTGTGCGTCAGACAACAACATTGTAAGTATGAATTATGCATTCATAAGCAGCTTGCACCGATCCACATGTCATTTTGGTGGTTTCCAGCTACCGGTCCTTCTAGTTCCGCACGTAACGCGGGTAACAGAGCGTGGGGTCATCGGCGGTTGTGGGCAGTAATGCCCAAGACAAATATTGTTTACTTTCTAATATTGTTAGACAAAGACAAAGACGACCTGAGTGACGCAGTGGTTAAGACACCGGAGCGCTGCACGGAGGGTCCTGGGTTCGATTCCCAGCGGAACAGAAATTTGAATGGTGAGTTTAAATTTCTGTTTCTGGTCTGGGTGTGTGTTGTCGTTGTTTTGTGTATGTCCATGGCACCCACGACACAGGGAATCCTAGTGTGGGGCTATGATTTGCAGCGTTTATTTTATTTATTATTTTTGTGAATGCGGTGTGAATGGGTGAATCGGGATTCCCCATTCACTCAAATCCCTTGTTAGATACATAATAACTTATGTGCTAACATATCACTTTTTCATTTAATATCAAAAAAATTGTTCCGGTCAAAAATAAAAATGATAGCTACTGAATAAAAAAAAATAACTCCAAGAATATTTAGTATTTTTTCCTACTGTGCTGATATCCGCATTTGTTCGCATCTAACCGCAGATTATGATTTGATGTCACCCGCACTTCACAGGAAATGAACATTATACTTTCTTTCTTTCCATTGTTTAACTGTTGCATTATGCGACGGCAATACGGACGGTTATAGCCATGGCAGTAAACTTCTCGAAGCGAATTGTAATTACTTCCAGCTTAACACGTGGTAGTCTATTATACCATAGTGCAGTAGGTAGGTGCATAATGTTTTTAATTTATTCATTAGTAAACGATGCAGGTCGCTTTAAATGGTCACTGCAACCATGGGAATAATGGTTTTTTTTGTGTTGTAACGTGATATAGTAACCGTCATGAGTCGTGAGCACAGATTATCAGTGGTAGGGATATTGTATACTTTCGGCCAATGTACAGCCGCCGAAAAAACGTGCTGGACCAATAGACGACGCACACTGACGAACTGACGTTTGTCGAACCAATCGTGTGACCGCAGCGCAGTCAATGTCAAACTGACCAATGAAAGTTCTGCTCACCACTCGTGATGGCAATTATAATCCTATGATAAGGGGGATTTACCCCCTAGACAAGGTACACTGGCTCTACCATTAGTAAATTCAAAAATATAGAATCTATTGAGAATTTGAATTAAGAATTAAAAAACCGTGACGTTCTATTTCTTCTGAAAAAAAAAGAAACAAGAAACAAACTAATGACACAATGACATGTATCCAGCTAATAAATTAGACAACATAATTATAGAAAAAATGAATCCTTAAACCCACTGAATTGTAAATCTCCATGATTTATAAACAAATAAGAAAATTCCACTGTCACTCTTCCGTAAAGTACAAAAGTTTTGCGTAAAACCCTAATAGCATTCGGCTCTACTGACAGAACTCTATCATAGGAAAGATGCATAAAGACGCTCTACCGATGTAGAGTGCATACCGCCAGTCGCATTTCGCGCACCGGTCGAACCTCACGCGTATGGTTGAAGACTCTATAACGGATTTGGAGTTGAACTTTCGTTAATTTGACGCTTTCTGTCGCGGAAACTCATGTCAAATTTAGTGAAGCGTTGAATAGTGTTGAATATTTGAATTATTGTTATTGGATGTTCAATCCTTTTTTTAATGGTAAGTCGAGCTTTTAGTTGGAAATTATATTTTATAATCTATGAAAAAAAAACTGTATTGTATTTAACTAAGTAAAAATGTAACGCTTTATAGGGTATATAATTATGTCCAACAGTGGGAAATAAAACGTTTGCAGTCAGAATATTTAGTTATTTTAAATATTTTTAGGATCTTTTCTCCCAGTCTATGTCTTGCCTGAGAGACAATCAAAGATAAATTATTATTTAGATTTTTTTGGAATTTCGATATTCATCTTACATCAGTACATCACAGAGCTTTTATCACTTATTATAGCGCAATTTTACTAAGTAGGTACTATTTAGTATACTAAGAAATCACATATACCCGTTAGATTAGGGATTCTTAAAAATATAAATTGATTTTAAAAAAATAATGTGTATAAAAGCATTAAAACAGTCATTAAATTTATTTAATATTAAATTTTTCACGTGAAGTTCGCTCCGAATTGAGTCTGATGGAACCAGAAAGTACTCGTAAGTTGTTAATTACCTCATTAGGAGCTAGCTACTAGGATTTTCTAGACACTTTCCTAAGCATAGTGCGAAGGGCTTTTCGTGCGAAGTTCGCGGTGACATGCCTTAGTTCCTTTTCCGTGATACAACTTTCTTTCATGTTTTGATGACGTTATGTAATATGGGAAGGAGATTATTTGCCAGTAAGGATTTATTTTAGAGGCTCTGATATTTTCACCTAATAATAATATATGCAATTATTGCGAGCATGTTATTAGGTCCAATTTTAATTTCATTACACATGGTAATTATTACAAATGTACTTGCATTAAGTAGTTTGTGGCTTTAGTGTAAAAATTGAAAATACATATTAATATTAAGTAATTGATGGATAGGTCGTGTTGTGACTATCATATTTTGACACCATTTGGCCGAAATTTGGATAGGTACTAATTTTAATTTTAACTAACCTTTAATTTTTATTTTGATGTCTCTTTATCTTGCGTACATAAGCACCCTATAAAAGTTACATAACACGAATTTGGGATTCAAATCACGTAAATCCATATTATATGCCATTTTATTTACATAATTTCTTATATCTATTCATTCTCCTGACAGTATTTAAATTACTGCCTACTTTTTATAAAATTTTATATTTAATTTTTAATAGTTCTATTGCATATTTTAAAAAGATGGACCTAACCTTTGACGTTAACGTTTTATACATTACATAATGTTTTTCTGTATGTTAACTTATTTCTTGTATCTCAGAAATAAATATAATAGATTGACTTACATTTTATATTCACCTAGATCTTCCTGAAAGGGTCACACAAATTTATACAAAAACATAATGATATTCGTCTAATATACTTTATTTATACAAAAAGCTTGAAAGAATTAATACACTACAAATTACGCCTCTATTACATTTTCCATTATTCTCAAATCGTCTCTACGTATTGTAGAGCTGCTGCATAGCATAAACTATTTCCTCCCGCAGACGCGCTCACATCATGTTCCGGTGTGTGATGTAAAAAGGTAGTCGCTATGAACAATGGGCTTTCCAACTGCATCTCTACATCGAGTACTAACAATTAGCAAATAAATCTGTGTCTGTGCTGTCGATGCGTTTGGTGAGAAAATTTCTAGCCCATTTCACCAACAGTAACCGTTCTAAGGATGGGTGATTATATATTATTTCAGGGAACTAGATTTCTCACAAAATAAAGGGTAGTAGTGTCATGTCAATGTTATGTCCTAGTGTCATGATGTTTTTAATATTTTTTTTGCATCACCTATTCAATAAAGTATAACTTAAGGCAGTGCCTACAACGGTATGCACCTATTTGTGCAGTAGCTACTATAATTTGCAGAATTTTTCTATAAATTCGTATTTAGACTTTTACGAAATATAATTTACTTATTTTACTTTAAACCACTTAAATAGGAGACTCCTTAAAAAAGCCACACTAAATACCTATGTACTTTCAACTACCTACGCAAATCAAGGAGGTAAAACTATGATAATACGAATGTAGTTTGTGATGTTTCATCATCCATCTTTCTTCAGTAGACCAGTTCAAGATTTCTAAGCTAATATGTAGTTGCATTGTTATCATTTTATATATAGCCAAAATATAATTAAGTTAGCATTTTAATTCGATGCTAGAAATGAGTGAAAATGATGTTGAAAATTTCGTTAGATTATTGATGTTAAAACAATTTAATATTTAAGAAAAACATGCTAGAAACTTAAAAGTGTTAAAAGAATTTTTATACATTTATCATACGTCTATCTGATTTACGCTTTCTGTGCTATTTTCGTAAATTAAAAATTTGGTTGCATAATTGACTTTAAAAAATATCAAACAAAAATATGTTTGAAACTGAAATAAATAATCTTACGTATTTTTGAAGATAATTAAAATGAGGAGAATAACAGTACTAACATGCAAGAAATATTAAATTCTTATAATATTTCGATTAAAATCTGTATCCGTTCCAGGTTTATCGCTGATCTTACAACCTTAAACACTCCATTACCGTAAAGTCTGACTCTAAAACATAATAAAATATTATGCGAATGTTGGTTCTCGTTACATAAATTAAAAATCTATTACTTCACTGCAGGAACAATGGAGTTCATTTTTACACCGTTATCTAAGCCGCCGTGTAATTTCTATTTCTAGTTTATTTACCGCACTCTTCGAATTAGTTAACAACAATCTCGTTTAACTTTTATAATAGGTAATTGAAGCCCCGCTGCTTGAGCTTGAGTAGATCGCAAGCGATCGAAAAAGTTAAGCAACGTCGGGCGCGGTCAGTACCTGGATGGGTGTCCGTGGCAAATTAAACGCGCGCTTCCGTGCATCGGAGGGCACGTTAAGCTGTAGATCCCAGCTGTTATCGATACGACAGCAGTCATTAAACCTTTTTGAAGAATGTATGGGCGGTTTAAAGACATCCGATTACGAACACTCCGATCATTCAACTTCTCAAATTACAACCAAAGCATTGGTTGCGGAGCTCCTGCTACACGGTAGATTTAGATCGTGGCACTGAGGTACTCCGGGTGAGCTTGATGTTTCTACCACTTACGAAGTGTGAATTATTATTTATTTGGACGAATCTATTTGTACGGGTACTGGACGAATAAATTATGTTTATTCGTCCGGATACTTCAACATGTACAAAGGGATTTCTGAGTTAAATTTAGACTTCTGTCACTGACCCCCGCTCCACTTTGCTTCGCTCGGGGAAAAAAATTTAACCTTACCTAACCCACTGAAGGGATTTATGTGTTAAATTTAGACTTCCGTCAATGACCCTCGCTTCGCTCGGGAAAATATTGAATAAATATTAACTAAAATTAAAAAAAAAACAAGCTAATCATTCGATTCATTCTTAATATAAAAAATTGAATAACTATACTAATAAATCCGTCCAGTACCGTACCGTCCAAATAGTCTACTACAAGTCAGGAATATTTTCATTTCCTATGTTATTTAGCCGTTATTTAACGTGCAAAGAAAACCTTCAATTCCTTTCCATGCTAATCATGCGATTTACGACTTTCGTATCGCGGTATAAATATTAATTCAACTTTCGCTGAAGGGCGTAAACCTTGCTAGATCGGATTACTTATGTAACTTAACTGTTAACGGTTGAATGTTATATCATTTATAAGTTTCAAGTTTAACTCTTTACTTATAAACAATAAGTTTCATAGGTGGTAGAGCCGTAGTAATTCCATCAGTCAGTAACCCATTGATGGCCCACTACAGGGTCGGGTCTCCACTCACAATGAGAGTGATGTAGGCCTTAGTCCACCACACTGGCCTACTGTGGGTTGGTGGACTTCACATGCCTTAGATAACATTTTTTTTGTGAACTCTCAGGCATGCAGGTTTCCTCACGATGTTTTTCTTCATCGTAACAGCAGGTGATATATATTTTTATAAAGCGCACATGACTTTTAAAAAATCATTGGTGCCACTGGGATTCGAACCCGGACCCCTCGATTCCAAGTCGAATTCGAAGCCACTGGGATATCACCGCATAGTAATTCGCCCGGGGAGCACCTTTGCCGCCATCCTCTTAACCTCAATCAGTATATTCTTTAGTGTCTGTTTTACTGGTTGGGGAGGTTTTTAATTCTCAATCAATCACTTAATATCTTATAATGACTTACCGTCATACGTTATATGAATACCGTAAGGAAAAAGCATGTTTAAATTTATCCGTATACCGGGCCTTCTTTATACTCATAGTTACCAAATATATTACATAAGCGTTATATAATTAACAAACTATGTATTTTGTAATGCTATTTATGTATACTGTATATTTTTAAAACATATATACTCGTAAATGTAGAGATAATTTTTAAATGTAGAGCTACGACGTATCCTTTCAACGATCTAAAAAGTTTACTCTACCAGAATGTTCGTTCGTTTATAATTCGACACAATAATGTGTCTGGTGAGCTAGCGTTTGCAAAAGCCAATTATATTTCACAATTAGAGCTATTTTGTAACTCGCTGAGCGGAAAATATTGCAGGCTTGCACCCAGGACGATGCTCTTTGGTTTTACATATTAATCGGATTCATTGCTTGAAGTTTTATTGTTATGCAGTGTTTTATAATTCGACTAGTTTCTTTCAGTTTTTTTGCTCTTGTAAGTGAGGGGGAGAAAAAAGGCCTGTATTTTAATCCGTGTTAGGAAATAACTGTGTGTGTAAATTATATCTAAATCTATTAAATTTAAAACAAGACTAAGCTGTTTACGTAAGAGTGGTGTTTAAATTTTGAATCTCTACAAATTTATTTCCTAAGCATACCATCCTAACCAAACCATAACCATAAGCTCATGTTAAAGAAGCTTTGAACTTCGATACTAATTAAACTATGCAAAAGAACACATTTCGGTAAAACCGTGGTATTATTAATTTATATTTTATGTAGTCCTTAAATCAGGAATCAGAAAATCGTTAACCATTTTATAAGAATAAACTTGTAGAGCCACCCGTTGCGATATTAAATATTTTCGGAGGACATGGAGTTATTTAAAACATTTTGTCTTGTGTCTATAGCACCAAGGCACAGTTAGTCTCAGGTAGTCCTAGACGTTGCGTCCATAGTGTTATTTCAATAGAAACACACCATACGCCAACACAAAGTGGACAGAACAATATAAATAACCGTTCTCCGCGCTGCCAATTAGCCCTTGAAAAGACATCGACGCACGACGATGCACAGCTACGAGTACGTAGCTCGCTCTTATTAACTAAATTTAGTTAATTAATGTCTTTCAATGTGATAGAGTGGACAGTTGGACATGTATTACAACTAAGCGCATCTCGTTAAAAATAGAGGCGATTGTAGAGGGCTCTTAAGTTCCTGTACCCTAGTTGAAGTTGAAATGAAATTATCTCAAATACAAGGTAGTGGAAACGTGGCATGAAGGAGCCAGGTTTTGAAAGAGCCACTTGCATTATTTTGGTAGTTTAGGAATGAATGTTTGGAAACTGTATTTTGAGTGGCAACGCTGATTTCCTGTCACCCACAAAAACTAAGGACTCAAGAATAGGTTACATTCTTGAGTACTTAGTTGTGGACTGTAGAGTTGTCGGTTATGTTTTTTCGTATTTCTTGAACGACAAGGTGTATATAAAGTATCTTTAAGAAGCAATCATCAACGGCCTTGAGTACGTGCGTTATGGGTGCGTTGTTCCCCATGAAGACAAACCTAGTCACCTCAAAGAAATGACCTTCGGCAATCATACCTCTCAATGAGACAAAGAAAAAGACAAAACACAAAACGTTTATTTGCACAAATATGGGTATAAAGTTGTTACAAGTTATTTAGATCAATCTATATTTACCATTTTTAGGTATGCAAATATTAAGGAGATAAAACTAACAAATTAAATTCATAAATAACTTAATTACATTAAATTAAACACTTTAAATACGATCGTTTATTTTTATTTAAATTTGATTACTTCATATACACTACTTGGCATGTTGTGTTAACAATTCATTTATTTAGTTGTTTTACCTAATCGGACTCATCGGTTCAATTGGTGCCACCCACTATTGGGTCGAGAGAGAAAAAACCGGAGAAAAACTCTCAGCACCTTATGTTTATTAATTTTAATTTTGGTTTAGCGCGCGGAGACACAGTATGGTTCATTATTTTTTTTTATAAATTTTAATATTTTATTTTAAACTCAAATCAAGGCTGATTAACGGCGGGTTATCTGAGTGGCGATGCCTCTGGTGAACCCTTATGTTTCTCCTTAAATAGTAGATCGTCTAGAATAAAAAACCCATCACGTGTGCTCATATACAATGCAGCGCATCTCCCGATCCCGTTCCCTAACGGAGCTCCGTTAGTTCGACTATCGGCTGCGGTTCATTGAAGCCTCGTTGTACTGCGATGAAGATAAAATGTCAATTTCGAGGAAATGCGTGAATTTAAAATATTTAAATCATTGATGACAGACAAAATTAAAGAACGCTAAAATTCTATGATATGGTTCTATGATCTGAGCGCCGATCAAAGCGAATGTATTTACCTAGTATAATTCAAATTCTTTATAATTATCATATACTCGTATATAGCATTTTAATAGCAGATTCATTGAGTGTGCACAAATTGTACCCCATAATTAATAAAAGCAGCGGTGATAGCCCAGTGGCAGCGGCGATAGCCCAGTGGCTTAGAATTCGACCTCGAATCGAGGGATCCGGGTTCGAATCCCAGTGGTACGCACCAATGACTTTGTAATAAAAGTTATGTGCGATTTATGAAATTAAATATCACCTGCTGTTACGGTGAAGGAAAACATCGTGAGGAAACCTGCATGCCTGAGAGTTCACAAAAAAAAATGTTCACAAAAACATGCGAAGTCCACCAACCCGCAGTAGGCCAGCGTGGTGGACGGCGGCCTACATCCTTCTCATTGTGAGAGGAGACCCGACCCTGTAGTGGGTCATTAATGGGTACTGACATGACAATTAATAAAAGATGTTGATACCTTTTTGACTCGTTGTAGGTACTTCAACTAATAACACACGCAACAAAATGTTCATAACACGCACATTACCGTCACTTTATTTATGACTTCTATTCTGCTCCAATAAATTGACGTTAGATTAACCAAACTAATCGTAAAAAAGTCTTTTATTCAGTTATTTCACCAGTAAGTAATACGCCCGAAATTAATAACCGATCTTCAGTTCTACTCTTGAAATCAATTCCGATCGATCGTCATTGGAATTTTTGCATACTAGCGCCTTATTTTTCCAATATTAAACGGATATTGCAGAACTAAATGAAATTGTGTAATTTCGTTTGCAATCTTCTTAATGCCAAAGAATATAACGTACCAAATCATGTGACAGTTCAGATTGGATCGGAATCTGAATTGAAATTGAGATTGTTTTCAAGAGTAAGGCCACAGATATGGATTGAGATTGATTCTGTTTGGTTGCCAAGATACTCTTTATAATTTGTTTGAAATAACAGATGTTTCCTGGCAACCAAATATCATTAAAGCGATCCATATTTGAAGATCGGTTATTAATTTCCGGCGATAGAGTCCGATTCGACACCACACTACTAATTTACACATTTTAACCACTTATCTGTCCCGTGAATCACATGTGATACATGCCCTTGTTTACCTATTACGTATCCTTATTGAGTAGCAAAGTGTTTAAATAGTAATTTTCTCATTACAGATGATCAACGTGACGTGAAACGCATGAACCTGCCAGTGTGTGAGTGACCATGTCGTGCTGTGTGTGTGTCGGTTAGTGTCGGACTACCGTTACCATGGCAACGCGGCTGTACTGGTTCCTGCTGGTCAGCTGTTTAGCGAGGGATGTGACGGGTAAGTGATTTGTCAGTAACCCATTAATGACCCACTGGTGGGTCGGGTCTCCTCTCACAATGAGAGGGATGTAGGCCGCCGTCCACCACGCTGGCTTACTGCGAGTTGGTGGACTTCACAAGCCTTCACAAGCACAAAAATTTTTGCCATCACTCAGGTATGCAGGTTTCCTCACGATGTTTTCCGTCACCGTAACAGCAGGTGATATCTAATTTACAAATAAAATTTATTTAAAACGCATATAAAGCCGCCGAAAAGGTTTAACGACTGCTATCGTAAGGATAACAACCGGGACCGACGGCTTTACGTGCCCTCCGAAACACGGAAGCGCACATGTAATTCACCAGAAGCGGTCACCCATCCGAGTACTGACCGCGCCCGACGTTGCTTAACTTTTTCAATCGCTTACGATCTAGCGCTGCTAGCGCCCATAGCCCCGCTGCTTGAGCGGGGCTATGGGCGCTAGCAGCGCTATACTAGATGCAGCAGTCGAGCTTGTAGGCACCTGCTCTTGGATTCACTAAAGTCCACGTGCAATTTCTTTGACCTGAGTAGCGCAGAAGTCTTGCGTTCGAATCCAAGCAGAGGAATTTGTCCTATTTGAAAATTGACATAATTATGGGTCAATAGGTTATAATGACCAATTTACATCGAGTCCGCGTGCTTGTTCAGTACTCATTACGGTGAAAAGTATGCATATAATAAGGTAATATAATAAAGTTATAACAGCCCCATTATTTCATAACGCACCGCTATATCCGAGCCCATTATCGTTATTGTTATGCGTGGCTTGTTGCGCTGATCGTTATGTTGAATATACATAGTGCACTCAGAGGCGTTCGGTCGGAACGAACAAATGTAATAAAATTTGAACTAGGTAAACAAATGATTGCAACAATATATCGGTAGTCACGTTTCCAAATATTGGGCGGAATATTTGGAAATAGGCGCTCCTTGCACGTTAACAGCTACCTACTTAGGTTGTTGTTGTTTTAACCCATTAATGACCCACTACAGGTTCGGGTCTCCTTTCACAATGAGAGGGATGTAGGCCGCCGTCCACCACGCTGGCCTATTGCGGGTTGGTGGACGAACATACCTTTGAGAACATTTTTTTTTTGTGAACTCTCAGGTATGCAGGTTTCCTCACGATGTTTTTCTTCGCCGTAACAGCAGGTGATATTTAATTTTATAAATCGTACATAACTTTTTTACAAAGTCATTGGTGCGTGCCACTGGGATTCGAACCCGGACCCCTCGATTCGAGGTCGAATTCTAAGCCACTGGGCTATCACCGCTGTACTACTTAGGTACCTACTACTAAAATTCTTACTCTAATTATCCTCCTACTATAAATGATTTTAAGGATGGATGGATCGTTGAATATAATATATAAAGTATTTAAGTTAGCTTAATTAAGTTGTTTATGAGCTTTCATTTGTTAGTTTTATCTCCTTAATATTTGCATACCTAAAAATGGTAAATATAGATTGATCTAAACAATTTGTAACACTTCTATACCTATATTTGAGCAAATAATCGTCTTAGTCATTGTCTTTGTTGAATTCATGGCAATTTGGTACACAGGTAGGTATAATAATAACCTGGACAAACATATAGGATACTTTTTATCCATTACTGGTTCCAATTCTCATGTTTACGTGGACGATTTCGCGACCAAAAGTTGGTTTAACAATACACATTTGAACATACCTATGAGTGGACTATGATTCTTTCTTGTATACGAGTAGAAGTAAGCTGTGGCCTTAATTAAAATAAAATAACGCTTCTTACTCATAGCCCTTCTAGTATTTACTGTGTGTCTAGATAACACAGATCACAAACAAACAATATATCGAAAACAGAAATGTAAGAGTATCATTCATTCAAATTAAATTTCATCTCTCTGTGCGCGCATGAATCGTTTAAATTCTCAAATTTTATTTCTAGAACCGTCTATATTAAAACTTATTAAAAATATAACACAATTGTACTTTTTCCACTTAATAATTATTTACAGGCAATTAAAAGTAAATTCTATATTTTTTTAATTTATAAAAAATGCCGCCTGTCCGTTACATAATTAAAATAAGAAAAGAGTACAAAGATAATTAAAATTTGTCCATTAATATTGTACGTTTAACGCGTCTCATTATTTCACTTCCACAAATAATATTTTAATCATCATTATACATAGAATAAAAATGTTGCATAATAATGATAATCGGTAGCATAATACCTCATTATTTATCAAAATTATTCAGAATAATGATTAAGTTGATCCGCGCGCAGATCGCTTTCCCAGCTTTCTCTGATCTAATCCGAGGAAAAACAATTTGTCTCGTCATCTTTTGTCTCATTATCTTTTGTCTCTGTTCACCGTGAGGTAACAGGGTCGTAACTATTTGAACTGTACTCGATTCGTTATATCTTTAAATATTTCCTTCCATCAAAAATTATTATTTCGGTTATGAGGTTACCTTGTTGTGACTTTGAGTTTAAATTGTTGTACTTTGGGTTTGAGGAATTTTTGAGGGTTAATAGGGTTGTGTCCTACGAGTCAATTGAGATAGGTACCTTTAATGAACTGTCATACATTACCCCTTCGTACATTTTGTATGGCAAACGCACAGTGACGTCATAGTTTTTTGAGTCAACTGAATTATCTTTTGACTGTTTCCGCGCTTTTTCTTCACATTATTGTAATTTGACTATCGAAAAAGTGTTGCTAGTAAAAAGTATCACATGTTTTTAAAAGCTATAAAGGACCACTGTTTATATCTTTTAGATATATTATGATAACGATAACGCTTCACACTCATAGCCCCACACTAGGATTCCCTGTGTCGTGGGCGCCATGGACAAGACAAGAACACAACACACCCAGACCAGAAACAGAAATTCAAATTCATCATTCAAATCTCTGCTCTGCTGGGAATCGAACCCAGGACCTTCCGCGCAGCGCACCGGCGTCTTAACCACTGCGCCACTTGGGTCGTCATTATTATTTCTTTGCGGATATTTAAGTATTTCTGAAGGTATATTAAAAATCCTTTACACGTTTTTCTTATTTCCCTCAATATAATTTTATGTTTATAGACCTTTAAACAATACATTTATTAACAGGAAACCAAAAAAGTAAGTAAAGTTCTGATTGCAAAAATCTAAAACTAGTCAAGCGATTAAAACCCTTGTAAAATATAAACGTATTTTTAATTACATAACATTCATTTTAAAAAATAAATAGGTATCTGCGATAAATTATTGTATATAGTAAAAAAGATAATTAAAGAACTTCGAAGTTATTAAAAGATAATTGCAAAAACAACTTAGTTATGGCCCTGACCACGCCCGCTGGGTCAACGACACGGCTCAAAGAAAGTAGAGTTCTGGTAAAACTTACATTATGGTATATCTCTACTACTCTACGCTCTATAATTACTGAGCATAGAGTGCGGATGCAAATTAGATAGAGCCTGACACGCTCCATGGTTGTCGGCGAGCGAAAGTGTTAGGTTCTTAACACGCGTTTGTTTTAACAAGACTTGCTTGGTTATTCTTTTTACCTCCTTTTAAGTAAATTTAAATATGAAGCACGGCTAACCAATAGAATCTTTTATATTGATACGTGAACCGAAAATTTTGCGTAGGTGAAATTTATAACTCACTACGCGAATAGATTAGATTAAAAATTGGCACAATCACTTTATAATGGAGATGAATGCACGAACTCAATATTTTTTTAGTAAAATGCATTAGGAATACCTACTTGGATTTCTTCAAAAATGCGCCACGCAAACCATACGTTTAAAATTCAGATTGCAATCAATTTAAGTCGAATTTTAACAACCTGGCAATCTCTAGTGTTCGAAATAGAATATTGATTTTGAGAAACGAGTTAACGGTTTTCCGTTTTATGGTCCTTTTTTTCTATATTTGTCTAAATTCTAAACCTGTTGTCCCCTTCATATTAATATTAGTAGTAGGTGTTACAAAATACAGTTAAGACGCCCGTCTGCCATACTATTTCCACGATGGATTCATGTCGCGCAACTTTACCACTACTTACTAATAGTTACGTTACCTACTATTACCGAGATACGAGTATCTCTCATACAAATTGATGCCTGTCTACGAGTACTATCCCCATTGGATACGAGCTGTGCCTGCGACTTCGTTTACTTAAGCTTAGTTTGTGTAGTATGTACTTAAGTGATAAGAGATAACAATACCTAAACTTTTTACAATTTATAATTTTTTTGCACTGACTCAACACCAAAGGCATACAATATACAAAGAAATAGATACAGTGTAAGCGGCTGTCCTCGAGCCAACAATAATAACTTGGATTTAAATAATTATGTTAAGTTAACTGTTAAGAAATAAAGAAAAATGGGTGTTGAAATTTGAAAATTTATTTTTGCAAATAAATTATTCTTATTCTAAAATAACAAACAAAGGTTTTTTTCATTTACATGGACCACGCCGAGATAATTTCTTTATTTATACTAGACATTTAAACTTCAAAGAATCGTATACATAACATTCAAAATTATTGTAAAATATTTTAGTTAGTCATTGCCACTATAATCTTGTTGATAATTTCGCGTTTACCTTTATGAAAACTCGGCGCTGGCATGGTTTACTAAAAACCGCAAAGTCTGGTAAATAGGACAATGACTTGGTAAAAAAGTTATGTGCGCTTTGTAAAATTATAAGTCACCTGCTGTTACGGTGAAGGAAAACATCGTGAGGAAACCTGCATGCCTGAGAGTTAATGGGTTACTGACAAGATTCCTCAATAATCAACTTCAAAACTTTCCTCTGACACAAAAAAGCTACGTTTCGTGCACCATAAATTAATTGGACTCTACAATGGCACATGTAGCGTTCGCGTCGTTATCCATATTATCTCATATCACGACACAGTTCCGTACGATGTAGACCGCGACTCTAGATCTCTATCTTAACTTAAAGACACGTGAGTTATAAGTTTATGTCAGCCTGACTATAGCCATGGGATTGCTCAATTACTGGCGTTATTTATTTGTATTTTCCTACGTGTTGTTTAAACCATAATTGTATGGATGGTAAAGAAGAAAAGCTAAAAAAATTTTCTCATTTAGTAAAAGGTCTTTGTAATAATGATAGCTTAGTAGCTAAGAAAAAGCCAGTCTCCGATATCTGAAAGTTGATGACCTGAGTGATGCAGTGGTTTAAACGTCGGGTGCGATGCGCAGACATTTCTGGGTTCGGTTCCCAACAGAGCAAAAATTTGAATGATGAGTTTTAATTTTTGTTTCTTCTCTGGGTGTGTGTGTGACTTGTGTGAGTCCATGGCTGATAAGTTATCCGTTAAGATTTGTATGGAAAAAATGTATTTTGTTTTAAATAAGATCTATCCTTAAGTTTGCCGTTTGACATTACTTTCCAGAATTCGTTCCTTATTGATAACACTATCGAGCGGTAAAATAATATAGGGTGTAATTTTTTTACCAAAATCAACGGGTTCGATTCCTGCTAGGCATATTGATTTCTCAAAAACCCAATGACGCAGTTTTAGTTTTCATCAAAATCGGGCCCCAGACTCCTTTCAGCATTTTTCGCTATTCACACAGTTTCGGATATCCGCATCCACGTACACTTGAAAAGTCCATCCTATAGGTACATATATGTATAGTTAAGTAAAGGGAGTTTTTGACAGTTACACGTAACAGATAACAAGGTTAACCCACTTCAAGGTTAGTGTTGCAGTTATGTTATTGTTTCGGTGAAGATAAAACCGTAAAGTGCGTGCATCGCAGCCGTTAACTACGAAACAACCGAGGTACAGCTACATAACATTATGTTTTGGATACCAAAAATATTGGCTGAATCTGTGGTTTTATCCGCTTGGAATTAGGGATAAAACTGCAATTAAAATAGCTTTCTGTTACCATCAGTGACCAACTATAGGCCTGAACTATACACTTAAATACCTACGGTTTTTAAGTGTATATAACCCATTAACGACAGACTGTAGGGTCGGGTCTCCCCTCACAACGTGAAAGATATGCCTTAGTCCACCAAGCTTTCCTTAGTAACCTGACTAATATGTAAAAGATATGCAGTTGTAGATGTTCATAAGGAATATGTAGGAATCCAAATTAATTCCAATACGTGTTAAAATAATATGAAGAAAAAAATAATATAATGTCGCATCTGTCTGATTCTAAATAAGGTACTAAACCTGTGAAATGGTAAACAGACACCTGATTAACGTGTTTGTTAGTAACCCATTAATGACCCACTGGCGGGTCGGGTCTCCTCTCACAATAAGAGGGATTAGGCCTTAGTCCACCACGCTGGCCTAGTGCGGGTTGGTGCCGGCTGGTGATTAACATACATAATAAGAAAACACACTTTTATACACAAGTTAAGGATGACAGAGCTCTAACACACTTTTACAAAAACCGCCATTTCTATTTAAATGCACACTGTGCACAAACACAATGCGGAGAAATCGTAATGAAAACCGCCTTTTCACGATTATGAATATTAAAATATTCAAAATTTTCTTAACAAGAAGGCGTGGCGAAGCAGTCACGACCACATGACTACGAAGACACTACGCGTATTTGGGTGGCGTAGGAAAGTTTGTAGTGTGGTAGTAACACGGTTATTTTCTAAAATAAGTGTGAGCCCTTGTCTTCACAATGGAGGTTTATCTGGTCACAAAAAAGAAGGCAAAAACAGACGAATACAGGGTGGATACCATATCTAATACGACCATAACCCCATAATTAAAATTTGTTAAATCCTACCAACCAATATGACAAAATTTAAGCACAGGGTACATGCGACCAAATGTATGCAATGAAGTTGTCGTACGAACAATTTTTGTGTGCGACACGGGGTCAATCTTTACATTGGTACCTATATAATGCCAGGTTAATCACCTGACATAAAATACACATAATTGTATATGCAGTTTAAGTACATAACATAGAGAAGTCATTGGTGAGCGCCACTGAGATTTGAACCCGGCCATCTGCGGTAAGAAACTATATACATATATCAGTACTTTTTAATCAAATTAAAATTACAACACGCCTATTGAATTGACTACGTAGTACAGCGAAACCATCTTTGCACATTATCGAACAATTAACCAAATAGAAGAACCAACCAAAAAGCGGTGATAGCCCAGTGGCTTAGAATCCGACCTCGAATCGAGGGGTCCGGGTTCGAATCCCAGTGGCACGCACCAATGACTTTGTTATAAAAGTTATGTGCGATTTATAAAATTAAACATCACCTGCTGTTACGGTGAAGGAAAACATCGTGAGGAAACCTGCGTGCCCGAGAGTTCCAAAAAAATGTCCTCAAAGGCATGTTAAGTCCACCAACCCGCAGTAGGCCAGCGTGGTGGACGGCGGCCTACATCCCTCTCATTGTGAGAGGAGACCCGACCCTGTAGTGGGTCATTAATGGGTACTGACATGACAACCAAATAGAACAATAAGCAGATCTGACATTTATAACTAAATGGCGTGACCTTGAGTGCACAGAACATTCGAGAACAAACAATCCACTCCCATGGTTTCTACCAGGGGATTAATTAGCCAAGAACATTGTCGTTATTCAAAAGTAGAGCTTGACTGACAAGGTATTTCAGTACCCAATCGCAGCAAAATTGAACCTTATCACATTGTAATAACGATCATTTTAACGGCACGATTATGTGCTAACCCGTTTCATTTCACGAAGGTGGTATCTTACTCGTATATTTCCTACCCGAAGGCTCAAAATTGTTAACTTTTAAAGCATTGTGAAATGAAACATGTTTACAATTTAAAGCTGCAATGCAACTTGAACCTTATTCCCTTGTGATAAGAATGATAATTGCAGTGGTTAAAATGTTCTATTATTGTGATCTGTGCCGTGGGATGGACTGCACCTGTCAGCAACATTATTGCTATTGGAGATGCACTTTTCTCATTGACTGTACAATTTCATTTGAAAATCCCTTGCGGTGTTTTCTTAAGTGATGGCACACGATTACTTGGCGAAAAAATTACTCTACCAATTATTTGTGAGAGTTATTTTTTGACGGTTACGGATTTGGTGGTTTATTATACTTAGATGTATTTATTGTTAAGAATTTGATGTGAGTTCGGTACTCATTTACTTTTGTTTTATTGTAACACATTCAACAACTTTATTTGAGTGCTATATTAGCCGTCATATATAATTATCTTGTCATAAATTAGCGCCGTCCTCGTAACCCACTGCGAAATAGTAGGTATTTTTCTGTAGTGAAAGACAAGTGCACTTGCTGAAAATATTATATTTGAGGCTATCAATTTAAATTTGCTAAAAAAATGTAAACCGTAATTTGTGATATTTTTTAGGACTTTATCTACCAAATGTTTGTGATTCCTTCCCAGTTACAGACTCTCTCTCTCTCTCTCTCTTCAGCCGTTTTTCGTTCACTGCTGGACATAGGAATCTCCCAAGGCGCGCCACTGAGCCTGATCATAATAGTTACAGACTCATAAATAGTAAATTCAGATAAAATCGGGAAAAATGTTTACATTTTTAATGCGACATTACTTCAGCTATCTATCACTGTATCACAAATTGTCATATATTACATAGAAAATAAGAAACCATTAACGCAAGCCGTGGTTAAGCCACAAGTTTTTGTTGAGCAAAATAAGTTGCAATCACTTTCCAATATCTGAGCGATAGAAACTTGAGAAAGTCATAATTTCATAGCGATAAGTACGTACTTAGGCATTCTGTAAAAGTAAAAAGGGTAAAATAAAATTTTGCAAATTTTGCATGAATTATTATAAAGTAGTACAAAAAGTTCAAATAATTTAGTTTTCACATAAAAATATTATTATAATTTATATCACGATCATTGATCAATATATAAAATCTAACCTAGAAACTTCTAGATTCTAGTTCATCGTAAAGGTCGAATCGATTTCAAAATTCCATTCAAATATATATTTAAGAAAGGCAGCCCGTGGCGGCGTAGAGATGAAGACGTAGAGGCGCACATCAATCCCAGTAAATGATATATGACATAAAGATATAAAGCTTAGTAGTAAATTTCTAGTGATGGCCCATCTAGACGAATTTATATATTAACATTTGAGCAACATCATTTACAAGAGTCAAAGGTAATAAAAACGTGAAATACAAGCCAAAGCTTACGTTATTGACGCTTCTGTTAATATCAAAAGCTAACCGTATAAACACGCTTGTATTTAATTACTGCAACTTAAGGTGAAATGGTTGTAAATTGCTGGTTGTTGCAAAACGGATAACTTTGTATGCAAGTATAGTTCAATCTTGCCACACAAGTAGAGTTGGCTTGAAGCATTCATATCTTAGCGCGCACAGCCTCGCTGCTTGAGTAGATCACCTTTCTTCACTACACCACCCGCCGGAGACTGAAATTCCACCCTCATCACCTGGATATGTGGCGTTCATCCACAGTCCGTTTTTCACGTAGGTACGTCGAAGTGTGCCGGGTCAGCTTGTAAAAAAATAAACGAGTCAGTCAGTCGGTACGTGCGAACGTAAGTAATTCGAATTGGCCAATTACCGGCTTTATGGTACTTGCACTAACATGCCGCCGTCATTTTTGCAGTTTATTGCTGGTTGCTCACTTACCGTACAAGCTGGTTGTAAAATATATAGCTGACGTTTAAGGCATCTTAAGGTGAAGTAATAAATTTGTTTGTTTACTATTACTTATTTAAAAAATAATCTAGCTATTTAAAAGTCCCCCCTAAATAGTATTTCATTAACTCGTGTCGTAATTCAATGGTAAGCAAGAAAAAGTTAAAAAAATTTACTTAAAAATGCTCAACAGGTTTTCCACGTAAAATATCGTGAATAGTTTTCATCACGAAATATCGTGAATAGTTTTTCCACGTTGAAATATCATCAATCGTTTCTCCACAGGTATCTAATGTCGTCATTAGTTTCTCCACATGTAATATCGCCAATAGTTTTTCCTGCCGAAATATCGCCAATTATTTCTCCCCATGAAATATCCTCAATTGTTTCTCCGCGTGTAACATCGTGAATAGTTTCTCCTCATGAGACATCGTAAATAGTTTTTCTACCCGACATATTGTCAATAGTGTTTCTAGCTGCCGAGCTATAGGGCTTATTGCAGTAGCGAGCATGTGTAAAAATCTTTAATACCCCATTTATGGCTCGCATGTGTAAAATGCAGAGGCCAGCATGTGTAAAAATCTGTAATATTCAATTCCAATCGTCGCCTTAAACCTATCGCTACAAATCACCCACGTCGCTCGACAAGACGCAACCGCAGTAGCGGTGACGGGTTGAACGACTTTAGCAAAAACCCGGGAATCAGGAGCATGTGAACATGTGGTGTGGAAGAATGTTCGAGAAAAATACAGGCATTTCACAGGAATGTGATCGCGGTGCTTCCGGCGTTTGATCGATTGGTTTGGGGGGCTGAGTTTTATGAGAGGACAGAGTTATTTCCATCTAATCTTTTACTGTACAATTTTGCATAGGTACCTAAAAAGTTAAATATGGATTGATCAAATTCTTTATACAATTTTGCCCAGTAATTACTCCTTTCACAGTCAGAACGATGTAGTAGTGAGAGGAGTTAGTCCGCCACACTGGCACAATGCGGGTTAATGTCGGTTAGATATGAGAGGACAAACATATCTACATACAAACATACATACATACATATATACATAGGTACATTCATATGTACATACATACATACACCCATGAAAATTGAGAGAGAGAGTGTCGAGTTGTCGAACCTCTTTTTTTGAAGTCGGTAAAAACTCGTACTGAATCTCTATCTATGATCATGTATCATTTGATCTTCGGCGAAAGATTAACGGCGATTATGTGTAAATACGAAATACTACGAATCATGATTACGTAACATAACACAGTGGTGAAGAAATGATACAATCGACATCTGTTTGATTGATAGCAGGATATACCGAGACATTTTGAAACTGACTCGGTATTTAGCTATCATAAATAATTTGGCTGCCATAATAGATGTGATTAACGGATATCTGTAGGAAAGTAAAAGTGTTCTCAAGGTAGCTATAATTAAGTAGACCTACATCTGCATATTTTTTATAAAACAAAATTAGTTAATAACAAATATTATTCTTAAATATCGGCTTATTTTTTGTTTGGTGGACTTCACATGCCTTTGAGAATATATTTTTAATTAACTATCAGGTGTGTGGGCATTTTCTTATGATATTTTTCTACACCATTAGAACAAGATATATTTTATTTTATAAAGCGAACGTAATTTTTTTTACAGAAAGTTATTGGTGCGTGCCATTGGGGTTCGGACCCGGGTCCTTCGAGTAAGAAGCAAAATTCTCAGCCGCTGGGCTAACACTTCTTGTTTGCCGGAAAAAGTTCTTTATTATAATTTCTGCTTGGTTGGGTTCTGAACCCAGAACCTTTCTCACGACACACTGGCAACCAATACACGATGCAACTTTCGGTTATTCTTCAACAATAATCCTACTAGATTGTGTATTTTATGTGTCCCGGAAAAGTGAATTTGTACGAGACTATTCGCTTTGGTAAATAGTAAAAACATTGTGATATTCCCATTTTATCATCACTTTAAGACCGAGTTAAGGTTATTAAAAATCTGGACCAGCCACAGTAGAAAAGTACCTGGCGTAGTTCGTACTTTTCGTACGTAGTATGTTTATCAAAATATTCAAAAATTTTCTGTGAAAGGGTAACAAAAATCTCATTGGATTAATGCGAACTCTTGTAATGTATGTACAATAACAATGTATTAGTACGTCACAACATGCAGATGAACTAAACGACGTGTAGGTAAGAGTAAGTAGCGGTCTTGCACCATAGATATAATATGTAGAACTAAATAGATCACGCAAATATACACAAATATAAGTACTTCCCGCGTCAAATTTTTTTAAACTTTGTCATGTGAAATTGAAGTGTGCAATGCGCAACCATCGTCGCTTATACATCCACAGTCTAAAGATGTTTGTTTATACGGGACGTCAGATATACAATTGCTCAATCCGATAACTCGAATAAAATCGATTTTTTTATACTTATAATAATTATGAAGAGTTCCAATCTATTCGAATGATGATGAATAAATCAAATAGTTCATAATATTCATATTGGCGCTTCTGCTTCGTCTTCATGTTGATGTAGATTACTAAAACTCTCTTGTTTTTTTTCACAGGTAACAAAAAAGTGGCACGCTTTGTCTTTACACTTAAGGGCTGACTTGCGTTATCTATTCAGATCTATATCCGTGTCTTAACCGTTCGATGTCACTCCACTCGTGATGGTAGAAATCGAAATGATCCGATAGCTATATTTATATGCTATAGTTGGTGGCAAGATGGTGGATGGTAGGTCGGGGCTCGCCGTTATAAACGTTATGCGGAGTCGTGCAAGTAAATGCCTATTATTATACCGTATGCGACTGGTTGGTTGTCGTGACGTGTGGAGGTTTTACTTCAGATTCGAGAAGTATTGGACTATTCAAGTAAGGAAAATGTGGAAATCCTACTACTTCTTATGCTTATCTTCTTATATCGTTCCAATTTTAGTATAATTGCCGAAGGAAGTAGTCCACCAATCTGCATTAGGCCAGATTGGTGGACCAAGGCATGAGAGGAGACCCGACCTTGCAGTGGCTTACTTATGAGTTGCAGACAATAATTGCCTAGTGGGTCATTAATGGGTTGTCAGTAACCCATTGATTACCCATTAATTGGTTAAAGACACTTATTCAACCTAGCTACTGCTATCAGCCACAGATACGAGTTAGTCATAGCAGAAACCCTGAGAAACGCCCTAACATCCTCTACAAAACTCCAAATATCTGTACTTACTTGGATGAAGTTTTAAACACCGATAGTATACCCGAGACTAGTATATCCAAATAGCCCTAGACTAGCAAACATAATAATTATATTATGTATCCATTTCATCGCTTTCTATGCCACACCGTGAAGTCTTCGACAGTGAAGTCGCGGGCAAAACCTTATCGTGTACGAACTTAGATAAACAAACATCACTGATACTGTAGAAAGGTTATTACGAGTATTATGCTAATATCTCGCGCGAAGCTAATCGAACTTGACCCGAGAACCTTCAAGTCAAGCAAATCTTCAGACGCAAGCTTTCGACTTTCCCACTTTCGATTGCCAGGGCCTTGGCTGGATCGTTTTTATTCCAATGTCATTAAGGAATCGATGATTTATTATGAAATCGATTAACTCAACGATTATAGTTTTATGCAGATTAGTAGGTAGCTAAATAAATTATTGATAATGATGATGGATGATTATTTTTATTTCTTGTCTTTTTAATTTTGGATTAGTGAAAGCGGTAGGCCGGTTAGAATATTGTGATTAATGAATTTAAAATTTTTAGCAGGTGATTAACGTTATTAACAAAAGTATTGGTGTATTTTTTTATGAAACTACACCTTAAGGCAAACGTAAAATTTGTTTTACCAAATATCAACTGAAAATGCATTTCTAAAAAGATTTCCCTACAAAAGCTTCACTACCCGAAATAAAAATGAATTTGCCGTTGATTACCTGTGAACATAACATTCGCCCTCCTTTAAAATTCCACTAAAAACCATAAAACCAACACAATTCATATCAGTTTCTAGTTTCTTTATCTGAGTGACGTTTTATATGTGTACTTTTAGTATCTGTTTTAACTTTACTACATTACTACAACACAAACATTTAACTACCTACATAGAAACTCTAAATATATCTCAGCGATAACGCGTAAAATTCAAGTTCAACGTACACTCAGCACCAACAGATCGGTCCATTTAACACATTCCTCCAACTAACGATCCTTGCAAGAAACCCGCCCTGCCCACCACATTAACGCTAAGCTATTATTAATGACAAGCTGGATCAATACATTATTCATCAGCCCTTAAGAATGCAGGATACAGTTATGACCTGGATCAAGTCTATAATAAAGTGCAGGTAATATTTTCAGAAAATTGCTCGCTGCTTGGGCATTATAATTTCCCGATAGAACCTTAGCTATTGAGCTGTGAAGTTCCGAGTTAGTTGCTTATTGTAGAGATAAGGTAAGTCGGTTTCCTCGCTTCGGGCGAAGGAATTCGCATTGTATTCAATGATAACAGTTACGATAATGTAACGGATATTGCGTACTCTGTTGAGCTTATGGAGTCGATGGCTGCAACAGTGGTACAATATTTGGTAACGCAATATGTTTGTGGAGACATCAAAGTCCGTTTAACTACTGGTGTTGAAGTGACAAACATAAACTAAGGGTCTAACAGACTCGATAAATGAATGATTTGTAGGTAATGAAAATATTTTCGTTACAATGTGAAAGTTTCTGGGGATGGAATGATGGATGGATATCACGCAAAAACGGCTGAACAGATTTGAATAAAATTTGATGTGCACTTAGTTTATAATCTGGATTACATAATAGGATACTTTTTACCCCTTACGAACCAAGTTCTAAAATTCACGTGGACGAAACCGCGGGCAAAGTCTAGTAGTCAGATATTCGATGGATGAATAAAATATGTGCAAATAATTTTAGTTACAACATTTTGCAGTATCACGCGCGCATCACACTTCATATTTTTTTATTAATTTAATAAATCAAACGACTGTGCAATGCTCTTTAAATGAAAAAAAATAAACATTAGTAAAGTCACTGTTTCAAAGATTAAAAAGTTCAAGGCATTTTAAAATAGAAATTTCCGAACAAACAACTGGTCAATAGTGAATGATATCGGAATTGGAAAATTGACCTAAGGAGTTATCAAACAATGATTGAAGATATAAGTCAGGTGTAACGTAATAATCGACCAGCACCTAACAATTTGAAAGCACACAAACAATAGAACAAGCACCTAAGCGTGTAATTTGTTGATGCGATACAATATCTGTGGGGCGGACATACCTGACTGAGCAGAGTGGTGGGAAACGGTATTGTTATGATTGAATGGTCAGGCACTATCTATTTAATCTAAGAGTTTTCTAGTTATTGTTTGTTCTTTCAATTCAAAAATGAGGAGTTCAAAATGAGGAGGGAGTTTATTGTTAGTTCTTTCATTGCAAAACGATTATCTGTAGTTTAAAGATTTGTTTCTCACGATTTGGCATGAAGAGTCGATGCTAGAGCTACCAAGTATAGCTGTGATGAAATATGTAATAGCATTACTCGAAAATGAAAAAAGAAATTTAATCTTTGTAGACATGATGAAGTGATAAGTGAAATGATAGAAAATAAAACATTAAGTAAAGAATGTCGTGAGAAAGATAAAAATGATAAATGGTCTTAGGAAGAGAAGTTATAAATTGTGACTTAAGATAAATTGCAGTAGATACTGATGAAAACAAAAATTGTATAACCGATTACAAAAATAA
The DNA here is from genome assembly GCA_905147235.1 of Erynnis tages. Taxonomy (NCBI): domain Eukaryota; kingdom Metazoa; phylum Arthropoda; class Insecta; order Lepidoptera; family Hesperiidae; genus Erynnis; species Erynnis tages. The sequence continues at coordinate 454,826 of LR990079.1, forward strand.
CGTACATGCTATAACACAAACCTATATTTATTTCAGTGCCATTCAGGTTGGTCTGGTTAAACAGCATTCTGTACAAAAAATGAAACACTAATTAGTTATTATATTGATCGCGTGCAACGTTTAAAAGCGGATGGGTCTAATGACGATCGTTTTATTGCGTCAGTAGCAATATTTTTTCACTTACAAAGTAAACATTACTGTATTTTCATTCACTGAAAGACATACGCAGGTCTATTCTCTATCTATCTAAAGTCGCTCCCACGGTTTTTGGTACCTATGAGGGTTTCCCCCTGTCACCAAAAGGTCTACTCTCTTTCTACTCTTGAGGAAGAATATGAAAACTCATAAGTTCAAGCATGTGGTGCTGTAGGCAGTCAAAGAACTTTGCCGCGCCGTTTCTGTGACGTTGTCATGCCAATTTTTTCGTCATCAGTCAATCAGTCAATTTGTATAATTTATGCAAGCCCTATGTTTTGTTTTTATAGACATTAATATTAAAAGGTTCCAGCAAATTTGTGAGACTCTGTTAACTGTCTGGCGCAGTAAGTTATTTAACCCTTTTATGGCCCACTGCTGGGCACGGGTCTCTCCCAACAACAGGGTGAGGTCTGGAGCATATTTCATCACGCTGTGGAGCAGTGGAATGCGGATTCTTATTACAGTTAGTGTTTTATAATCTCTAATGTCTAGCAATCATCAAAGACAACAATAACTTCAATATCGGATAGCCCTTATAACTAACGAAGAGCGATAGCATTCTTCGGGATCGTAGATATACCAAACAACTATATCTATAAAAGAACAGTAATTCACACCAATACGTACTACCAGACTAGTGAATGTATTGCGAGTACGTACCAGATTCATAAATTAAAAACGGCAATTGCACGTGCAAAAAACAAAATTAACACCAACAGACGTTTTTGTCTCATCTGGGTATTACGGTACCTTATCTATTAGCTCACATCGAGCTCATGCTTATGAGAACTTGTGGACTATCGTCATTTGATCAAACCTGAGATATTGTGAACTTGCGGCTTACTTACTTCGTTCTTATGACTCTAAGATTCTCATCTCATCTTGTCGTAGTTACCATGGCATAGTAACAAAACATATAAAAAATATTGTATTCTGAAATTACAGGCTATAACTATTTCTACGTCACACGGTTTCGGCATCACCTCTCTCTCGCTCTCCTTTGGTGGAGCCACGGGCTAGTGGCCAACCCGTGACGGACGTTTTCAAAGCGCCTTAAGGTATCCCACATGGTTTAACGACTTTTATCGTAACTATAACAACTGGGATGGCTTAACGTGTCCGTGCCTATTTAATTTGCCACTTTGGAGATCGCATCTCCAGGTTCTGAACGTGCCCGACGTTGCTTAACTTTTTCGATCGCTTGCAATCTACTCTATCTGTAATTAATATCTTGTACTTAACTTGTGGGAGCAATCGAAACTTTAAGCTACTACTATTCCATACCCTTTAATCACATAGCAATAAAGCTTTTTCTCTGTCTACTTTTATACCGTTAATTGTTCGAGCTGCCATAATAGATTGTTCGGTAGCTTACAAATGATGTAATTCTTCATATTAATCATCATCGTGTTTAATTGCAACCCAACGCGAGTTCATTTAGTTTATTTCAATTCTTACCTTTCAATTATTTATCTCTATGTGTATGATTTGTGTCCATTGCATTGTCGGTGGCGCTTTCATAAAATGTCTTAATATGTTATAATTATTTTTTATTATTTTCTTTGTACCTTTGACTAACTGAATTATTAAGTTTTAGAAAGTATGTAATTTGGATTTGCAATAAGAAGCATTATCTTTATTAATATAATTATCATGTTAGCTTGTATTTACAGCATTTACATAATATTATGTAAGTAATAAAAATCTAACTTTATATCTGCGGAGTAGGCAGTCTCAGGAATATTTTTTTGACTACTAAAGATCAGTGCCTGAAGCGTGAACTTATGAAGTTTCGTTACTATACGAATCGAATTGCCATTAGTACGGGAAGATGTCAAGACAGACTGACATATGACATGCTCGTACTAATGACGTTTACTATACAAATACTTTAACGATAGAGTTCATACTCACGGCACAGGTGGCCTAACACGCTCTTGCTTCTGAATTGTAAATTCATCATGAACACAAATGAATGTCTGACGTAGTATGTTAGTACAATAAACCAAACCATCAACCTTAATTACAAATTGAATACTTGTTCAGAACATGATTCGTACAATACATGTCAATCTTTGCACAATCGTTCCTCTTTATTCAATACTCACAATGCAAAATACCTAATAATTTGTGGATGACAAAACACGCCATGAAGCCATCATTTCGTATTCAGATATTGTGAAATCTCAAGATGTCAGCCGATGGGAAAATTTGCCATAACCGGAGTAGATTGCGAAAGACGATTCGTCTCGGGCTAAGTCAGCCGTAACCCTAATATTGAGCGGAAAGAATCAATAAGGAAATTTAGGCTTCACTGCTCAGTGCTCAATGTTTGTCAGTACTCATGGGGAACCGGTATTTTTGAATTTTGGATTCGTCTAGATAAATGGAGATGTTCATCAAAGTTATATAAGAAGTTAGTAAATAGTTCAGCAAATTTGACAATAGTTAGTTTAACAACTTTTCCCCTTCCAGTACCATCAGTTCAGTTGTTCATTTTTATTACATATCCTAATCATTCATCCTCATCGTTCATTTCTATTACATTCCTCCCTCACAAACCTCCAATCTGGTTTATGAATTTATCCCTGTTTCAAAGTAATAGTAAGTTTTTTTATACGAATCTTCAACTTCCCCTCCGTAGTTGCTTAATAAATAGATATTTTATTACAATTCTGATGGACAATATTATTATACATCTTAATAAGAGACAAAATGAAGTTCTGTAATAAGTCATCTATATCATAAAAATGAATCTCTGTTCGTTTGTCTCGCTATATAACTCGAGAACGGCTGGACCGATTTGGCTCATTTTAGTTTTGATATGTGCTTATAAGTCCAAGGTAAGTTTATCTGAAAAGAATGCGATGAAAATAGTAGAAATTTCTATATTTGGCAGCATGAAGTGTGCTGGGACAGCTAGTTTAACCTATTCCCTGTTTCAGAGACACATGTGATTCATACCTATTGTTTAACTATTGTGTCTATTTGCTGGACAGGGAACCTGTTAAGGTAAATTGTGAATTATTATGCTTGTTTAATAACAAAGATGATTAGAATGTTTATTTCTAATCCAATGGTTAGGCTTGGTATGGTTCTTTTGAAAGTATAATGGGTGCCTGTTTGTTTCTCAGACCGTGTCGCTCCAATGCTTTTATCTATTAATATAACAGTTATTGGAGTTTTTATTTGCTATGAATACTTGTTGCTACGTTGTTTCCATTTATTACCTCCCATTTCTCTTGTATCTTTCTTTTGCACACTTGTATTAACGATAGGTGTATGTGAGTGCAAATAACGGCACTGAATAAGATACGATGCAGCCTAGTTTGACTTTGAGTCCTGTGATCCCCTATTTGTATTTAAATATCTTAAATAGTATACGCGTTTAACTTCATTTAATTTGATGTCTACATTTAACAGTAAAGAAGTGTGATTCGAATTTTCACAGTTTCGTTAGGATGTCATCACTTAATTCTTGATTAAATTGTGTTTTTTTTGTGATACTTTTATTGATAATTGTTCACTAAATTCCGTTGAAGGGATGCAATTATTTTAGAATATGCATAAAGGTACTTTGAATACTTTATGTTCATCTTTTTAGTGTTTTCAAAGATAAGTCGATTATATTGAGACCTCTGTTTATTAATGGCACTTTCCCATGATTTATGGTTTCGTTGGCAATTTTTTCTCGTCACTCTGACACGAGAATAGCATATGAATGTGTTCCGAAACAATAAGTATTGCAATAGTAATCAGTATAGGACAGTAAGGTATTGGATGGGAGAATTCGAGCGATTGTTCTAATGTTCTAGTAGTGATGCAATGTCAATTGTTGGATAGTTCTATCTCAGACATATGTCGGTTTACGCTGGAATTTTGATTTTGAATTCTTGATAAGTGGTCTCTATTACTGTTTGTGTTCTTTATCTCTTTATCTTCTTTTGTTTTTCTTTATCTCCTCGTTTTTAAATACCATTTCGATGTATCACCGTTACATTTATAATAAAGTTACATCTAACATTTTAATGAATTTAAGGCTCATCTCACGTATATTTCGAGATAGCGCGACTAGTTACGGACCTATCCCAGGTCCTTAATCATGAGCGCCCGTTGTAACGAGGTCGCGGTGAAACTAGACGGGCTATCCCGCAACATATCGTGAGGTGAGCCATATTCATTAAAACGTTAAACGATAGTCACGAATCTTTCAATAACAAAATTTACGTCTCTGCTATTTCAGTAACGAATGGTAGTTTGATATGAAATTTTTCAGTTATATAATTTATTATGTTGTTTCAGGTTGCAACTTCTACCCTGTCGGAGACTATCTCAAGTTCGTCAGGATACCTGAAAACTTGAACGTAGGAGATGACGTTCTACAAGTCGAAGTACATCCCAGGTACCAGTTGAACGTTATTTAAAGGTTTAAGAAGCATATAGGAATTCAAGGAATATTTTAAAAGTGAATATATTTGAAAAGGACGCTCAAAGAAAACCTACTTAAAAAGAAAAGGCATTTCTTACATACCAAAGGATTTAAAATGGCAGAATTTACTTTATTATAATAATAAACTTTTATAACCAAGATAAGATCTATGATCTAAGCAGCGATATACGTTGTTATACACACGGCGTATCTGTCACGAAATAACGATGAATTACCACACTGACCTACATTTTGTTCTTTTCATAAGTACATCATCATATTTTATTATCAAGTACTACTGGGAAAGGAGTACATGAAAACAGTGACAATCTTGTTAGTTTAAATTAACAATAAGGTATTTATAATACAAATATCATAAAACTTATCGGAACAGCTTAACCATAATATTTTCATTACACAAACTTAACGAAATAACTAAATTTATTAACACTTTTAATTTACAATAGTATTTAAAATAAAATTTAATATACCTTTCTTTCGTCCGATTTTATAATCGAAAATAATTCCCATTATTATTTTGATTTTTTACGTCCCCAGTAGATTTTCTTGTATTTCCATTATACTCCGATCTTTAGTCTCGGGTAATACTTTGTAGATTATGATTGCAACTAATGATGCACTTATACCAAAAAACATAAATAAGCCATGAATCCCCAAAGAGTTCATTATAAAAGGAGTAATTTTAACGACCGATCCTATTAATAAATTGGCAAAACAACCCAAAAGTAAAACGGAAGAGCTTCTATACTTAACAGGTAACAATTCTCCTAGAATGGTAGTAGACATAATCATTGGTCCAACGCTGATTGCCAGCGAATACAATGATAGTAACGAAATTGATACAAAGTTGTTTTCTGAAATAATTCTTAGTTTTATAAGATATAGATACAATGAAATACAAAATAAAAAGACCACTCCCATAGCCGTGGCAACCAACAACAAGGTTCTTCGTTTGAGAATTTTGGAGAAGCCGCAGCCGACGTACATACCAGTAATGGTAATACCATCCAAAATCAACATTCCCATATAAGCAGTGGATTCCTTTTTCGTGATGCGTTTGATGATATCTATGGCATACATTCCACACGCAAATTTTCCAGACAAACTGTGTAAAGATAAAATTAACACACATAGAAGGAATGGTTTGTAAAATATTTTCGACATCAACATTTTAACAAATTTGCTGAAACAATTCTGTGGCTTGTTTCTTACGAAATGGAAATTTCTTCTAGATTGAATTAAAGCTGCCAATTCTGCGTCTGATTCCTTACTGCATCCTTTTAGCCATTTGTGTGAAGCTGCACAATCTTCAAACTTGTTTCTAGTCGCTAGCCAGTAAGGAGACTCGGGCCAGAAAAGCGCTGTTGTTAACGAATACGTCGAGCATACAAATCCAAGTATACCGATATTTTTCCAATGGAAAAAGGTTCCGATTGTATTAGCGACCCATATACCCCATAAGAGAGTCGCAGATTTCAAAGTGAGAAACACTCCTCGATATTTAGGTGATGTATATTCTGTAAGTATCATGATGGATACTGTCATTGGACTCGCTGTCAGGGGTCCGTGTATGAATTCACTTATGAGAAGTTGTGTTAGAGTTTTGCTAAAGTAGAAAAGAGCGTATCCAATTAATGATGTGATGCAGACAAACAAAAAGGTCAGCTTTCGTCCAATTTGTCTCGCAAGAACAGCTAATATGACCGCACTAACAATACCGCCATAATTGTAGGAGGAAGCTGTAAAAGATTAAAATAAGAAGGGAATAATATATAGAAGAAGAAGAAGATATAAAAGTAAAATAGAGATATTGTTTTAAAGGTTTCAAAAATAAACGTAAACGTTAATGTTGATCTAGAATGGTCCTGTATTAATAGGTGGCAATAAATGGTACTTCTTAAAAGTAACATCAAATACTTACATAACCAAGAAGCCATAGAAATGCTTATTGCATCCGTAGAATTAGCTTCTCGTCGTATTTGCGGAATGAACACTGTAGGTGACCCATAACACAGCCCAAACGCAAAATAGTTTAACCAAATGCCACTGCATATAAAAATCTAAAATCAATGAAATTAAGTCATGATTCAAAATTTGTTAACTATAAATGGGTAAAGGTGTGATTTATTGTGTTGACCTGTATCTATTCTGCTTGCACCTTTTTTGCAACAAATATTTTTATTAAATTCCAGTTAAATCGTTTTCATCAGCTCTTTGTCCTACGGTAGCTCTCTACCACTATTACTTGCCAAAACAAATAATGGATATAAATTCTAAACGCGTTTTCAAAATAATTTAGGAAATAATATTTTGTTTCTTCACAATATTCCTTCCTTCCTTCCTTTCAGACCTTGGTAATCCACAGCTGGACTTGTCTACCGACGCCATTCCGTCCGGTCCTAGGCCTTCTGAATCCATCGGTTTCCCGCTGTCTTCTTCAAGTCTTCTTCTTCTTCGGCTGCGAATGATGTGGCCAGCCCCGTTCCAATTTAATTTGCAAAGTGACACTTTTATTAACTTTAATATTTAATATCTACCTGTCGAAAAAGGCATTTCCTAGAAACATCATCATTGCTTATCTCTTCGTTTTCAACTGCATCGAACTTTGCACTGTTAACTGTTTTATAGTAGCACTTTTCCATTTTCTTTTATTTTAAACCAATACTTCTTGTAATTATATTTTGTTCATGTATTTTGTGTCAGGGTATTTTATGTACTATTCTACCTTCACTTCAGTCGTAAGACTTTTGTAAATTTTTAAAATAATTTTCACTCGTATCAATAGTGGTGTCATTGAAAATACCAACATTGATATCTTTATCAGAATTCCGTGCAAATTAAAATTTTAAAAGAAGCATGTCTTGACGTTAATTTAAATATACAACCCATTAAATTAAATCATACTGTCACAGATACACTATAACAACACATAGGTAATTAGGTACCTAAAATATTATATTCTCACACATAAATGATCGTGTTTGCCCATCGTTAGTTACCCATTAATGACTCACTACAGGGTCTCCTCTCACAATGAGATGGATGTAGGCCTTAGTCCACCACGCTGGGCTAGCCACCACTGTGGGTTGATGGACTTCACATACCTTTGAGAACATTTTTTTTGTGAACTCTCAGGCATGCAGGTTTCCTCACAATGTTTTCCTTCACCGTAACAGCAGGTGATATTTAATATTGTAAAGCGCACATAATTTTTTTTACAAAGTCATTGGTGCGTGCCACTGGGATTCGAACCCGGATCCCTCGATTAAGAGGTCGAATTCACAGCCCTATCACGGCTCCCGTAACCCGTCCCTATTGTCACTCAATTGTGTTGCAGGTAATAATGAAGCCTGCCTAATTTTCGATCGCTTGAAATCTAAACAGTGGGGATAAACGCGTTTCACACCTAATGAGTGGCTAATTTGGGAAATGGGGGTAATAGCCAATAAATATAATTGTAATTGCTTGCTGTTACGCGTTGTATAACATGCGATCAGGTTCCACTAGTCTTCAACCGATTGCTATTGCTACTCGCACAGTTTTTACGGACGACGACTAATTAACCAAACTTTTAATCAACGCTAGTCATATATCACGATAACGTCAGAATAATTAATCGATACAGCGGTGATAGCCCAGTGGCTTAGGATTCGGCTTACGCTAAGGGGCCGGCTTCGAATCTCAATGTGTCAGTAACCCATTAATGACCCACTACAGGGTCGGGTCTCCTCTCACAATGAGAAGGATGAAGGCATTAGTCCACCACGCTGGCCTACTGCGGGTTGGTGGACTTCACATGCCTTTGAGAACCTTTTTTTTTCTGAACTCAGGCATGCAGGTTTCCTCACGATGTTTTCCTTCACCGTAACAGCAGGTGATATTTAATTTTATAAAGCGCACATAACTTTTTAAGAAAGTCATTGGTGCGTGCCACTGGGATTCGAACCCGGACCCCTCGATTCGAGGTCGAATTCTAAGCCACTGGGCTATTACTGCTATAATCCGAATCTCAATACAACGCACTAATGATTTTCTTTAAAGTTATATGCGCTTTATAAATTAATAAAATATCACCTGCTGAAACGGAGAAGAAAATGTCGTGAGGAAACCTACTTGCCTGAGTGTTCTCCATGACGTTCTCAAGGGCATGTGAAGTCCACCAACCCGTAGTAGACCAGCGTGGTTTGATTCCAAGCGGAGCAATGAATGATGAGAATTTTTATCGCATCAAATACCAATAGAGTATATTGACATAAGTATCCCAATTGAGATTTTTTTGTAATCATAATATATTGGATAATTAAAATAATAATAATAATAAAACAATATATAATTATATTTATACATATGAGAATTTTTTATTTTAATCTGGGTGTGTGTGTCGTATGTGTGTCCCTGACCACCTGTATGCCTGCATGTGTATATTGAATCCTACTTTGGTGCGAGTGTGAAGTTTTTTTTTATTATTTTAGTTCACGGAAACTGAGATTAAGCTATGTACTAAGCACCTACAAGTAAGCGGTCAATAAAAAGGTTGCACAATCTGAGAGTAAAAGTGTCGGCGAGATGCAACGTGCTTTAACTGAGCGCGCAGACGAGCGGTTCTATGAGCTTTATGTGTTTCATCCCCGCTGCTTGAGTGAGTAGATCACAAGCGAGGATGTCAGAGGACCAAAGAGTTTTGAAAATATCCGACATGGATCGGCCACTAGCCCGTTTCTCCACCAAAGAATCAGTACAGTGTGCAATTACACTAGAACTATGGTATTTTGAATGAAGGCAATTACAAGTACAATCGACAAAATTATATCTTGACCCACTCAGCCGACATTTTGTTTGAATTTTAGAATGAAATCAATTCCTTTACTTCTTAAGCATGCGTGTTGCACTTAGGACGTTTTTGACATTGAAATTATTTTTATGTAAAAAAGTCGGATGCCAATCAGATTTTGCCATATATCAAGGAGTGAATAATTGTAGTTATTAGTAGTAGACCATAGAAAAAAGAATGAAGTAGAAAGGAAACTATAACATAAATTGGGTCTTAATCCACACGGCGTTTACGCTCCAAACTCATTCTATCACTCTCACTCACAGTCACGATGAGAGTGATAGAATTGCGCTCAGTTGAACTTTACATAGGTATAGCCGTTCTACTATTTCTTATTTCAATGCTAATGTCAACTGTTAAGATAATATAACAATAACAAGATTGTTTCCAAGGGAACGAATATTTACGCGAATATCGACCTTATTGATTTTGAATGATTGTAGCAAAATAAGTTTACGAGTTTATAAGGTGGGTCAAGGTGTCATTTTGTCGATTGTACATAACATATCTTTACACAATGCAGATTTATAAGGATGCGTCTAATTTACACGTCAAACGCAAATGTCGACAACTGAACCGTTAATGTGTTAAGTAGTAATGGATAGCGGTGATAGCCCAGTGGCTTAGAACTCGACCTCGAATCGAGGGGTCCGGGTTCGAATCCCAGTGCCACGCACTAATGACTTTGTAAAAAAAAAGTTATGTGCGCTTTATAAAATTAAATATCACCTGCTGTTACGGTGAAGGAAAACATCGTGCGGAAACCTGCATCCCTGGGAGTTCACAAAAAAATGTTCTCAAAGGTATGTGAAGTCCACCAACCCGCAGTAGGCCAGCGTGGTGGACTAAGGCCTGTATCCCTCTCATTACGAGAAGGAGACCTGACCCTGTAGTGGGTCATTAATGGGTTACTGACAAGTAATGGATTTTTACGCGCAATTGCACATTAATGGAAATTAACGTTTCTCAGATAAAGACACACTTTAATACATACAGTATTTTAACGCGGCGTTCGAACCGCTTGTCTGTGCCACCGCATCGTTAAAATACAAATAAAAAAGACGCAATTTTACATTACGTACTGTCTTTAAACTCTACCAGTAAACACATTCCGTCTCTTTCACTTCACTTAGGCTAGAGTGCGATAGATGCCTGCACAACATCTTGTATGATGAAAAGGTTAAGTATTAAAGTATGAAAGGTTTCTTATATAACTTTCATAATAGTTTCTAGAAATATACTTGACCACGCGCATACACAAAGGCTAAGAGTGTCACGTACCAAATAGTTTATCACTTTGTCCCACTGATGGGCACGCGTCCCCATAGCAGGAGCCTGGAGCATAGTACACCACGCTGCTCCAATGCGTATGTTTTTAAACAGCTCATAGAGCCTCCGACAACGACTGCTGTTGTTTTGATAACGTACATCCCTCTCATTGTGAGAGGAGACCCGACCCTGTAGTGGGTCATTAATGGGTTACTGAGAGGACCTGCAAGCACGGAAGCACACAAATGTTCTCTACATGGGTGAGAGTGTCTCATAACATTCAATTGTTCACTACCAATCCGCCAATAGCCAGTGTGAGACAATTTTTTAAAGTAATGAAAGTAATCCAAAACCGCATTGTTTTTTTTTTGCATAAAATTGCCCCAATAGTTGTTAGTAACCCATTAATGACCCAGTACAGGGTCGGGTCTCTTACCACATTGAGAGGGATGTAGGCCTTAGACCACCACGCTGGCCTACTGCGGGTTGGTGGACATCACATACCTTTGTGATCATTTTTTTTTAACAGCAGGTGATATATAATTTTATAAAGCGCACATAACTTTTTTTACAAAGTCATTGGTGCCACTGGGATTTGAACCCGGACCCTGGATTCGAGGTCGAATTCTAAGCCCCCAGGCTATCACCGATTCATTTCAAAGTATTTGTCCGTGGGCTCCATTGATCATGGCGTCTATACCTCTGTATAACAAAACATAAATAAATAATAATAACAAATAACGCTTCACACTCACAGCCCCACACTAGGATTCCCTGTGTCATGGGTGCCATGGACACACACAAGACAAGAACACACACACCCAGACCAGAAACAGAAATTTAAACTCATCCTTCAAATATCTGCATGGCTGGGAAATCTCTGCGCCGCTGGGAATCGAACCCAGGACCCTCCGCGCAGCGCACCGGCGTCCTAACCACTGCGCCACTCAGGTCGTCAAAAAAACAAAAAAAACAACAACCTTTAAGTGATTATTTAAGGTTCTGTTATGATAAGAACTGAAGTAACGTAACGCGAAACAGCCTGTACGCTTGCTAACTACTTAGACACATACCTCCAATTCACAAAAGACGTTTACATCTGTAAAAGTAGCACATTACAAGCTCTTAACATAATGGACCCCGCAAGAACAAGAGAGGTGTGCCTTCCTTCCTTCCGGTGTCGGTCCGTGAGAAACATTTGTGTTGGGTGTAACTGCAGTCATTGTGACACTTTTTAATCATTATTACAATGTTTATCGCGATAATAGACACCATTCGAGTTAATTAGCTGTCTGCGTGAAGATTATTAAGTAGGGTAGGTAATAGAAAATACGTGATTCGCATAAATCCACTTATATAGGTTTGTTATTGTTTATTAAATTAATTATTTGGGTATTTTTGTGCTTGGGAACGTGAAAGCTGGGTAATAGTTCAAAAGCCTGTATTGTAAAGTGAAACGCAACTTGAAGCGCTTAAATAATGAATGTTTCTTGTTTGTTTAATTTGTGCAATATGTGTATCAATCGCACAAAAATTTACAACGCGTCAGCCAATGGGAGTGCTTCCCGGGCTTTTCATTTAACTTTTATGACGTAGGTATAATAATAATATTTTATTTTTAAGAATCATAAAAATTTGTCTTTCTGGTTCCATGTTGAAAGAGCCATCTATCAAATGTTGAATGTACTTTGGTGTCAAGGAGATGTTAGCATGAGTAGTTAGTATTATACATATCCGCTAGATGGCGCTATTAATATCACTACGTTCATTCTAATATTAGTTGCCATGTATGTGTATAGATGTCTCTTTTCTCCGTATTTATTTCTGATTTATTAAGATAATAAATACTCGTACATTCTTATATACTAAACCAAATTAGTAAAAACATAGGATTGGCTGTATAAAGTTTTCATAATGCAATAGTTTCAAAAAGCGATGTTAGCCCTATAGCTAAGAATTCTGATTTCTACTGAAGAACTCTGGGTTCAAATTCCATGCACTAATGATTTTCTTTAAGTGATGTGCCCAACTTAGTACTTACTTGCTATTGGATTATTGGTATAAAGGTAATGGGTCTATACCAAAACACGTTCCCCATGAGGTGATTGTTGCAAAGAAATATAAATACAAATAAAATAACAATGTAGAGGCACTCCTCATACTTACGTCATGTTAAAGTCGAGACATATGTTATTCATACATTTTTACAGCTGTTACATTTACAGTTTACATGTAAAACTCAAGGGTTAGGATCCACACAGACTCAAATTAAAAAAAAAAACTGCTTTTATAACCGACATTGACCTCGCGAAAAGTGAATTCTCCTATGCCGGAAATCGAAACAATTGACGTAAGCTTGAAGAATAGTGTCAAAACATTGTTCAACGTAACTTGAAACGGCGTAACTTGAAACGACGTAACTTGAAACGACGTAACTTGAAACGACGTAAATCGAAACGACGTAAGTCGGAGTGCCTGTATTTCCACAGTAACGCCTGATACAACAAGCTAAATGTAATGCATTCAACCCACTCTCCAGGAAGAACCTGATGTAACGCGTTTAACCCATTTTTCAGGAAGAACCTGGTCCTGCAGCCGGTGGACCGCGAGGAGGACGCCCACCTGTTCACGTATCGCGACGTGAACCGCACGCACGTGTCGGTGGTGCTGGCGCAGAGCGTGGACGCGCTGGTGGACAGCGACTCGCCTCAGAACGTCGTCAAGTTCCGACTGGGCTGCGACTTCGATGCTGGTGATGATCTGGTGAGCTTTTTGTAGTAAATTGGCATGAAGGCAAGATTTGGAGTAAAAGAGGAGATCTCCGACCAGGCGATGTCTGTCCTGTCTAAACTGGGAACTGTAGTCCGAATAACTTCAGACCATTTGTATTGTTTTATATGCTTAGATTCTATGGAACTTTGATAGCGCGTTTGAGGATACGGCCGCGCTCGGTTTAGATGCGATTCAATACAAATTATCAAACTGTCTTCATGCCAAATTTTACCAAAATCTGTTGCGTGGTTTAAAAGACAGAAGGTCCTCCGGTTTTACTCGCAAAATTCCCGATCCCGTGGGATTCCCGGGATAAAAAATATCCAATGTCCTTCGGTCCTTTCGGTCCTCAAACTATCTTTGAACCAAATTTTACCCAAATCGTTTCAGTGGTTTAGGCGTGAAGCAGAGACAGGCAGACAGAGTTACTTGCGCATTTATAATTTAAAGCAAGGACATGCCCTAAACAGTGCGTATCCACGAAGTAAGATGTAAAACAAGTTGATTAGGTATATCGCGAAATGTTAAATGACTAAAGCCAATACGTGAAACCGTAAATAATTCCGTCGGCGTTTTATGATACACTGGCAACTTTGACACAGTTTTTTCATAGCTTTTACTCATACCTCTATATTACCACAGTTAAAGGTCTCAGTGCCGCGCCTTGTAAAGTCAATACGGAATTTTACGGGGACTTTACGACGCAGTCATAAAGTGTAAAGACGCGTCCCAGATGGAGTCGATGAACCGTCTCGGGAACTGACTGCGTTAGATGTTTTGACGTAATTTGAACGTTTACGCATTGTGTTTACCTTGTTGCGAGAATAAATATATTTAACCATGGATACACCTTTTATTTTCCATTGTTCCAAAAATCAAATAAACGTGGATATATTAGGTCATAGATTAACTTTATGATAGATCATTTGAAACTTGACTTTATCATAGATTGTCCAGGTCACACTTTCTGTCACTCATGGAGGCCAAAACTGGTTGGTAGATACGAGTATGAACAGTCCCACAAATCAATTCTTTACTACTCTTTTTAAATGTTTTATATTTTTTTTTATCTTTTCAGATATCCGCGTATCTCTCAGTGACGGTCTACATAGAAGACATCAACGACAACATACCAAAGTTCCTCGACACACCGTATCGGGTGACCGTGGATGAGCTGACTCCGACTGGTAAATAAATAGTTGTTTTAAAAATTCTCAGCTTTCCTGGGAATCAAATCCTGGACCTTCCGCGGCGGATCGTTATCTTTGCCACTTCGCCACGCTTGTCGTCATTGTCACGATAGAGGTAAAACCTATACAGCAGTGAAGTAGCGGAACTGAGCATTACAGTGCGGTATCTGTAATGTACAGATTGAAGCTTTACAACGCTGAGGAAACGCGGGCTGCAGCCCATCTCGGAATGGTACCTTAGTCCGACTTTACAGTTAGAAGTAAATCTGTCAGCGATCAAGTCTGTTCAGTGTGCCGAGTGCGAGTTTTGACAAAACATTTTCGCTTGAAAGAACGTATCGAGCGCGAATACGTCGATTTCTATGGGATTGAAGCAGCGCCATCTTGTGGCTAAGATGACAAACGGAATTGGCGCTTAGCGTATAGTCGATTAACGCGACGGTGAAGTTACTCGAACAATTTTGTGCAACTCGCACTAAGCACACTGACTTCTTACGACCATTATTTATTATACAGACTGCTGACGTCTAAACCATAATTTCAGTTGTGATAATGTGTAATACTGCGATTATATTGGGCTCTTTAAACACTGCAATGTCTTGCCTGTACAGGATCAATTTAAGTTTAGCCTTCTTAAAGAAAACTTTTTTAGTAATGATATTAAAATACCAATTAAACATCCTGTATACACTCGAAGTATTGCTCAAAACAAGTTGTTTACGACACGCGCAAACATATGTACGGCGAACGAACAACGGCGTACCTGGTTCCTCGTCTTATTAATGAATTGCCTACTGTTGAACGAGACAACTAAACTAAACTCCACATAACATTAAATGTAAACTAAAATCTTACTTTCTTGATAAGTAATAATATGATGTGTCGATGTCAACCTTAAGTAGCATTAGAAACAAACCTCAGTGGTTTTCTTAGTGCTTAATTATTAAGACTTTTTGTAACATTTATGTATTTAAAAAAAATTGTTTTCTTTCAGGTCTGACCATCTTCAAAGGCATCCGCGCGTTCGACCGCGACAAGCCGAACACGCCCAACTCGGACGTCCAGTACAGCATCAGCGCGGGCGACGACGAGGGGCGGTTCGCGTTAGAGAGCTCCCACAAACCTGCCCTGATACTGACCAAGCCGCTGGACTTCGACAGCGGGGATAAGGAGTTCACACTCACCGTTACCGCTTCTGTAAGTGCTAAGAAAAGAAAAGAAAAGAATGCGTTTATTGTTGACTGTTACACGAGAAAGATGTTACAAAAATTATAATAAGTTAAGAACAGTCTACCCTATGCGGGCATACAATAATTATATCTTAAATAACTAATACTTAATTTTATATGTGCTACTTTTAGTGCTACTTTTCAATTTCAATCTTCTTCTGCTTTTGTAACTGCTACTGTGCTAGTTATTTGTTGTAGGACATTCTGATAATCGTAAATCCGAATGTCTAGATGTATGAAGAGTATTTTTTGTACGTGCCTGACACCCATTAGTGACCCAGCACCGAAGAATCAAAAAAAAATGTTTATAGTTCATCAAGTTGACCTACTCGTATTGTGGGATTGTGAACATCAAACGGTTTTGAGAACATTATAAAGAATCCTTATAAACTAATTTGGAAAAAACGAATGGCGATCATATCTTGGCAAAAGAGCCCAATCCACTCTCTGACAATGTGGACTGACGATATGAAGAAGACAGCAGCAAATTGTTAGATATAAACGGTTAGATATAAAGGGTTAGATATAAAGCAGAGTGATATGGCAGAGTGACGAAGCCCAGGTCCATCAGTAGATTGCTTAATATTTTCACGTTAAAAAAGTACCATTTTTTTCATCTTTCTTTAATTTCCATATTTTATGTAGCCAATATCAGTCAGTAACCCATTAGTGATTACAGGGTCGGGTCTCCTCTCACAATGAGAGGGATGTAGGCCTTAGTCCACCACGCTGGCCAACTGCGGGTTGGTGGACTTCATATGCCTTTGATAACATTTTTTTTTTTGGGAACTCTCAGGCATGCAGGTTTCCTCACGATGTTTTCCTTCACCGTAACAGCAGGTGATATTTAATTTTATAAATCGCACATAACTTTTATTACAAAGTCATTGGTGCGTGCCACTGGGATTCGAACCCGGACCCCTCGATTCGAGGTCGAATTCTAAGCCCCTGGGCTATCACCGCCGCCAATATATTTCACAAATTTTTTCAACGGTTATTTCCCAATGTTCCAGGACCGCGGCTCTCCCCCTCGCAGCGCCAACACCACGGTGCACGTGATGGTGCAAGACAATGATGACCTGCCTCCCAAGTTCACCCAAGACGTCTACAAGATTCAGATACCCGAGTTCTATCCACTGCTGGTGAGGAAACTTTTGTCTGATGTAGCTTGAGACTAAATGTCTAGGCCTCATTGTAGGTCTTTTTATAGTGATGGAGTAGAAAACGAGGCCACGTCCTGTGCCTCGTGTAAGAAGCTACGCAGTTTCGTATAGTAATAAGAGCTGCCATTAGTATGGGAGGATGTCAAGACAGACGAACATATGACGTACTAATGAATGCTGTTTACTTTACGAATACTTTGACGATAGCATTCATGCTCACGGCACTGTAGCCCATAGCCCCCTGTATTTAACATAAGCAAATGAATAAAAAATGCTTCTCATTCATAGCGTTAAATTTAAGTGCGCATAACTTCAACTTAGGGTAATTTCTAACCCTCAGGGTAAGAGGATCCACAAGGAGCTAGTCTTCGAGCACCCGATCAGAGCCTTCGACCAGGACAGCGGCGTAGCGGCGCCCATCCGATACGAGCTGGTTTCCGGGAACGAGAGACGACTGTTCCTGCTCAGTGCACTCAATGGCAGTCTGTTCCTGGAGAAGGAGGTGGATTTGGACGCTGAGCCCTCCTTGCCTGGTAAGTGGATAAACGGTAGAATTAATCATGTTTCACCACTGGCCACAACCCTTCATATTCCACTGTTGAGCACAGGTAGGCCTTCTCCATAACTGGGGAGGCCTAGAATATACTCCAGCACATGACTCCATCAATGCTTATTGTTGGAGAAACGGGCTAATGGCCAACCCATCTCGGATGTATTTTAAGCCGCTCGTAGTCTACCTGAATAGAAAAAAAATATACATGTACTCAATCAAGATAGTCCATTCTAAATTGATAACAATCACGTGATCAGGAACTCGCAAATATCTTCTACGAATGTAGCTTACATCTGCCAAAAGAGAACATGTTTAAAAAAAACATTCTCCAAAATTAGAACATTCAAAAGAAATCATGGTGAAAATTCAACTTATCTGATAATGATGACCCCTTTTCAATTTCTTTCATACATTCCTTGATGGCTCCAAGCATATCGGGAGCTATGCTTGCTCTTCGCAGTACTATTTATTAAACGGTTCTATTTTTCAGGAAACACCTACGTCTTACAAGTGCAGGCATCCCAAGTGGACAACCCGCTGAAGACGGCAACGGCACGCATTGAGGTGGAGATCCTGGACCTCAACGACAACCTGCCAGACTTTGAGGTGGACTTCTACAACATCAGCATCGTGGAGAACTTGCCTAATGGTGAGTTATTAAAGATTTTATAGGTTCTCAAATGTGATCTGTATTCTGATGTGATCTGTAATCTTGATTGGGAGTACAACCAATGGCCATATATCAAAACTGCTACTTAGAACGTGATCACCGCATTATTTTTTTGTATATGCGTTCAAATAGTACCTACTTTTTATGTAATATGTTGCTAACTTGCTACGCTTAAGGATTTACATAATATTAAATAACCTCTGCAACAGAAACACAAGACATATTTTGAAAATATACTTACCTAGAATCTTTCAAGTATTTGCCATCACGAATACTCTCTTCCAGGTTTTAGCGTCCTTCAAGTGATGGCGACTGACAAGGACCAGGGCGATAATGGGGAGTTCACGTACCAGCTCAACGACCCTCAGGGAGCATTTGCCATCGACCCCCGCAGCGGCTGGCTTACTGTTCGGAACCAGGTAAATGAATGTTATCCATGCCCTTCACATTGCAGAGTTTTATGGACCAATATGAAATAAGTAAAATTTCATTGGTAACTATAAGAACTGACAGTTTTACGTGTCATTAGTTCGGAAGCGCACATGTAAATCGTCAATAATGATAACCCTGAGTGGGTTTATTGACTACTACACTATCTTGTATGTACATAATAGTATTTTTTTCAACATTCTAGACTGTATTAGACCGAGAACAACACGCATCTCTCCGTATGAAGGTATACGCAAAGGAAAAGAACCCGAGTGTCGTCGGAACATTTCTCGACAAGCAGAGGCTAGCAAAGTGGCGCAGAAACCCCACCACTCCTAGACCAAACTACAAGGACAAAACTCTCTACGTCTTCCCCGACAAAATAGGCACGAAGAGTGAAAATATCGAGTACTTCGAAGATGTACACCAACTCATGTCGTTCGTTACAGTCGAAGTTACTTTACTGGACGCTAATGATAACAACCCTGTATTTGTGCCAAGTAATCTATATGAATTTGCTGTGAAATCCAATGCAAAAGTAGGCACTTATATAGGAAAAGTAAAAGCGGTAGATCCAGATTTAGGAAGAAATGGAATGGTGTTCTACGATTTGCAAAGGACTAGTAACCTGACTATTACATCGCCGTTCCAAGTTGACGCTAAATCAGGAGTAGTGAGTCTTGCTGAATCGCCAATAATAGAGGGTAGACACGCACTGTTTATTGAAGCGTCGGACCAACCAGCAAATCCCAGTGAAAGAAGATATTCCTTGGCTGTTGTTACCGTTGACGTTATAAGGGCTCAAAAAGGTTGGTAAACTTTTTAAATTATTTACCATTACAACTATAACTAGCTGGCTGCCCTTTTCAATTCCCTCTATTGGGCGCAGTATTCTCTCCATAACTAAAGTAGGGCGGTCCAAATTTGAATCATACTGGGATGCATCAATGACTTTCTTAAAAGTTATGTATGCTTATATCATCACCTGCTGTAACGTGAAGGAAAACAAAGCGAGGAAATCTATATGCCTTTGAGTCCAAAACTTGGAGTCTTTGTGAATATTATTTTTAACTCTCAAGCATTAGACAATTATTTTGAACAAAAGACTATATAATTCTTCTCATTGTGATCCCGGCTCTGCAGTGGTTAACTTACGGGTTACATATAATTACGTATTACAATAGTACTTTAATAACCACTGATTATGATTTAAGGTACCAAACCAGAACGGCCCGACTTCATAGGCGCACCTTATGAGTTTTGGGTTGGATCAAATGTTGGCATTGGGACCAGTGTTGGCCAAATACGTGTCAACGATGCCATGGACAAGGCTGATGTGTCTTATGATTTACTACATGGATATGAAGAGGGTGGTGTGTATCCAAAATATGTAATAATTATTTACTCAAAGTAAGCTCACATTTTGAAAAAAAAACATAGCGCATTTCATGGTGTATGTTCAAGTTACTACTTGAACAAGATACATCTGTATACAAAAGCGACAAAGATACTCTTACTGACTTACAAACCCATTTATATTTCCGAGAATTTCTCAATAACTACTGATTTCATGAATTAAAGTGGCAATAGGCTTGCCGTTCGGTGGCAACCAATGAAAAATCCAAATATCCTTAAATAGCGACCACGCCGTGGAAGAAATAGTCTTACAGGCTTTGATTTGGGGAGTCTATTTTAGCAGTGGACTACAAAAGGCTAAACAGAAGGAAAGACTGTCCGGATTTGGATGCGGTTTATTTGAATTCATATATTTTGCAAGATCCATAAGATGAAATGAAGGCATGTGAAACTAAATAACAATAAACGTTTTTTTCAGTACCATTCGCCGTCGAAGAACGTTCCGGTGTGATAACGGTTATAGAAGAGTTATCAAAATTCAATCGGCCAATGTACGACTTCGAAGCGGTGGCTATTCAAGAACGACTGAACACCACAATATCAACCAACACCACAGTCCACGTGGTCGACGTGAATGACGAGAGAGGTGTCTTTTTGAAGTAATTATTAACTCTTTATATTCTTACTTTTAACCTTTTGATTCTCAATAACGGCATTTTATTCTTTAAGGGGAACGCAGTCGCCGTTGGTGTTTCGAGTCAAAGAGAATGTTGCTGGGGCCACTATTGGACAAGTATTCAACGTGAACATAAGTGCTATGCCGCTGAATAACAGTGGGAATATCCAATTCATTATCGCCAATCAACTGGATGTGACGGATGATATTGCTATAGGTATAATTTTTTCATAATTTCTCATTTGTTAAAAAGATAAACAAAAAAAGTTATAGACCAGTAGCTAAGAAGTTAGCTTCTTAAAAGAGGACCAGGTTTGGAACTCGGTGGCGAGTTTTCCGTCATGTGCGATTTATAAAAAATAAATGTCACTTGTTGTAAGGCTGATGGAAAACATTGTGAGGAAATCTGAGAGGCATGTTTTTCCAACCCTGTAAAAGCATCCTGACCCTGCAGTGCACTAATAGATTGCATTAATTAATAACTAGGCCGTACATAATAATTGTTTTTATTATTTTTAGGGCAAGATGGTACAATATTTGCTCAAAAACCACTGGATAGAGAAAAAAGAGATACCTATAGAATGACAGTAATTGCGGAATTTAATAAAGGCGTAATATCCGGAGCAGGGTTATATCAAGTGACGATCTATGTTGAAGATGAAAATGACAATCCACCGATATTTGAATTGTTAACTTACGAAGGTTTCATCACTGAGAATTCTAAAAAAGGTACAGAAGTAAAGATGACTCAAAAAATACACGCAAAGGATGCTGATATAGGACAAAATGCGATATTCACGTATACACTTTTCGGAGACGGTCACGACTTGTTTTCTGTGAACGAAGAAACTGGTGTGGTTTCCTATATTGGTGATAAATTAGACCGGGAAGAAAAAAGCGTTTATTTACTAAAAATCGTAGCAAGAGATAAAGGAGGCCTTAGCTCAGAAACAAAACTGACAATAACAGTTTTAGATGAAAATGATAACGAACCAACTTACAACCAAATTATTATCCCATTTGGTGAAAACATAGAATTATTAGAACTCGATGAAAAGACATCTGTTAAAATTTATAGAGAAAAAAGGCATGAATTTAATGGAACTATCATTAAAGTTGAAGCTAAACCTAAAAATAAATTTGCGGTCGCTTCTGACTCATCTGGACCTATGTTTGTTGTACCAGAAAATGTCGCTATTGGTTCAACTATACTGAAATTAAATGCTTTAGACATGGATAGTGGTCCAAATGGACAGATAAGATACGAATTCGTGTCTGAAATATTCATGCCTCCGTATGCCATTCCATCTAACGCAGCTCAACTGAAAAGATTTTTTGTAATAAACGAAAGGCATGGACATATTGTTGTTGCCAGAGCACTACCACCAGAATCAGAATTTAGATTGAATGTGTCCGCTTTAGACGGAGGAGAGCTAAGTGACCATATAACAATCAGATTTTTTGTCAAAGATGTGAATGACCACTTTCCAATGTTCAAAAAGTCGTGGTACACATTTAATGTAGAGGAAGCTCAGTATAGTCGAAGAGTTTTAGGTAAAGTAGATGCGACAGATGCCGATTTTGGTCAAAATGCAAACCTTACATATTACATTCAACCTTTAGGAATAGATATACCTTTTGAAATATCACCACTCAGCGGAGTCTTTAGTGTGAATGGTGAACTAGATAGGGAGAAAGAAGATAAATACACTATTACAGTGGTAGCACAAGATAACGGTCTCGAAAAGAAACTATCTTCGTCCGTCAGTGTTGAAGTCCAGGTTTTGGATGTGAATGACAATGCACCGAAGTTTTTCGCATACGACGAGTTACTAGAATGGAAACATCCTGAAGCGGATGAGATTTCTAACCATAATTACGAATCTGTGATGATGTTACCAGTTTATAAAGTATCAATGGAAGAAAACGCCCCTATTGGGTCTGTAGTCAAAAGAGTGTATGCGAATGATTCAGACTTTATTGGTAATGGAAACGGTTTGATTTTATACAGCTTGCCGCAGCGAAAGAATCTGCTCAACATTTTTGCTATTGATTCTAAGGAAGGGATTATAACTACTACAGGCAGATTGGACTATGAAAGCCAAACGGTGCACAATATAACTGTAATAGCATCTGATTTGGGATCGCCTAGCTTGAGTTCCACAGCAATAGTCATGCTCACAGTCAAAGACATTCCCGACGACATAGAAGTGTCTGATAAACCAGTATTCATATCCCGATATTATGAATTAGAAATAGAAGAAAACGTTCACACTCCCGTCGAATTGGTGACTTTGAACCTCACAGAGTATTACGAGAGTTTTAAAATGAAGTACTTCATTTTGAATGAAAACGACACTGATGTCAAAAAGTCTTTCGTGATTGACCCACGAAATGGCACATTGTATTTGGTAAGAAGCCCAGACAGAGAAGCAAGAGATGTGTATGAGATTATTATAAGAGCAGAGAGACAGAAGATTAGTAGAGAACTCCCTCACATGATATACCCGGTGTCTGATGATGTGTTGGAAGGGATGACGAAGTTTGATGTAAAAGTGGTGGTGAGAATAAAAGATGTGAATGATAATGCCCCCAGATTTGTGAATGGAGGACGACCAATGGTAACTGCTATACCAACTACAGCTGCATTTGGATATGAAGTTATTCAATTGGAGGTAAGTGTAATGGATTCGTTTAATTACTAATTTTAAATAACAGTTTAACCTCATTTTAAATTAAGATGTATGGGACGTTTTAATAAAATGCACGAGAAGTTAGCCTATTATAGTACTTACAGGGTGTAGCACCTTGTTTCGCTTAGACGTCGCTAGCTTCATGCCGTGCAATAATAGGCTACTTAAGCCTCGTAATCTATAATAATTGTACACTGATCATAAATTAACTGTTTCAGGCAACAGACCCAGATACGGGCATCAACGCCGACATCCGTTACCAAGTCATCAACTCGGAAGGCGCGAGATTCACCGTAGATGCGGTCTCGGGGCGGGTGCGGGCGGCGGGTAGCTTCCTACGCGATGCGGGAAGACTTATAGGCTTCGATGTTAAGGCTACTGATAGACGAGGCGCTGATGATGGGAGATCCGCCATTGCTAATGTTTTTGTGAGTATTGTTCATGAAAATTCTCAGGTGGTAGATATTTAGATATTGGCAACAATCTTGGAAGATTGACGGGAACTAATGATCTTAGTTCGATTGTTGCGAATGTAAGTATGCGGTTTTTGAATAGTAGTAACTGGGGCGAAAATCATTAAAAAAAGTTTAACAAGTCTGACCTATGGAAGAAATCTATGGAAGAATGGGCCATCGGCTATTGAGTGAATTAGGTGGGGATTGACGGAGAATTAAGGACGGTAGAACATCTATTGCTATGAAAGTATTAAGTTTAAAAAGATTAGAACTCGGTGGTAAGAAAAATCACATTCGAGAAAGGGGCAATAACACTGAAAACTCTGATTTAACTCAAAAAGTTGGAAAAACACCGAATTAATTTTAAATGGTTGCGAAACACTGATTTCTTTTAAAAAAGGTTGAGAGCCACTGATCTTATGTTCTTTTATCATTCATTTGCTATTAGAATATAGGTAACATTTGAAGAAAATATCATACCATACTAATCGAACTTCCACCTATAAATATAATGCGATCTTACGACAAGCTCCTTAGATGGCATTATTGGGAAACTTTTCCTTCATAAGTTCTAGAATAGAGATTCGTAAGCTGCTTAACGTCTATTACCGATGACATCTGCTGAATTGATTCTTGCTACATATCCATCAATTTTCTAGTTCTCTTTATGACGACCTGAGTGGCCTAATGCTTAAGTACGCTGCACGGAGGGTCCTTGGTTCGATTCGCAGCAGAGCAGAGATTTGCATTATAAATTTGAATTTCAGTTTCAGTTCTGCGTGTGTACTTCTGGTCTGGGTACTTATGTTGTGTTAGTCCATGGCACCGTAATAGTTTGAAGCGATATTTTTTTAACTCCTCGAGTAAGAGGCCACATTCTTAGCCGCTGGGCCATCACGGTATATTAAAACCAGTTTTCTTTATTAACAGGTTTACGTGCTAGATGAGAGCAAACAACTGGTGCTGGTGGTAGCAGCCAAGCCCATGGAAGTGGAGAGAGAGATGGAGAACATCACGCAGTTCCTCTCCAACATGACCGGCTTCGACATCAGGATCAGGGGGCTGGAGACCAGCTCGAAGACCACCATGGATGGATATGCGTAAGTGTTGTATACTTTTTACCTCTCCGGGGGGAATTCACTACAGCATCGAGTCACTATGAGAAGGATGCATTTAACGTGCCAACGTTAGCGACAATATCTTATTGAAAATCCATTTCTCACTTCTTTTGATTTTTTAAATGATAATTGATTTTTTGTGGTAGCCTTTCATCATCACATTTATTTATTTCAGGACGGACATGTTCATATATGCCGTAGACCCAATGTCCAACGCTATTATTGACATGGACATATTGCAAAAGTAAGTCACTGAAGTTTTGATTTTTCCTTTTTATATAGCTTTAGTTTTTTGTTCACCAAAGGCCTCACATGCCTTTGAGAATATTATGGAGAACTCACTCACCTTTCCTCGTGATGTTTACCTTCACCGTTACAGAAGATGTCATTTATTTTGTATTAATTTACATACCTAAAAACCATGAAGATTCCAGCCTAAAAATTAATTTCCTCAAAATGTTTCCAGATCGCTACTCAAAAGAGAACTGGACCTACGTCACGACCTCGTCGGGTTCAAAGTTCTCGAAGTGGGAGACACGGCCATGGTCCAAGCTCGATCCGTGAAGATGCTCAGTACAATGGAGATCAGTGTGGTGGCGTTGGGATGTCTGGTGTTCATTGGCGCCTGTACCACCGCTATTTGCATACTGTGCGTGAGAAGGACTAGGAAGTGAGTTTGATTGAATTTAAATAGTCACAGTCATATAATATAACGTCGGGCGCGGTCAGTACCTGGATGGGTGATTGCTAGTGGCGAATTACACGCGCTTCTTCGGAGGGTACGATTAGTCAGACTATTGTTATCGATACGATAGCAGTCGTTTAACTCTGTCGAATGCCAATGGGCGGTTTGCAAATATCCGACCAGGCCTCCTCCTGTTGTGGGGAGAGACTCGCGCCCAGCAGTGGGGCGTAAAAAGTTTGCTGCTGAATTATAAATCGTAAATACACATTGTTTAAAAAACAGCTACAATTTGCATAATCTTCTCATATACCTATAGATTTGAAAATACAGTTCTGAGTTGATTTTATTGCCCATACGTTTCATAAACAGTTCTTTACATAAAGTAGATTAAAAATTACACAATATAACAATGCAATTACGACTCATGTGAAAATATTTAAATTTCGATCAGAAGTTGTTTTCTGATGACAATTAAAGCGCCAATCCTAAAACACGTAAACCTATAAACAACAAAATAAATTTCCTTGATCAGCAAACTTGTGTAAAGTTAAACTTACCCGAATCGTCTCCAAATTCTTTGCACAGTTTTATCTTTTCCAAACTTCGTAACCAAGTTGTTCAGTACTCTGTCTCTTATTAGTCTTATCAGTTGCTTTTAAACTGTTACTGAATTCTGTTGTTTGAAGGTAAGTGACGTTTTATTTTCTACCGTTGAATTTCAGACACCATCATCACCACAAACGAAAGCGTCCTCCACACTATTTCATGTAAAGGCTTTGCTGCCTATTCAAATATTCAATGCATGACGCGATAGTTTGATACAATTGTTATTTAATTTATTTGACTCAATATTTGTTAGTATAGATTTTGTTAATTTTAAATAAACATTCTTAAAGTTCCATGGTCTATTATTTCTGTATTCCTCTGTATTCTCTAGCACAATAATATTGTAAATTACACCTAGATCTTCTGTAAATTTTCTGAAATTTGAATCTTTTCTGGAGTCGTACTTGAATTGTTATAGAATGGTATTGAAAATGACGTCCATATTATTTTCTCAATCACATGGTTCTGTTACGGTAATTCCAACTTTATTATAACGAACCTAACAATTAAATAATACTCACTATAAGTTCCAACGTGATAACGCCAATTAAGAATTTTCCTATCAGTCTTCTGAATCATGTGCCACTACCTTACTGTCTATAAAAACTTTGTTTTGATCTATGATCAACTGCGAATTTTAATGTGCGAGCATTTTTCAACTTAATATTACACCAACATTAAAATTCATATTTCTCTTGTTTATAACTTTGACATCAAGCGCTTAGGCATATGGGACAACAAAACGTTTCGTAATTAAACGAATGTTTTTCGTCTCTCTATTTGAAATCTTTAAACGAATCACTTACTGAAATCTGTTAATTTCTTTGCATTAACGGTAACGCATGTAAATAAAATTTATAATGAAGTCATCACAACGTTTAAGCCTAAAAAAATTAGCCGACGTCATTTTCACCGTTTCATAAGCCATTTCGCGCTCCAGTGTACATATTATTATATTAACACTAAATTTCCGTTGACTGACACTTCTTCTATCTTTTGCCTTAACAGAAAACGCCACAAACCATATCCCCAGCATCGCCTTAACGCTTTCTCAGCTGAGCACTTAACTAAGTTCGGAGGGCTCTTTCCGTCCGGAGGCAACCAGTGTCAGGAGCTCAACCAGTCTTACAGCGAAGCGGATTCCTATATTGACGTCATCAATCAAAGCACTTTAAAGAAGACCTGTCCACATGGCAACACTGTGGAGGAGTTCGGAAAAGCACATCAGAAGTGCGTCAAAAATCAGTTCGAAGCGAACGGAACTGAAGGCTTCAACCAAAAACATGAGCGGATGTGTATCAAGTTCAATCAAAGACCCTTGCAGAAGAGGTAAGATTTATCACTATGTTTTTTACTTTGAGTTATATATCACTGGTGACTGAACTAATAATACATTGTAAAAATTAAATAGAATGAGTGATTTTGATAGTTACGGTAAAAGGAGTACAGGCCATACTAAGGTACATCGTAAGGAATGATGACCTGAAGAAGACGGCGGGATGCCAGGGCCAAGACCGGGCGGAGTGGCGTCAATTAGGGGAAGCCCATGTCCAGCAGTGGACTACGAAGGGATAAAAGGAAGGAAAGAATTTTATATGCACACTGCACAGGATTTAATATTATTTTTTTCTAAATAAGAGAACATCTTTTTTTATAAGTTAGAATTTTCATATGTTTAATGGTTGGCACTGGTTTACGTCAGTAATAAACATTGTACCTTTTTGTTGTTTACAATCGATTTAATTCTTGTATTTATAGTAAAGTCTTGTAATAGTGAATATTTTGGTGAATTTCCTAATTATATAGCATTAGCATAAACAAGAGCCGAAAACAAACAGCTCACGCTTCTATTTTGAGTTAAGCGTTTAAGTAAACCACGAAATTGAACGATTACAGGATCTCAACCGGGATTATGTTTCGTTCCTTTGTTTTCTTTAATCAAATAACTCTAACAAACAACCGCCTCACTAAACTTACTACTAACGATTACGTTGTTTACTAATGCTGTACTGTTTGAAAACACAGTAAACATGTTCGTTTTTGTTTTAAAAATAATGACAAGTGTCTTAAGTAAAATATGTCTTTAAAAACTACCTACTTTTAACACTATCAATTAAATAAGAAATATAAAGAATTAACCTAGTCACACAGAACTACTATTGAAGAGGAACCGTTCCCGATAGAAAACAAAAAATTGGTGTGAACAGAACCGTAAAGCCGGTTTCAATAATAATTCTTAGAATATGTATAGGGCTACTGCGGTTTGGTTACCAGGCAACATAGTATGTTATTTCAATGATAGGTATTAATTAGAATAATACTTTGGCAACTACATAGGGCTATTCATACGTGTATCCTAAACCCACCGTAACTCACACTAACACTTCTAAACACGTCTAAACATCACTGATCGTATATATGCTACAAGTCGACATAATCTGTTCCATACTCCACAACAACAACAACAACACGGTAACACTCGGCACACAGGAAAGGGCAAGACACCTCGATAACGTCAGTGAATTCCAGTGGACAGGACTCGGGGATAGCTGAACGATGCCCCTGCGGTCAATCTTCCACACACACCTCGGAGGAGAGCAGCGGGTGAGTGGCTTTGTCCTATTTGTCAGTAACCCATTACGCTGGTAGCACACCTCCAGCGCGAAACCGCGAAGGAGGAATGGCGGAACGCAGGCGGAGATGTGAGCGGCGAGAATTATAGCCAATGAACGCGTTAGAACAGCGCAGTTTCGCGAATGTTCGCCCGTCATACAAGTATACAACGGACAAACGGTGGCGAAACTTCCGCGGTTTCGCTACTTCTATTACGCGGGGAGGTGTGCTAACGCGGTTAATGACTCACTACAAAGTCGGGTCTCCTCACACAATGAGAGGGATGTAGGCCGCCGTCCACCACGCACGTTGGTGGACGAACATACCGCGTGAGAACATTTTTTTTTGTGAACTCTCAGGCATGCAGATTGCCTCACGATATTTTTCTTTCAATAAGTACAGTAGCGAGTTAACTTGCGACATCGGCGAGTTAAGTCACTATTGCCGTTTGAACGGCAAAAGCGAGTTAAGTGGTAAGTTGTTGGTTAAGTTAAGGTGAATAGATCGCGATCCTATTTTTCGGCGAGTCCAGTGCGAAGTAGCCCCCTCT
Organism: Erynnis tages; assembly: GCA_905147235.1. Classification (NCBI taxonomy): domain Eukaryota; kingdom Metazoa; phylum Arthropoda; class Insecta; order Lepidoptera; family Hesperiidae; genus Erynnis; species Erynnis tages. The sequence continues at coordinate 484,332 of LR990079.1, forward strand.
CTCGGGTCTCCCGCACCCCGCCAATTGTAGATGGGCCAACAACCGACGCTAATAATTATAGTCTTCCTCTCGGCAACTTATGACTACTCACTAGCCTACGTTTGGACGCTACTTACAACTTATTACTTAACTGACCGATTTCTTAACTCGCTACTGTACTAATTGAAGTGTAAATCGGGCTTAACAGAAGGTGACATTTAATTTTATAAAGCGCACATAACTAACAGCACATGTCAAGGCGGTAGTGACCATTTCAGGCCCGCATTGGCGTTTGCTATTCATTAACTACGAGTATGAAGAAATAAAAAAGGCGCAGTTCATTTAAAGTTCAGACTACATAGTGGTTGCCGCAGATGCCTTATTTGAGGGCAACATTTTAGTTCTCATCATTGTCATCCAATGTAGGCGGTAGTGACAACTTGCTTGAAATTGCCGGCTATTAATTATCTATAAAGAAATCAGAAAAGCACAATTGTTTTAGAATACAGACCACAGATGAAGTTCTGCAGAGATGCAGCGTTCAGTAATTTCGCTTTAACCAATGACGTTCCTTAACCAGGTGCAGTTACGAAGACTCACTGAAATCGAACCACAACCAGGACCGGTCGAAGCCGTACCCAAACAACGAGCAGCGGTTCCTCAGACGAGCTTCCTTCGGCCACCAGCCTCTGGACGCACGCCGATACAACCACAGACGACAATCCTTCTCGGAGAACCTCCAGCGACACTTCCCACCCTTCGACAGAATCGGATCCGGAGGCAGGATTACCAAGCAAGTCTCTACACCGAACGTAAACATGCCACAGTCATACTTCTTGAACGGAAAGAAGAATTACAGAAGAAAGGAGGTGCTCAATGAGCCGATGATCGACTACGATCACAGCGAAGCCGAGGATCTGTTCGACATGAAGTTGAACAGGAGAACGAGCGGGAAGAAGGGGAGGAAAGGGAGTTTCATGGAGCTAGGCGGTCAGGCTGCGGTGTTTGTGGCGACTCCTGCTGCGGCGGAGATTATGAGGCGACAGGGGAGTGAGCGACTCATGTTTGCGAGACCAATGCCGTGAAAGACTTACCTGAAATAGTGATGAGGAAGATGCTTAGAAATATTATGTTCGAGGTGGTTTGCCACTTGTCTAAGCGTGCTGACAGCTTAACATATCTACTAATGGCAGCTCGATACGATTACTTGTTTAAGTCTATACTCGAGGAATTCAGACTAATATGAAAACTGATAAATAAACGTAATGGTTGGATCAAAAAATGTAAGACCAATGCCGTAATACAAAGACTTACTTAGAATAATATTGGTAAAAGTGGAATACATATTATTATTGTTGGCTAATACTTGGGATTTCAGCCTGATACCCACGGAGCAGAAAATAAATAAATAATTATATTAACAGCAAAAATATTCATAAGAGATGAAAGTCTTAGACTTAGTTCAATAGTTAATCGGGACATTAGGCGAATTTATCAAAAGATCTAAAAATATTTTGAAGGTCAGGCTCACTGAAACTAGAGGTTACAAGTTATACAATGCCAATAAAAATAGATATTTTTTATGCCTGAACATTTGGGAACAAAAAGAATGTATTTGTGCTATTTATATTTTTTAAGGACGCTGTTTGAAAACCGTTAGAAATGACGTGTAAGAATCTATTACTCGATTCTCCTACCGATATATCTTAGTTTTATAAATTGTCTATTATGTAAATACTAATACTAATTACTAAAAACTTGACAAATAATTAAATCCTGTCCATTAAACCTAAGTGTGATAACGTACTATAATGATTTAATTTTAGTTACTTATTTGTAAATTGTATATTTGTAAAATTGTAAATATTTCGGCTCGTTTGTAGTTAACATTGACAATACTCGGAACTAGCGTGTAATTTACACATAACACGATGTCATAAAATTAACTAAATTTTATTGCATTCCCTTATTTTTAATTTTTATTTTTTTGGTAGAAATTGTATTTATTGAAAAATTGTAGATAATCTAGTTTGCATTAAGCGTGCCATCTGCAAGCGGAAAAAGTATTTTTAATCTAAAAAATGTCTTCAACTTAAGAGCAGATAAGTAATTTTTTTAACTTGGAAAGCTGGCAAATGAAGTAATAAAATACTGCTAATGTACCCCAAGTGGTACATTTTTACGTTTTAAGAATTTGATGGCTTAGATTTTACCGCCTTCGTGATGAAATAATTATATGACTAACAATATAATTTTACTAATATTTCCTACTCAAATTACTTGAAAGCGATACAAGAATTGAAAACAGATTCTAATAAAAAAAAGATATTTTAAATAAGTCGAATAATTTAATAGAAAATACTCCATTTAGTGAAGTGTACCTTTATGAGAAAGTTTTAGTCGTCTAGTGTAGAGCATCCTAGCACAACCTCAAAAAGTACCTATTTGAGGTTAGTAGCTGCTTTAAAGTGTCTCAACACTCACTTATATTCTTGTTTTATGTAAACAAGGTACCATTTGTACCTTTGTAAATACTCATAATATAATTTTATCAGATACAAAAACATGTAAATGTAAATTTGTTAAGGATACAAAATACAATGAAATTAATAAACGGTTGTTTTATTTTGATAACATTCAGGAACCCTTGTACTGGTTGAGTGCGTTAGAATTATTCACAGAAACGATTTTGGTGCCGGCTCGAAGTGAAACGATTTGTAAAGTGCCGTTGAACCGTTTCTGAAACGATTTGCATATTATTTAAATCGTAGGATAATTTTTTTCAGCAAAATGCGATATTTTTATTAGGCCTTCATCTAAAAATGTTATTGAAAGGTCCACTTTTTAGAACATAATTGCTTTTTATTTCATGCGTACTAAAACTATTAACCCTTTAACCGCCAGGTCATGTTACAAAAGTGATTTCAAGATTTAAATGACAAACACATAAACGTAAATAAATAATATCATTACATATCAAGATAAAGTAACCTCACATTTGGTATAACATAACATAAATTCAGATTATTACTTATCGCTTGTCATTAACCCATTAATGACCCACTACGGTCGGGTCTCCTCTCACAGTGAGAGTCAACGTAACGAGTAACGCCGAAAAAAAGTAAATTCAAAGTAGACAGGTCACTGCTACCATTAACCAGGATATCTTATTCTTACTCCGCCCACTCAGTAAATAAAATTATAAGTCATAGAAAAGTTATGAAAAACAAGAAAATGAATAATAGCACGAATAAATGAAGAATCCTCTCGAATATTTACTTAGTCTGTAAGTTACTGTGTTTTTTGTTGTTTTAGAGACTTTTTGTTAGATAGAAGAAAAAATAATAATGATGTTATAACTTATACCTTTGACTTTTTTTGTGAACTCTCAATTATGCATATTTCCTCCTTGTCAGTAACCCATTAATGACCCACTACAGGGTCGGGTCTCCTCTCACAATGAGAGGGATGTAGGCCTTAGTCCACCACGATGGCCTACTGCGGGTTGGTGGACTTCACATGCCTTTGAGAACATTTTTTTTTGTGAACTCTCAGGCATGTAGGTTTCCTCGCGATGTTTTCCTTCACCGTAACAGCAGGTGATATTTAATTTTATAAATCGCACATAACTTTTATTACAAAGTCATTGGTGCGTGCCACTGGGATTCGAACCCGGACCCCTCGATTCGAGGTCGAATTCTAAGCCACTGGGCTATCACCGCTGTATTTCCTCCTTACATCCTTATTAAACATAATTTGCATGACTAAATCAGAATGTCCTCAGAACACTCCAACGTGTGTACACTCAAGTCATCGACGACTACGCCGAAGTCAACGCCCTTACTGGAAATCTTTGATACATTTTCACGTAATTCACGCGACGTGAGATACAAAACTAGGTATTTTATAGTATTTGAGTAGTCATGTAGGCCACCACAAATCTTCCTTTAGGTATTCTTGACTATTGGCCGCGGCGAAGCGTGCATAACCCCGCTGCTTCGAGTAGATCGCAAGCGATTGAAAGGCGCGGTCAGTACCTGGATGGGTGACCGTGGTGAATTAAAATACGCAGTTCCTTCGGATTGAACGTTAAGCCATCGTTCCTAGTTGTAATCGATACGATAGCCGTCGTTAAATCTTGTCGGAAGCCCTGTGGGCAGTTTGAAAACATCAACACGGGTTGGCCAGTAACCCGTTTCCCCACCAATCCGCATTGGAGCAGCATGGTAGAGGGTGCTCCAGACCTCCCCCTGTTGTGTTGTGGAGAGAGTGAAAGAGCCCAACAGTGGGGCAAAAACCCCACTTTTGCAGTTTTTTTTTTTTTTATAAATGGAGCAAGCACACCCGGGCAACCTGATGGTAAGTGGTCACCGTCAACCACTGACGCGTGTAACACCAGGGGGGTCGCCAGTGCGTTGCCGGCTATGAAGGAGAGCGTTTTTCCTTCCAGCCCTTCTTCAAGAAGGGCATAAAAAAGCACAAATAATAAATCTTCTTCTTGTTAGGTGTTGCAGCCTATTTGCCTTGGAGAGTCTTTCTACTATCCTTGGAAGACCCTTTAATTCAAATTGACAAGGTGTAAGGATATAACGTACTTAGGCATAATAAAAAAAACTTTTCCCGCGTGGAAAGCGGTTTAGCTCTTAAGGAAACTAGGTACTCTAAAATACAAAACTGTTATCGGACGGATAACACTATGCGTTCATAAAACGGTTATCGTTTCCACCCATCTCAGGGTATGGGTATGGGAAGCCGATTGTGTAAAACTTGGCACATATTGATACGTTAAGGTGTGTTCAAATTTGTGAACATTATATTTGAGGCACAAAATGCTTCTCAAGATTTTGATATATATGTCTGTCAGTAGGATGATATAAAAAATATTTCAGATCTATTTCTTAAATGTTAAGATGATCACAATACGGTGTCTGTACTTGGTAGACGTTCAATGAAAATATTGTATATTACATAATTATACCCGACTCTGCTTTAGGTCACTAGGTGAAGAACCATTTGTTAGGTGAGTTATCTTGTAGTGCCGACCACTGCACTTATAAATAGCACCCTACTCTATATCATAGAGTAGGGTGCTTTGAGTGGCTTTGACGTTAGTAGATGATTTGAAATTAGATTAGATTGACAGGGATTTCAGTGCCAAGCGACCACTGAATATTAAATACATCTCGTCTAAACATCAAACGTTTGAATCCTTCATTTTTTCCGAACTCATCTTTTCCGTTTACAACTAAGTATTGTCAGTACCCATTAATGACCCACTACAGGGTCGGGTCTCCTCTCACAATGAGAGGGATGTAGGCCGCCGCCCACCACGCTGGCCTACTGCGGGTTGGTGGACTTCACAAGCCTTTGAGAACATTTTTTTTTTATGAACTCTTAGGCATGCAGGTTTCACGATGTTTTCCTTCACCGTAACAGCAGGTGATATTTAATTTCATAAATCGCACATAACTTTTATTACAAAGTCATTGGTGCGTGCTAGTGGGATTCGAACCCGGACCCCTCGATTCGAGGTCGAATTCTAAGCCACTGCGCTATCACCGCTGCATCACTACAACTAAGTATGTTTTTCTATAATCCATCTTCTTTTTAAAGTGCCTCTTCAACTAATAAAGGTTGACAATGAGTTTGCTAGAGTCGTCCTTATTATTTGCACGTATCTCTAACCTTATGGGCATGAAAAAGCTTACATACAAGTAATATAAGATTCAGTAACTAGGTCCATTGAAGGGTGATGGTTATGGAACACATAAAAGGGTTTATGGCGACCAAGCGGCGTGTTAGTAGAAGTTAGTAGGGAGCGCGTTAGTAGATAATAATAAATCTAGTTTTGTAACTGAAAGTTGATGATGTTTTTATGGAATAGTAGCATAGCACCTTTTGATATTTATAGGTTTTGAATTACGTTACCTTGTCAGTAACCCATTAATGACCCACTACAGGGTCGCGTCTCCTCTCACAATGAGAGGGATGTAGGCCGCTGTCCACCACGCTGGCCTAACATTGGTTAGTGTTTCTTTTACATCATGGAGTGTTGTTTCGTGATGTTTACAGTTTACCTAGGACGTTCCCAGCGCCCTCGTAACCCGCCTTGAAATAAGGAATTTTACCTTCATCAATAAAACGTACCTTAAACTCATACACTTGTCTCAAGTTGTTAAATTGTGAACGATTCATTATTAATATGTTATTTACGGTCATAAAATGTCTTTAAACATGTTCTGTAGATACTCTTTACTATTTTAAGATCCTACTTCCTAAACAAGAATGTGTAAGCCATTCATTGAACTAGACTTAAACGTCTTCCTAAAAATACCATAAATACGCAGTAAACCTAAAAAATGAGCCGTAAATTAACGACGGGGTGGTCCGCCATTACCGTCCATTAATTTTTAACGGCCTCACGCTGTTTATGATCGTTCAGTTAATGGAATGACCACTTTTCCGTACCCCTGTTATTCCTTCAGGGAATATTTAACCTGAAGATCTTCAAACAATGGTCAGAAAAATAGACCGTACCAAACTATTGTTATTGACTATTATCCATATCTGTGATTTAACGCGGCGCATATCTGTATCGCCAGTGAAAATGAAAAATCCTAATTTTGGACTTAGATAGTCCAAAAACGCAGATATGGACTGCGAATAATTGAAAAAAGAAAAGTAAGATAACTGTACAAATTAGAGTTTGAGTCAGGATGATAGTGCGGAAGCCACCAGACAATACCTAAGGACCACCAGACAAATATTTAGATAATATTGCTTATTTCAACTACTTGTACTATTATGTATTCTGTGTTTTAACCAAGAATATTAATTCCACACATTTTAAACAAAATTATTCAACAAATTTCATTCATCAAAAAAGTGATGTCCGGTGCCTTTACTACAAATTATTTTAAAACTTTCGTTGTAATTGTTACAAGAACTTTCGAACTTCAACATGTCGCGTTTTAAATTCAAAAGTAGGTACCACAAATCAAAACTACTTTTTAAAGGAGAGTGAATCAACAGTGAAAATGACATGACGTGTTGATCACTTTATATTCAAAACAAATTCATTAAAAACGTCTAGGTTGTCTCAATATTGCCGGCGTCGACTATGAAAACAAACTGTAATGCTTTTCCTATCTGATCGCGCTTTAGTTGCGACCGCTAACTGAAATTGAAAACTGATAATGCAGCTACAATCTTTGTAAAGGACTTTGCATACGATCCGCTACCGATGAGACCTGAGATAGAAAAATGTATTATTTAATTTTGAGTTCAGAAGGACTGGACGAAATTTAATAAATAATTTAATAAATAATAAACAGGCGGGGCACAAGCCTTTTCACAGTTATCTAAAAATCAATAGCAAGTTACAAGATGACGTTGCATAGGATCCTCTACCGATGAAATGATGTGAATCATTCACCTAAAAAAGGTTTGCTTTTTTTCGAAATTTAAGACGGCGCCTTAAAATTGAATCTACCAATTTATGTATTAAGGTATCGATACCTTAGGTAATACGATAGTTGAATGGAAAAAATACACTTTGTTCTTTAAATTCTGATTAAATGAAGTATGATTAAATATGTAGGACTATAGGTACTATAGGTAGATAAAACAATTTGGGGTTCAGTAAGACTGGGCGAAATAGAATAAATAATTTCCAATTTCCTTTAGGATAATAACATTTTTATTTTTTACCAGGCTAGCATGAAATACGGATAGTGCACAAGCCTCTTTACAGTTATCTAAAAAACAATAGCAAGTAACAAGATGTCTCGAACTAAGTTCTGTTTGTGGCAAGTTCATCGACCCCGGCCGCTATTGGCTAACTTTCAAACTGATTTGGAAGTATCCGAAACTTCAGCAATACTTATGTAAACACTTTTTAACCGTCGTCATTGGGAGTACTGACATTTAAGAACTCAATTAAATGTAAGTTCTTAATTCTGATATCAGAAGCAGTCTTATACTCGTAAGTACTGCTAATGCGTTTCAATAATGCATACTTATTGTTAGAGGGCGTGAAGTGGGTTATGCTCACAAGTCGTACGACAATGGTCGGACATGGTCTCTCTCTCTACCTTTTATTCTTGGAGATTTCATCTATTCGGAAAATAAACCTTCCTTTGAAACCTATTTTTTTCAAATTAGATTAGGCTTCGAAAGCACTCGAGTATAAAAAAGCGTGTAAAAAAGAGCGAATAAATTCCGATCATAAGTACGAGTAACTATAAATTATTATGAAGTTCAAATCTATTTCTGATAAGTACGCCACTGATGGCCAAAGGACTATTTATATAGAATCTTGATGAGCCGATATTCCTCGTGATCCTATGTCGATAAAACTTTCAGCATCCAATCGGCTGAAAAAAAATATATGGGCCAGTTCACTGACATTTGCACCTGTTCCTGTTCCCATCGCTGGAATATGATAATTTAAGCAATTCTACTCTTTATTACCTTGTCCTAACTTCTATTTTGGTATAACAGTTCAAATGGTAACGCCATCAGTTGATAATGTTCCGTATTGTGATAATAATAGATGTGTTTTTGGTTCTTTGTCTCGTTCCATCAATCTTCTTCTGGATTCCATCGAATATCCGTCTATCCGGCTATTTCGGTACCAATGGAGAGGTCAGTAGCGTAAAATTGTAGTGGTCAATGAACCTTTTTAAAATATAGAACAATCGGAGCGACTTCTCGTGATTAGCAGTGAAAGCTTTCAGATTTTAAAAGACGGATCGCGAAATCTGTCGGAATATTATGACTGATGAGTTTAAGTGAAAGGAGTCAATGAACTTATCGTTGAGATTAAAAGTTTTTGCCTTTTCAGTATCCTGAGTCCATTTTAAGAAGGTTTTCATAATATTTTACATGAAAACCTTCTCAATTATTTTCCTAGAACTGATACCGTATCCCGAACTGCCGACTCTGGTTGATATCAATTTTAAAACACCTACGAGTACATGTTATTTTGATGCTGGTGAATATCAAAGGCAAAACATTCTTTTTTGAGGTACCTTGCAAAAACATGATTTTTCAAACGTTTTATAATCAAAGTTCAGTTTACCACCTGGCTAGCATCCTACTTCAGTTCAGGTTACCTGAACTTTGAGCCATAGTAGCTCGTCCGGGGAGGTAACTTACAGCCAGGTTCATAACCCGTCGTAAATCATTTTGTGTTTTGGCTGGCGAACGAGAGAGCGAAAAGAAAATACGCCTTCGAGATGTGTTGCTGGAGAAAAATGCTTGGGGTATCGTGGACGCAGTTCAGGACCAACGAGTCCATTCTTCGAGATCTCGGCATCAAGCAGCGTCTATCTTCCATAGTACAGGCTCGGATCGTTGCCTTCTTTGGGCATGTTTCGCGACAAGGAGTTGTCTCTGTGGAACGCCTTTTAAGGAAAGGTGGAAGGCACTAGAGCACGCGGTAGGCACCGATGCGCTGGACCGACTAAGTGAAAGCTACTATTAATAGCCCTCTCTATGAGTGCACAAGGAAAGCTGCAGTTCGGGAAGAGTGGCGACTAGTAGTTGTGACGAGTGGTTATTACACTGTGTGACTCCTGTGTACGTAAGCTGTGTATGTGTGTGTGTAGTAACATTACTCTATGTTGTTGTTGTTTTTAACCCATTAATGACCCACTACAGGGTCGGGTCTCCTCTCACAAAGAGAGGGATGTGGGCCTTAGTCCACCACGCTGGCCTACTGCGGGTTGGTGGACTTCACCTGCCTTTGAGAATTATTGTGAACTCTCAGGCATGCAGGTTTCCTCACGATGTTTTCCTTCACCGTAACAGCAGGTGATATTTAATTTTATAAATCGCACATAACTTTTTTACAAAGTCATTGGTGCGTGCCACTGGGATTCGAACCCGGACCCCTCGATTCGAGGTCGAATTCTAAGCCACTGGGCTATCACCGCTGTACTCTATAACTCAGACTAAGGGTCCTGTGCTCGACTGTTTTTACCCATTTCAACGGCGTGTACTGCGTCGTGAAAACGGATAAAAGTCCCAAATAGGTAGTCTTCGTTAACAGCTGGAGAAAAATTTACAACGACAATAATCATAAAGATAAAATAATCGTAAACGTTCTTCTACGTCTCAAAACTCAACACAGTATGATGAACCACTCAACAAAAATGTCACATACTACGGTTTTTCCATTTCATTTGTGAGAAACATTTTGGACTGTGTCGTTTGAATGTCGCGCATATTGGAACAAGTTGAATTTTATTGGTCGTGTCGTAATGGGTACATTTGTGTAGAAATTATGGTGACGACAATAACTCATGCGATTGATGAAATTGGCTGACATCTTCCATCTTATTTTATTTCTTTTGTGCAGTAAAGCCCGTAAACTAGCCCGAGAACTAAATCAAGTGTGAACCTCAAGTAGGACAGAAATTCTATTTGAGGCTGTACGTGAGTAAAGTCACCTCAAATAAAGTATCTCCAATAAATACACTTTTCCGATCGGAACATAAATTCTTGTGAATGAAGTGAAAGAAGAACTCACCATTAATTCTTTTCTTCTCGGGGAATTTCGTTTTAATTTCAATATTTTCATTTAAATTTGCACACTGTCCAATTTAATTTTATTTCTTTGGCAATTAAAACAACGAACACATTGTAATACCTACCTAAACAGGACATAGGTTTTCAAATACGTACTAGACCTCTAGTCGTCATAGCGGTGATAGCCCAGTGGCTTAGAATTCGACCTCGAATCGAGGGGTCCGGGTTCGAATCCCAGTGGCATGCACCAATGACTCTGTAAAAAAGTTATGTGCGCTTTATAAAATTAAATATCACCTGCTGTTACGGTGAAGGAAAACATCGTGAGGAAACCTGCATGCCTGAGAGTTCACAAATAAAAGTGTTCTCAAAGGTATGTGAAGTCCACCAACCCGCAGTAGGCCAGCGTGGTGGACGGCGGCCCACAACCCTCATTACGAGAAGGAGACCCGATCCTGTAGTGGGTCATTAATGGGTTACTGGCCCTAGACCTCTAGGATCAACGACCGGATAACCCAGTGTATCCCAGAATCTGAGTACCCATCAAATTTAAGTAAGTAGTTCGTCCAATGAGATACTTTACCACCAGCCTCTAACCCGTCATAAAGTAAGATATTCGTCATGCCGTGTGTTTTGGTTGGGTATGGATGCCAGGAATACTTAATTTGATGCGAACATCTTGCTTACATTGCTCTAGTGTTTCGATCGCTTGCGATGTACTCGAGCAGCTGGACTACGCGCGCTTCAGCAGGGCATAACGGGTTTGCATGTTTATAAAAATAAGAACAAATTCAGAACGTTTAAGGACTTACATAAATCTAATTGTATTGTATCCAGGAATGTGCATAAGCTGATATTTCCAAGATGTCGGCTTCATAAAAAAAGCCAGTCATTTATGGGAATGTCAGTTAGAATTTATAATTAAATTCCAATCGAAATTCAATCCCTGCCTTTTCATAAATTTAAAAGAACTATCAAATCAGTCCTGTGCCGAAAGGCCTATTATGAAACTAAGGACTATTTAGACGATAAGAAAGCGTGGGATTGAATAACTTCACTAGGCTATTTCTATACACCATGTATCAATATTCATTTGGGAGCGGATGGCAATGGGGCGATATTGACACACACGATAGCTGTCACGTGTGTTCCTTTATTGGGCCTAGTCATACTGCACCATAGAATAGTTCATACTTATTTTTAAAAAGAGTGCTGGGAGTTTTTTTCCGCCCGCTTTTTTCTCCTAGTCTACATTTTGCCTGAGGGGCGATCAAAGCGGATGTTTGTATAATGTTAAATGTAAGACGTTCATTAAGTGTGCATAAATTGTACCTAATAATGAATAAAAGCTTTTGAATTTGAATTTGAATTTGAATTTAGCTAGGTCTGCTTTTAACGGCGGTCTTTCAATAAAGACCAATGAACTTAAGTGCCGTCGGAAGTAATCTGCCAATTTCACAGCCATCATAAGGGCACTGTATCAGTGACCTCTGTCGCTTCGCAGAGTTTCTAATTATTATAATCGTCCGTTGTGCCAGTCAGGAGCGTGTGAACGATCTGCACCCTTCCGGCATAGCTTCCGGGCAAACAGTTTGATAATTAATGATTCTATTAATGATAATGATTAATTAATTAATTAATTAATGATAATGATTCTCGTATGAACTTGTCAACTTGGAGGCAATCTCCAGTTGGGTTCAACAATGTTTGAATTTTTGTGTCAGGTTATATACCTAGTATATCATGTTTATCTTACTTCTTGCAACAATATTGCAATATACATACACACGTCTGATAATAAAAGTGGTGTGGAGTGGTGATGCTGGTGCGCTGCAGGATTGACTCTCAGCGGAACAGAGCGGGTTGGTGGACTTCACATGCCTTTGAGAACATTTTTTTGTGAACTCTCAGGCTTGCAGGTTTCCTCACGATGTTTGCCTTCACCGTAACAGCAGCTGATATTTTATAAAGCGCAGATTATTTTTTTTACAGTCATTGGTACGTGCCGGTAGGATTCGAACCCGGAGCCCTAGAGGTCGAATTCTAAGCCACTGGCCACGTGAAAGATTAACAGTAACAAACGTCCATCCTCGCAAACTTTCACATAGACATAAGTACTCGTAAATGTATAAAGTTCTGTATACAAACACATCGATAAAATATTATACGGTAGTTCAGAACCCTTTAAGCGATTCTGTTTCCACAAAACAAAATCTACGTAGTCCCGGGCTCAGCCGGTAAATCCAAATTAGTTTCCAAACTTTCCTCAATGTAAGCATAAAGGTTCTATTTTCATAGTGAAATGCACCCGTCAGTCCGTGGAGTGCACTTCGTGAACAAAACATAAATATTGACAGGACGACGGAATCTGTCGACTGATGAGTCAATGGACTTTGCTTTAGGGAGTTATGGACTTGGCGGTTTGAACGTCGGAAAATTGTGAGTGCTTTATAAAGATCAAGAAAGTCGACTGTAAAGTTGGAAGATATCGTTCAATGTTCTTTGTGGGAAAAATTGGAGAAAATTGACAGCGAAATATTGACGAAGCCACTGGCTTCCAATTGCGACTTCATTCACGTTGATCTAAAATTTTGAACCAGAGAAGGATGAAGGATGCTCAAAAGAAAAGAAAAGAAAATAAAAGAATGCGCTTATTGTTGACTGTTACACGAGAAAGATATTACAAAAATTATAATAAGTTAAGAACAGTCTACCCTATGCGGGCATACAATAATTCTATCTTAAATAACTAATACTTATTTTTATATTATAATTATGTTAAAATTAGTTATGATATTATTTTAGCAGTCAAATTATTTATTTATTTTAGTATTTTTCCTAATCGAACTCATCGGCTATGCTATGTGCCACCCATTACTGGGTAAAGAGAGAAAAAGCCGGAGGAAAAAACTCTCGACACAGTTTTAATTTTTTAATTAATTTATTTTTGCGCGCGTTACTACTCGTACATTTGTGTGTACTACAGTGTAACAATCATCAATCCATTCAGCCAACCATGCACCCACCCTCTCAAATTATCGCATTTATAATATAGGAGTAGGGTTAGGATTACCTAATTTACATTTGGCCGCTTTCATACGAGTAGGCACTTTTTCGACAGTTCTTAACGTTTTCTCCTTCGACTACACGGATTAAAAGTAAGTTCGTTATTTTGAAGATACCTAATTTGACGTGTTTAGATTACGTAAACTCATTTATATCTTTAGGTCTCTCCGTCACACCGCCGATAAACAGGTCATAAAAACTGTATATGTTTCCCTGTGCCAATCTTTGCTATATTATTGTATCACTTCGTGGGGCGGCATGGCGAAATCGTATCTCATAGAAGTCGAAAGAGCACAACGAGCTATACTTAAAGTTGCGCTAGGACTTCCCTTCCGTTTTCCCACTGTAGAGCTTTATAAAAAATGGGATGTACTTACCGTTCGCCAAATTTTTATCCTTCACATCGTCCTTCAGAAACATTCCCAGCTCATATATACTCCCGAACTGAATAAAGATAGGCGTAGAAAAGGAAAAGTCTGCACTCAAAAACCTTTTAAAATATCCCTCACCCACAAATTCTATTGCTACCTCGGAACCTTTCTATACAACAAGCTAAATACAAAACTATCAATATACTCACAAAATCATCTAGCTTGTAAACAAATAGTCACTAATTATTTAAAATCACTGACCTACCAGGAAACAGAAGACCTTCTACACCCTGTAAAATAAACATAAACATCTACTAATAAAATACTCTACAAATAAAAATAAAATAAAATAAAAAAAATAATAATAATAATAAAATCAATAAAAAATCACACTCATCGCTTATCAACACCCCCCCAAACACACACACACACACACACACACACATACCCACACACCCTCACTTACACTCACACAGGCACCTTATTATTTAGATTTATATTTCTATGTTACATATCTATAAATATTTTGGTAATGTATTGTTTTGTAAAGTCCTAGTTTCTTCCGCGGGAGGGCACTGGTGACCTGTACCACAGGTATTCACTTAACCAAACTCAGGCACCAGGTTCTCACGCGTAGGGCTCTGGGATATATACACATAATTATAATATGTTCATGTTAAATGCTTAAGTTAAGTCCCTATGCTTGTGAGAACAAATAAATGTCTTTATTATTATTATTATTTCCTGGCATAGCTACACTTTCCAGATATTTTCCTGTCAGAACAGCGCCTAATTCTCAAAGGTTAAACAATTATCACGTGCCACGGCTGTGCATTTTATGATGGGATTACTGCTTGTTGATGTACGGTTCGTTGCCCACGCATTAAATACAATAACATCTTATCAACAAATATCAACAAATATCATCATCTTACGTTTATATTATTTGTAAGTTTTGTAAACGATCTTCGTAAACGTCACTTTCGTAAAAGTAATGTGCGTGTTTTAAATTGAATATAAGTTACCTGCTGTAATAGCGAAGAAACACATCCTGAGAATATCTGCATGCCTGAGACTTCTTCATAACGTTCTCAAAGGTACATGAAGTCCACTAACCCTCATGGGGAATAAATTCTATCTGAGGTTGTCTGCAGGTACTTTGCTACTCGTGAGAACTAAGATGTTCGCCTCAAATAAAGTATCTCCGGCAACCACCCTAGCACACAAGACATTACTGCCTTGTCAGTAACCCATTGATGACCCACTACAGGGTCGGGTCTCCTCTCGCAATGAGAAGTATGTAGGCCGCCGTCCACCACGCTGGCCTACTGCGGGTTAGTGGACTTCACATGCCTTTGAGAACTTTTTTTTTCTGAACTCTCAGGCATGCAGGTTTCCTCACGATGTTTCCTTCACCGTAACAGCAGGTGATATTTAATTTTTACAAAGCGCACATAACTTTTTTACAAAGTCATTGGTGCGTGCCACTGGGATTCGAACCCGGACCCCTCGATTCGAGGTCGAATTCTAAGCCACTGGGCTATCACCGCTACATTACTGCCTTACGATAGGTAAACAGTCCGGTATAATAATGGGAAGATGAAGAAAGTTTCTCAGTATGTTAAACTGTAATTTATGATACTCTCTGAAACAAAGAGACACACAACGGACGACTTCCTCGAACAACAAAATACAAATTATTGAAAAGACTAATCTTACAAATTAATGGAAAGACTAATCAATTATTCGATGCCGTTAATGGGGACAACGACCGTCTTCGTGATGCTAAATTATTAGCTTATTATCGTTATAGGCTGTAAATTCATTATGATAATGAATAATGCAGGGGCGTCGATTTATGGCTTAAGAAATTATTTGGAGCGGCTATTGAAAATCTTTTCATAATGAATGGGGCTATTTATAGCTGTCAATTAATCGATCGTAGATGATTAATTATTTTATAAACATGCATGTTGTTAGTAACCCATTAATGACCCACTACAGGATCGGGTCTCCTCTCACAATGAGAGGGATGTAGGCCGCCGTCCACCACGCTGGCCTACTGCGGGTTGGTGGACTTCACATGCCTTTGAGAACATTTTTTTGTGAACTCTCAGGCATGCAGGTTTCCTCACGATGTTTTCCTTCACCGTAACAGCAGGTGATATTTTAATTTCATAAATCGCACATAACTTTTATTACAAAGTCATTGCTGCGTGCCACTGGGATTCGAACCCGGACCCCTCGATTCGAGGTCGAATTCTAAGCCACTGGGCTATCACCGCTGTGCATTAGTTAGTTAACATGCATGTTAACTAATGTTTAGGAACTGCAGCTAGAGAGAAAAGACGTCACAAAGAGGAAATGTGTAAACTTGAAATCTTTTTGTCAGAAACTAGCCATTACCGGCATAGGTGTTGGCATGACAAAAGAAATCGATAATAAGGTTTACTTTTTTCTTCCAAAAATGTTCGAAGTAACTCGAAATGTCCCTATTCGAATATTTCAAATTAAAATCATTTATAGGCATCACGGAATGTCATCTCGTTCCGTAGACAACACTAAGCAAATGAAATTGCAGACACAATGTAAAATGCAAATGGACCCTCGGAAAACCTCTAAGGGCTTTATAATACCAACTCAAGAAAACATTCAGAGCCCTGTCTCAAGTACTAAATGGCGCTCGAGATTTGCAAATACAATTTTGAGAAACATGTCTTAACATAATGTAGGCCAAATACTAGCGGTGATAGCTCAGTGGCTCAAAATACTACCTCTTGTTCGAGGTTCGAATCCCAGTGGCACACTCCAGTGACTTTCTTAAAAGTTATGTTAGCCTGTCGTTAGAGAGAAATCTGACACTGAAGTGGGTAAGTCAGTGGGTCACTAATAGGTTAAAGATGAGGTCAAATAGTGTGAAGTCCACCAACTCGCATTAGACAAGCGTGGTGGACAAAATCTACATCTCATTGTGAGAGGGGACCCGACTCCTGAAGTGGGTTAAAAACGAGGTCAAATACAGATTTAGGTCACGCCTGATGGCATTATAATTGAAACAGTTTAAAAGTCTAATATAAGCGTAAAGTTAGGGACTCAATATCGGTGTATCGATTTGCCCAAACTTGAAGACCTGTGAGGCTTTCAAGGATACCTCAAAGTTGTGGGCACACTGTTGACATCGATGTTTGAAAACACACGCCACTATATTTGGTCTTAAAACATATAACTTGAATCAGGAATAACTTTAAATCAGGCGTTACTCTGCAGAAGTCCATTGTGATAGGTATTTAATTTTATAAAGCGGACATAACTTTTTACAAAGTCATTGGTGCCACTGGGATTCAAACCCGGCCTCTTTGATTCGAGGTCGCATTAAGCCACTGCGCTATCACCGCTTAGTTAGTCTTACTCTTTATGAGTAGCAAAGCACCCGCATACAACCTCAGATAGGATTTCTTCTCTATTTGAGGTTGGATGTCCTCGAATAGAGAAGAAAAGTTGGATTTGAGGTGGGCGTCCATGGGCTGCAGAGATCACTTAACTCAAGTGCCCCAAGCATGAACACTATCGTCAAAATATTAGTATTATTAACTAGTTTAGTGAAGGAAGACAGATTGACATACTAATGACTGACATTTACCGTACGAATACTTTGACAAGTGTTCATGCTTACGGCAAAGGTAGCCTGCTGACTGTTTGCTACTCAATTACTATAAAAATACTCTTTTTATATTTACAGTATTGCATGCTTCCTTCCTACCTTTCAGCCCTTGGCAGTCCACTGCTGGACATGGGCCTCCGATAATCGACGCAGCTCCGCCCGGTCCTGGGCCCTCTGAATCCAACGGTTTCCCGCTGCCTTCTTCAGGTCATCAGTCCACCTGGTTATTTCATGCTTAAAGAATTAAACGCCACGAAACTGCAGCAAATATAATAACGAGTACAGACGTGTTTTCGAACTAAATAGACTCTACGGTCTTTTGAGGGGTGATAAGACGACCGCCTTGGGGTTACCCGTTGGAATCAAAGCTTTAAGCTGAGACAACTTGTCAATTACTTGTGGGGTGTATTAAGCCTTCTGCTCCAAGGTACGGCTCCAAGATACCTCTGAAGATACGAGTAGCTAGGCGCTTTGTTTATTGGAGTTAGCTACATTAAAAAAGCTGGAACAAAAGAGAAAGAAAGCAAGTGCGTGCAGGATTCCTCAAATTGAGAGATTATATTTATATGAGTAGATGGAATTGAAGCGCATTAAATAGTTTCAGGTTCCAACAATGCTTTGCTTCTTATGAGGGACTAAGATAACTTTATTTGTCTTATCGTTTCCCAACTAAAAAAGAACATACTGACTTCTCGGCACACAATATCATCCTTCGTAACGTCTTTTCTTAATCTGTCGGGATACGACATAACCGACTGATAAACTAACACGACAAAATTGATACATAGGTCTCTAAATGGAGCTGTTATAAACAGCATGACAAATTTAATATACACAATAACATTATGGTAATACAAACTTGACGCGAGTGATTAATTATGTCGTCGAACGACTGGGCATTCGGACAATGGGTAAGACACGTCTTATTTCGATTTAATTAAAAACTACAGGACAAATAAACAAATTTTTACAGAGAACAAATAACTGGGCACTTATTAGGTCTTCGGGTTGAAAGTGCTATCTGTAAATGTATTTGGGGCAACGTGGGCCAGTGTGGCGGAAGTGGGTCTAGGCCGCAGTCTACTCGCGTATCTGGCGATGGAAGCGCCACATTGCAGTCGCACGGAACTTGTACCTATATCTACGTCCTACTCGCTTCCAGATGTCGCCGGTGTTTTATTAAATTCAGAGAGAGTTCCGAATACTTACTACCTATACGGTTATGTTGACAAGAAATCTCATTTGGTTTAGTGGAATGGACTTTCAAATGTTTTGCTTGCTGAATATAGCCTTTTGTTTTCACACCTGGCTACAGGACTTTTCCTAAAACATAACAATAGGCATACTAGGATTTAAAACCACATTCAAATATTATTTTAGGTTGGAATTGCATGGGTTGGATTTTCAGAGGGATGTTCGACTCATTTTTCTTTCTATGGCAAATAAATACAATTTTCGTTTGGACTCCTCACTTCCTTGAATTAACTGAAACAGTTCTAAAATAATGACCAACAACGAACAAGATCACGATACAGCAGCATATAAAAAAACATGTCCATTTTAATAGATATGCTGCAAACCCATTACCCATTAATGACCCACTACAGGGTCGGGTCCCCTCTCACAATGAGAGGGATGTAGGCCGCCGTCCACCACGCTGACCTACTGTGGGTTGGTGGACTTCAGATGCCTTAGAGAACATTTTTTTTGTGAACTCTCAGGCATGCAGGTTTCCTCACGGTGTTTTCCTTCACCGTAACAGCAGGTGATATTTAATTTTATAAATCGCACATAACTTTTATTACAAAGTCATTGGTGCCACTGGGATTCGAACCCGGCCCCTCGATTCGAGGTCGATTTCTAAGCCACTGGGCTATCACTGCTGCATGCTATAAAAAGTTCAGTTTCAAATAGGCAACTTCTTGGTGTATCCTCTCGTAGTAATTGGTGACGGTTATCACTTACCATCAGTTGGCCCGTCTGTTAGTTGCTTCAACATTTTTACTTGCCAAATAATTCGTGCGTTAACTCTTAAAGATTAATGATGTTCTTTAATCTAGGTAGTTTTCCAGCATCCACACTATCTCAACACACAGCTTCTTTGCTTCAACACTGAGTTATTAAGTGTAAAATAAAGAGTTACATTTTTAATGTAGTAAGAGTGACATTTTTCATTGAAGAAGATAAACAGTGACCTACTAAAGAGTAAACAAAAACATTTTGCGTATTGTAATCTCTCATGTGTGAAATTTTCTGAAAATTCCGCAATTTCATCTCAAATAACACATCTGCGTCTTAAACACACGGTAATCAAAACAACCAATTACAGGTGGAAAGGCTTGATTACGTACGCGTACGTAAGGCTTCCTACGCTCCCTTAACCTAAATACATTTGCTCCAATCTTTGGCCTAATTTTCCTCAAGTGCTTCTAGGTGTAAAAGACGATCAAGGGTCTAAGATAAACAAGATAAAGATAACTCAAGGGCAAGGTAAAAGTTAACTCTTTACCGCCTGAAGTGGTGAGAAAATAGCTTATTAATTGTATAGTAATTGCGTAGACAAAATAATTAAAAAAATTAACCCGACATCAAAAAGTATGAAACAAAATTAGTTACATACTTTAGGCCTACTATTTTTTGAGGTTGGTGACAAAAGTTAACTTAAATACAAACAAAATAGGTACTTGACGCAAATAATAAATTGCAAAAGATAAATTTTGTCAGTAACCTCAAAAATAGTAATAAATAAGCCAAAAGTATGTAACAAGTGTTATTTCATACTTTTTTGAGGTCGGGTTGATTTTTTAAATTTTTTTTTTCGGTTGATGAGGCGTGGTTGCCAAACGTAGGTATTTAAGTAAGTTAAAGCGATCTTGCAGCGGTGATAGCCCAATGACTTAGAATTATAAGATTAATAAGCTAATTTATCTTTCTAGTTTTTTTTTTAAACGAGCAATTGCATTTTATTCGACGGAAATGAAAATAATAGAAAGTACATAATTAAAAAGAACAAATAGAAACTTAAATAAATCTTAACTATTAAAGATATCTATTTACAGAATACAATAAAAAAATAAAAAAAGTTATACATATGACAATAACAATAGCGGATGGCAATGGGGCGATATTGACACACACGATAGCTGTCACGTGTGTTTCTTTATTGGGCCTAGTCATACTGCACCATAGAATAATTCATACTTATTTTTAAAAGAGTGCTGGGAGTTTTTTTCCGCCCGCTTTTTTCTCCTAGTCTACGTTTTGCCTGAGGGGCGATCAAAGCGGATGATTGTATAATGTTAAATGTATGACGTTCATTAAGTGTGCATAAATTGTACCTAATATTGAATAAAAGCTTTTGAATTCGAATTTGAATTTGAATTAACAAAAGTTATATTTTTATTTATTTATTTGGTTTTATCCTATTTATAATGCAATACATTCTTCATTCTGATAACAAACTAGCTGTGTTCTACCCGTCAACGTATGTAATTCAACGTAATAAATCTAGATAACGGAGTCGTTTCTGCATTCCGTTAGATTTATCTCTGCTTTATTGCCTCTACAAGGATGCAACGAAGCTTCGTTGTTTATCCATCTTGGGAACAGCTTTTTATGTGGTTAATAGGATGCCGTATAAAAAACACATTACTCAATATTGGCACAGCATTTTTTTGCATGGGACAAACCATTGTATTTGTCCAACGTTCGTATTATTACATTCTCTTATTAACTAAGAAAATTACGAGAGGTATATTTGCTAAAAATTTCAAGTTGAAATTAACACAAAATATAAGCCCTTTTTAACCCCCGACGCAAAAGAAGGGGTGTTATAAGTTTGACGAGTCTGTCTGTCTGTTTGTCTGTCTGTCTGTGATTCGGTCGTGGCACCTCGCGAACGGATGAAGCGATTTCAATTTAGTTTTTTTTTACGAAAGGTGAGTTACGGGCGAGTGTTCTTAGTCATGTTTGATGAAAATCGGTTGAGTCGTTTAAAAGTTGTGGGAGGTGAAAGTGAAGAAGAATAACCGAATGTCTGCAAATATAATCGAGTGGGGTCTCAAATGAAAGCGCATCGCGTGCACATTACAAAATAATGTGTTCAATGAAAATTGTCGTTATTTTGTCGGGGGTTCTTTTAAATTTTCAATTTATGTTATGATAAAATAAGACCATTGTAGACGCAACGATAAAAACTCATTTCAAGTACAACTTATAAAAAAAGTTGGGAGGCTTTCGTTTTTCGTAGAAATCTCCTCCGAAACTCCCGTTCCTATCCTATGTCCATTCCTTTCTCCTCTCCTATCTACTATCAAAATTTTCGATCAAGATCCCGACTTCCTATAAAGAAGTTTCAAGTGTACAATCCCAAATCATAGACATTTAAGCAGGAACACAGAGCACCGTAACTCAAAGAGACGTAGCGGTCCATTAGTTCCGGCTGCGGACAGATCGCGCATAAATCGGTCACACAAGTAGGTCAAGTTGTGACCCCCGATATTTGCATCGGTATTGCTCCCTAATACACCCGCTACACCTGCGAGCGGATTAACTATAAACTCTATAAAGTAAAAAACGGTGCACTGTAAGGCAAAACATTAATTTGAAATTTAAAATTTATTGTACACTAATGCAGTATATTTGGAAATTTTAACTTTAAGGAGTGAGGGCGGGAATATCTTTATGAACGTTACGTTACGATGTGAACGTTAAAAAATTATCAAGTTTGCAGTCATTGCAGTCATTCGTTTGTTTGCAGGCTTGCATTTCAGGATGACCTGACCAGAGCTTTCACAGTATGAGTCCTGTCGAGTGTTCCTGCTACGGTCCATGCTCAGCGCCACAAAATGGCCGCCTGATGAACCCCACCACGACACTACACCGAACTCAGTTCTGGGTACTCCAATGCTCATATGCGCGACAGAAAACCTTCCCGTGAAGGCACGCATATATCCGAATCCACGACGTGCTACGAAAAAGCACGCAGCGACAGGGATCTTCCCTACGGTGAATTTTGGCGGAAAAGAAAAGAAAAGAAAAGAAAAGAATGCGTTTATTGTTGACTGTTACACGAGAAAGATGTTACAAAAATTATAATAAGTTAAGAACAGTCTACCCTATGCGGGCATACAATAATTATATCTTAAAAAACTAAAACTAAATTTTATATTATAATTATGTTAAAAAGGCGCATTTTTCTTAGTCTACCCTCATATGGCAGACATTATTATCTTCGCGTCAAATACGAAACTATAAATTAAATTAAACCGACATCAAAAAAGTATAAAATAAAATTTGTCGGTTTAATTTTTTTTAATTATTATTTATATTTCGTAATTTTTCGTTTCAAGTCCATATCACGAAAACGAAACCGATTTTGATGAAACTTTTACCATTCCCTAAGTTGAACAAAATACAAACAAACAAAAAAAGAACGAACACGATCTGTCAATCGTTCGGAGTTCAATAGTTTCGGAGATATGCGAGGACAAACATACATATATACATACACCCATGAAATTTGGTATTCTTGTTTGGAAGCCGTAATAGACCAACATATATTATGTAAAAATTGTGCAGTGTCGAATTGATAACCTCCTTTTTTGAAGTTGGTATGACCGACCCGTCATGGCAACTAAACCGAACAATATTATCTATGTATTTGATTGCATAATTTTTTTTTTATTTATTCTTTTTGTGGTCCGCAAGTGTACACAAACCTCTTTTATCTCATACCGGTGTCCGTATTAAATTTTTCCGCGCAGCGATTCAAGGTGAGCTTACATTTGAAAATATTCTTCAAACAATAGGAGTTCACATCGTTCTGTACTTGACTGATCGCTTTATACGTAGATGAAAGAACTTTATAGCAATTTATATGACTTTGTAGACATTTATAAGGCATATAAGAATATATAAATGAAAAGAAATAACACAGCTAGGTATAATCAGCTCTAAGCTGGAATTTCCGGTGTAATGGGTACCTTGGTACACACTATAATACTTATACCAAATATTTTTAATACGAAAAAGTAGCAAGAAATCGCGTTTCTTATTGCTTATTATTAAAATTATTTTTTTATTATTAATTTTATTACGAAGTTTTCTGTCTAAATTCTAATATTTTTTTTTAATAGTAATGAAGCATCGGAAGGTGCTTTGCTACTCATGAGGACTGAGATTTTGCCTCACGTTAAATATCCTCGGAAATCATACCTCCCCGTAACACAAGACATATTATTACCTACTGCTTTACGGAGACTAGCGGTAGATACTATACAAGCTAAAATTACGAAAACAAAATGGCTACGGAAAATAATCATACGAAAAAAAACCCTTAAAAACAAGATCTAACTTCCTCACCAACTTGAGTGAATCCCAGACGGCAACTGATTTCCGTCGCGAAACGATTGGAACTCGATTTAAAACGATTCGAAAGCCATCAAGTTTAAATTTATATCTGTTATCGATTCGCCGGAGGTGCAGCGCCCTTGAACCGCGGAAACTGGGTCATAGGGATGTGCTGAGTTTCCGTATTCGTGGGAATTTAAACGGAATTAAACCTGTAGGAAATTGAATTTGGGTTATTGCATTAACATAATAAATAAAAAAATTATATAAAAAAGCCTTTTATTTCTTACTAACAACTAACAATTGATTTCTAGCAACAATTTAAATTAAAATTAAAATAATCTTTACCTACTATAAAAAACTACAATGCATTAACATATCGTTGCTTAAATTAAAAAGGACCACACATATCTCTTTTTTAAAGGAGAGCGAAAATTGTGTCGCCACTTTGTACGCCCACCTCGGAGATCACAATTAACAATTTTATATTACATTTTATAATACTTATACAAGAATAAGTTATAATGTAAGTTATTTTTAAATTATTCACTGTAATATAAAACTACAAAACTAGATAATCTAATGGCAGCTCCGAACGGTTCCTCTTGGGTTCAATTTCTTGTCTCTCAAGTCGGGGTTTTTTAATTTTTTTATCCTTTTTCAATTACATTTTAACCGTCGTGGGTGTTTTGAAAATTTTTAATTTTGCTTTTTATTTACATAGTGTATCTAATTTCAAGACAAATTTTTTTATTGAATTGTAGAATATGGCACAACCCTTCAGGGTCACACACAAATGTGTGCGCTTTCTATAAAATTATTACAGTTATCTCATAGACTTTATCCGAATTGTTTTTCAAAATTGAATATCACATCAAGTGGTCTACAAGTATCATGACATTGGTGATACACATTAATATCGACATCTGATTGGTGGAACGCCAGCTGGGCTTCGCGTCCTTGAACTTCGAAACTGGGTCACGAGGGGACATACTGTGATGAGAGCATTCACGACCCATTAGTGACCCACAGAGTGCGATCTGCTCGCACTAGCAAGGAATGGCGACCTTTATGTCTTTTGAGAACATTATAGAGAACTCTGAAGAGCGGTGATAGCCCAGTGGCTTAGAATTCGACCTCGAATCGAGGGGTCCGGGTTCGAATCCCAGGGGCACGCACCAATGACTTTGTTAAAAAGTTATGTGCGATTTATAAAAATTAAATATCACCTGCTGTTACGGTGAAGGAAGACATCGTGAGGATACCTGCATGCCTGCGATTTGACAAAAAAAAAGTTCTAAAGGTATGTAAAGTCCACCAACCCGCAGTAGGCCAGCGTGGTGGACGGCGGCCTACATCCCTCTCATTGCGAGAAGGAGACCCGACCCTGTAGTGGGTCATTAATGGGTTACTGACATAGAGAACTCCCAGACATGTATCGTATTTTCTTGTGATGTTTCTTTCTCCATTACAGTAGCAGCCTGCAAGGTATTTTATTTTAAATTATTAAAAACCGATTGAAAAGATTCGCCGGTCTTTATAGGTATCCATCTAATCTAATCTAATTAAGAATTCCGTTTCCTCGCGACATTTCCTTCCTTCTCGATGTGTTTTTTCTTCTTAATTACAAAAAAACCATCAGTGCCGGGTGGAAGGAGCAACTGGATGAGAAAAGCTGAAGTTTGCGCTCAGTGACGCGTTTGAGGCCCATGTCCAGCAGTGGACGAATATTGGCTGAAGGAATGAAGTAGGAAAAGAAAATCTATGACAGTGATCACACATTATTATTCATCGGCATTTGATCTTCGGGTAACGATTAGGACGGCAGCTGCGTCGCGCGTCCTTGAACTTCGTATCTGGGTCACGACGGGACGGGCTGTGTTCGTGAGCTCTAAAGAAGTATTGCCCAGGGTGGTGGAATAAGCCGTATAACCTTTTTCTCATTGTGGTAGAATTTGAGTAGTCCCCACTCTACAATGGGTCACTAGACTAGATAACGACGGAGTAAAATTTTTGGCTCTTGAAGACAAGATTTTAGTCACTGCAATCCGTACGAAAACACGAAACCACCATATCACAAATACGAAAACATAATATATGAGGTAGCTGGTATGAGGTATTTTTAAAATTAAATCAAATCGACCACGCTTCACTATATTATTATACGAGTAAAATTTGGTACATCCCAATTGGACCATTGAAATTGCAAATAAAAAATGCAACAATCTTGAGAATCCATCGACTTATTTTCAAACTTTGCTACCATAAACACCTGTATTTATACTTACGAGTATGTATCAAAAATAGTAAGCCTGTAGTATGTAACAATTATTATTTTATTTCATACTTTTTTGAAGTCAGCTTAATTTTTTTTAATTATTTCTATTTTCACACTCTACTACCATAAACAACACACGGATATATTATATTATGTATGTATCGGTATCGGGTTGGTAACGATCAGGCGCGAGGTGGTCCGGCGGCCTTGAACCTCGTATCTGGGTCGCCGGGACGAGGCCTGCCTGCCAGCCGCCAGCTGCCACTGATGTGCATTGAGGTATTTCCCTTTTTAAAGTAAATTAGTAGAAATTGAGCACTCACGTAGAGCCATAGTAGCTCGCCCGGCGAGCGATATTCGTGTACAACCGATGTCACTATGGATTACTAAGCGGTTTTTTGCTTTGTCAATAACCCATTAATGACCCACTACAGGTCGGGTCTCCTCTCACAGTGAGAGGGATGTAGGCCGCCGTCCACCACGCTACACTACTGCGGGTTGGTGGACTTTACATGTCTTTGAGAACATTTTTTTTGGGAACTCTCAGGCATGCAGGTTTCCTCACGATGTTTTCCTTCACCGTAACAGCAGGTGATATTTAATTTTATAAATCGCATATAACTTTTATTACAGTCATTGGTGCGTGCCACTGGGATTCGAACCCGGATTCTCGATTCGAGGTCGAATTCTAAGCCCCTGGGCTATCACCGCCACCGTTTTTTGCTTACGAACAGTTAAATTGTCACGTGTCATGAAATGTCATAGTCTTGTGTTTGGTGTATGCTAGAGCAATCTAGACAAAAGGAGCACAGGCCGCCTTCTACCAGGTGGACTGGTGACTTGAAGAAGGCAGCGGGAAACCGTTGGATTCAGAACGCCCAGGACCGGGTGGAGTGGCGTCGATTATCGGAGGCCCATGTCCAGTAGTGGACTACCAAGGGCTGAAAGGAAGGAAGAAAGGAAGAGAAATCTAGATACAATACAAAACAATGTTACTGAAATGTTTTTAATTATAAATTAAGTATAATCAAATTAAATTTAACAACTATTAATATTTACGAAGTGTGTATAACACATTATTGTTTTTTAAACATATCACGATGTTTTTATAAGACCGAAATGCCAAGATGACAGTCGCTAAACATATCGGCAATTGGGTAACTTCTATACTAAAAAGAAAACTTAGGCACTACCAGTAAGTCCGATTCTTGATGATCAATTTCATTAGGAACACGACTGAATAAATGTCTCATACGAGACAAGAAGTAAACAAATCGCAATCAAATATCTGCGACGGGTAATAGGATCGAGCAAGTGAAGCTGCAGCGCTGCCATTGACCCGCTGACCCATATCGCCCCCCCCCCACTCCCCTCCCACCCGCGACCCACAGGGACCTGTGTGTAAAGGCTTTGCGTGGCATACTTTGCAACCTTACATATAGCCCAGTGTGCCTTAAACCTGCACATAAGCCTGTATAAAACTGTGCGTTTTTACACTTTCATTTTTTGATTTGGTGGGTTTATGTTACTCGTGCTATAAAATAGTTCTACGATATTTTTGTCTGAAGTTAGCCAATAGGCATGATGACTAATTTTCAAAAACTCTTCTATGATATTCAGAAGTTTCTATTATATCTAAAATATATCATATTTTTGTAGAAAATTAAGGTTTTTGTGCAATAAAAGTACATTTAAATTTTAAGTTTCAAATTCATTCCAAAACGCTCGCCCGTGTCATGGCGTCTGTCATTGCGCCACGGCTCAGTAAAAAATGCCAGATCGCGTATAATATGCTTACGAAAAAAATTACGTTTACTAAGACGTGACGTAAATTGACGTAATTCGATCTGATGGGTGTTTAAGCTATCATGGCGGATTGTTGTATTTTATAGATTTATTTTAACAAATAAATTATTAATCTCGACATTAATAAGAGAATAAATACATGTTTCAAAATCTTTGAATCCTATTTCATTAGATCAGATAAATATTTTTGCGATACTTGATTACTGTCATCATGCCTATTATAACACACATTTCGCACCTTTACTCTACTCGAGCGAACTTCATGCTGTGCATTTAGGGTTCATAAGCCACACGTATCGTACTGCTTCGGGAGATGTTGTCCCCAGAGATATTTATTTAAGGCGAAGATTTAAGATCTTATTCTCTATCCCCATGATATCTCATCTGCATGAATATTCGCAGTACATTATCCAAACTTCCTAGTCCAATTTCGGCTTTAATTTTACAGTAGCGGTGACACGCCCATTCTTCGCCAATCAGTTCTCCAATTCAATTACTTAAACGCGGGTCGACGACCGATGAACAAGTTAGATCACTTCAGATAACTGCTGAAGACTCCTTCGATTGGAACACCATAGAGTCAATGTACAGTAGAGTTACCAGGTGCGGTGACTATTTTAGATACGATTTTCTTCTTTATAAATGGGTATAAGTAGGTATACAGTGTGCTTGGTCTGTAACTAGAATTTATGGGCATAAAAGGTATAATTTGATAATATAAATCCTAAATGTAAATTTTCAAATGCAAAACATCGTTAGATTTTTTACTTATTTAATGTTAATATTAACTACAGACGTTTATACGTTAGCACTACTCGTATTGGTGCATATTTCAACATAAACAACATTGTACTACCTACCTATATCTATATGTCATGGCGTTTCTATGAAAGTGTGGTACAGGTACAACTAAAAAGCAAAATACAAATACATGCAAAATCATGTATTTTGAATATTTTAGATAGTTGAGATTATACCTATTCAAGAATATGAATTGTTTTGAATTTGAAGTTTATTTATGGCAAGCTTGGATTCACTATATTTTGTTTTCTAGCTGGTCAATGTTCTGTCTTCTCGTTAGGGGGTGATCTGAAGCTTACTGACTGCGAATTTCTAAAGTTGATCGAGGGAGAACTCGCGTTGGATATTGTTAAACTAGCAATTAGCCTACGGACATACTTAGACCTGCTATTTCCGAAATCAACTGACTAGGAATAGTTTTATTGTATCTGCCACTAAACGTGGAATCGCTTTTCTGTTCAGCCAGTTCTGGCTTTGCCTAGCTTTTTTCATTTCTTGCAGCACGTTCTTCATGGCATGTCTAATTGTTATTAGCTCTACAATTTTATTTGTCCACGTGGCGAAAAATTAAATTAATTCCTCCCGATGACATTAGTCCTTGGAGTTTTATTAAGTTGAAAGCAATTCTTTATTTCGTCTTTGTTGGGTAGAAACCGTGAATTATTTTTTTTTGGATTTAATAAAGTTTGGCATTTGACGTACCTATTCAATTGCAGAAAGTACTTAAAGATTTCAAATAGTCATCATGGTGAGAATTTTAACAACAACGCATCTTTGTAGTTTAAATTAAATTTTGAGTAAAATTGGCGAATGTTATTAAGAGAAAAGACATTATATGTTAATCAAAATTTACTTTTATTAATCCTAGATTTTGTGACAAACAACTAAAAGGAGCAAATTTTGTTTGGCGTACCTATAACTTAGCAATGATCTTCATAGTCCTCAAGAAATATTCGCTTTATCTACGAGTATAAACCTCTCAGAGTCCACCGCTAGACAAAGGCATCTCCTTCCTCCCAACCCTTCGTAGTCCACTGCTGGACAATATGGCCCTTCTCTAATGGACGCCTTTGAATCTATCGGTGTCCAGCTGTATTCTTCAGGTCATCAGACCACCTAGTGTTAGCGTGGCCTGTACTCCTAGTGCCAAGAAGTGGTCACAAAATTGGTTCACTTGATTTTATTCCTTCAAATGCAAAATGTTCCCAATTTCTTTTTTCTTCCATTTTTCCATTACGAAATATTTGACTTTGATACGACTTTTAGATGTAAGGTTACTGCTGAGAATTGTAAGTAACTTCAGAAGTTTTGAAACCACTCTAAGTGTTCGCCTTTAACTACAAAAGATTTAACTTTCAACTTCAAAAAAGTGTGAGACGCGTGCCTTATTAGAAGTACCTATAAGATTTAAAAATAATAATTTATAAACAAAAGTTGTGGCTTTGCACGGAGTTGTTTTAAAAATAGAAAAACCAGCTTTATACAAGTGTTCTACTAAAAGCTTATTTACAAATACCAAAGCCATTTTTACGTTTAAATGTTATCCTTTCCTTTTTTATAGTCCTATCCTATAAGTATCTTTGATGATGAAAACTGATTAAAATAAAAGTCATACAAGGTTGAAAATAAAACATCAAGCATAATTACATCCAATCAATTTATTAAAATACAGTTTACAGTGTCTGCGTGTTAAATGTCTAAGCTGTATGAAAACAACTAGGTATTATCTACATTGAACCTACATTATCCACACAGTGACCTATTTGTATTGATAGTTGTAGAAAAACCGAGGATATAGTGATAAGCGGAGCGAGTAGCGGGCACTGTTTAACGCATTACAAATTTATAGTTTTTTTTTTGTATAGCTGGTGACTGGTTCTTGAATTATTTTTTTACTAAGAGGAAAATAACAATATACATATTACTTATATAAAGTAATGGTGAATGTATTAGAACATTAAAACGAAGAAAGGCGAAACGTAATTCAGAAAAATGTCAAATATTTTAGGAAATCTACAAAACTACTGAATCAGTAAACAAAAACACCCTAAGTGCCACTGTTTTATCTATTAAGATCTCCGCTTATCACTATAGCTAGATATTATGTAGTAATTTAAAAAAAATATTATTTTATCCATAACAGTATACGAATATTATCTTAAAATGTTGTGTACATTTTTTGGAATAATGTACTTTTATGACAGTAGATGCTTTAAAATCACAAACATTATATTAACATCAGAAGGAAGTCTACTTAGTACAAGGCCCGACTGTAACCCATTAACGACCGACAGCGGTCGAGTCTCTTCTCATTACAAGAAAGATGCAGGATATAGTCCACCACGCTGACCTAATGCGGGTTGGAGGACTTCACATGCCTTTGAGAACATTTCCATAATAACAGGAACGAAGTAAGAAGAAGAAGAAACTCTCAGGCATGAAGGTTTCCTCACGATGTTTTCCTTTACTGTTACAGCAAGTGCTATTTAATTTAAAGCGCAAATAGCTTTTTTAAGAAAGTTATTTAAAGTTAACCCTCCAGTAAGGTGGTCGATTTTTAGCCACTAGGCTATTATTGCTGCAACAAGGCTTACGACATTTTAAAGTAGCCGATTAGTGCTTTTTTCTAAGCATGGACTCGTATAATTCAAATTTTTATTTTTATTTCATGCGAGGTCTGAACATTATTTGAAATTTGATGTTTTTAATGAAAAACACATAAATTTTGTGATAGAAAACATCTTCAGTATAAGGATTTAAAGTAAAATCTTTGAATAATACTTTAAAATTATAATATCAAATCGAATTATACAGATAAAATACAGTGCAATTAAAATGCGTATAACATTTTAAAAGTAATTCAAATTGCCTATAATTATAATTTAATGCACAAAACAATATTTATCTCTTTGAATATCAACAAAAGGGCAGTGTTTTTTGGCGATCGTTCTGAAGTATATCCTAAATAACAAATTAAAAATGCCAAAAATTTCCAAAAGATTTCGTTTGTATATTATTGATATGTCGGATATTGTGTGGCGATAAACTTTATCTCAATATGTTGGAATTGCTTTTGTTAATAATTCTTACATTAAGTAGATAATTTTGTAGTATTTGCAGAGTTTTTGCAACGAATTATACACATGTTTGACTCAATTGACGCAAAAATTTTCAATGTAAAATTTTGTCATAGATCTGACAGAACGATAATAAATTATTATCAATAAGCTTTCATATAAAAAAAACTATTTTTGTGAGAATAATAAAATGTCATTTTTTGGAAATTAGTAAGCAAAAATATTTTAGTAATACTACAATTGAGTCGAACATAGTACTAAAAAGCTTTCTAAACTTTATTCAAATCCCTATTAACTTTTAACATTGCTTTTAACATCAAACTACGTCATTTATACAGATAATTGTACATACATGTCTATACAGTTAAAATCTAACAATCACCTAAATAGTCTACGAAGCTTCAAACTATACAGTGAAGTTTTACAGCAAATAACTCGTACGTATAATTATTATTTCTGGTCTATACAATTCAACATCACATTTTATATGCGTACAGATTTTAATTTAACTTACAAATACCTAATAGTAACATTTGTGTCTGGACGATGAATAACATGGATGAGTACGATCCAATTTAAATACTAAGATGGTATAGTAGGGTCGATCTATAAATACGTAGACATAATGTCTTTGTCTCGATGTTTCTCTTTCAAATTTCTTCTCTTATTCAGACTCAACGCTACCAATTTTAACACGCTTTTATTAGCCTCGGCTGTATGTTAGTATGTTTTTTCTTTATTGTTGTTTATCAATGTATTGTTTGCCCAAACGTAATCTTGACAAAAAAACAGCTAATTTTTAGGACATTTCAAGAGTTCTTTGATCCAATGTTGTGTCATTTTAATTTTTTTGTTTTACCTTAGACATTGTTTAAGTAAAACTAAGCAGATTCATACAATCGACCCTTACAATATCATTTACTAATCAATACCATATTATATTAAAATTCTTCAACAATAATCATACAGAAAATTTTAATGCCAAAAATCTAAAAGGTTAAATTTAAAATTTAATTTCCAATAAATTACATTTACACAATTATTGATCCATTGATTATTAATTTTATTTAATAATATCAATTTTATATTACTACAATCAGGTCTCAACGATTTCAAACATCAATATACATTTAATATCATTAAATATTATTATTGTTTTAATTTATTATACATCTAGAGCACAACACCAAACAATGCAAATAAACACAGGCATATATTACAGAGATGCCATTACATAAATTAAAATTGTAAAAACAACTACAGTTTATCGTTCTAGATCTATATATTATATTTGATTATTTACAAACTTTGAAGGTTACGAGTAAAAAATTTCTAATTATTGTGTATAAATATAGAATTTGCTCTTTAATACAAAACAACATCGAACTATTAAATTTCTTCGTACATTCATATACAAATATATCCCATTGATATATTATTGCACTTGTATATAACAATCCATTAAACACTTCCTTTCTCACCAAAAAATAAAATTAAAATATTAACGAATAAATAAAATTGAAAGATGATCATCTTCATCTAACTTCTCAACTGAACTCTATTTTCTGATAATTCTTGTCTATTTTCATACCATCCTTAGTTTCTTCTCAAATAAAAGTAAGCCTCATAAATTGATGAATATTTTTATTTTTTGTAGTTTTCACAATAAATATACTTATTTTCATATTTATATAATGTGCAGACATGCAAAAAGTTCATAGTGATTATGAATATTTCATTATTTTCCGGTAACGATTCCTATCACAGTGAAAAATAACGTTTAAGTAATAAATATTAATTCAAATACGCAACTAAATCTCTTTTTAGTTGTGATAAATTTATTATTATTCACATTAAAACTGATAAAAATACTGAATAGATTTTTTTTAAATATTTGTAAAAAATGTCATACAACAATCAAATTTTTAAATTGCAGTATTAACAAATAATTAAATAATGAATCTTTATTTCTCGGAATATATTAAATTAAAAAAAAACCTTAGTTGTTAAATGTGACATGAAAAAAAAATTTTTTTTCAGATGAAGCTTATAAAATAGCAAGTAGCCGAATTAAAATTCCTTTTGTATCACATTCCTCTTTTATGTTTCAATTTTTAATACATCACCTTCAAAAGGATTTCCATGTATTTAAGAGTATCAGTCTTGCAAGCTGCGACTATGTCCTTGATAAATTCAATAAACTCATATTGTGAACTGTCATATTTAATTCATATATTGTACAAGTTTTAATAATACTTAGTATCAGTAGAATAAGCTTACAACAAAATAGGAATACTATTCATACATACGGTGGGGTTACTCTTGAAATCAATTTCGATCGATCGTCATTGGAATTGTTGCACACTAGCGCCTTATTTTTCCAATATTGAATGGATATTTTAGTTATTTATCAACCGGTTTTACTCACGGTATTATTTATTTATCGGTGATGCCGACATATTATACAATTATATTGAACGGATATTGCAGAACTTAAGGAAATTGTATAATTTCGATACTATTTTCTTAATGCCAAAGAATAATGCCAATTGAACAACGTTGAACGTTCAACAGTATCAAATCATGTGACAGTTCAGATTGGATCGGAATCGGAATTGAAATTGAGATTGTTTTCAAGAGTAAGGCCACAAATTGCAAAATTAAATAGGACATTTTTAAAGGTCTCCTGCTCCAAAGAAATCACAATTTTGAAAAAATCAACCCCTTCTTTGTAACCATTCAGGATCCTTCTCAGTAGAAAAATATCGTTCTATTTTGCATTTTACTTAATAGAATAAAGAGTTACTGTCATATTACGTGCAATTATAAGTGTACAAATCTACAATTATTTCTGTTTATTAGGATTAATTTCACTTATTATATATTCTACATTATTACAATTACCAGAAACTAAATCGAATAACATTATTATAATATTATTATAATTATTCCCCTTTGAATTCTTGGGCATCTTAACTTATTTTACTTCTTTTGTGCATTCTAAGCGGCTAACGGCCTGTATCCTTCAGGCGATTTTTTAAAAAATCTTTGAAAATAACGTTTTTCTTTACATTGTTATGAAAATGAAAATTTTTTGATAATTTTCGGTAACAAAAAATATTTACATTTTATAAATTTATATTTAAATTTTGATATCGAAAATACTATCGACACGTATTTTCAAAGATTTTTTAAATAGGAACATTAATCTAACTTAGCTATTACTAATTACCTAAATTTGTTATTATTATCAATTTCCATGACTTTCGAAGAAATGTACAAGGTATAGATTTAAAGGTCGAAACTTATAATAAATTTATGTAAATGATTATTATACTAAATTGTTTGAATAAAAATAGATTAAAAAAATTAAACTACCATGTAACATAGGTATCTTGCAGTTGTTAGGTAAACCGAATTTTGTAACTGTAATTTTTGCATATCTTGAGATTGTTGTTGTAAAATACGACTGCATTAAAAAAAAATCCATTCAAAGCGTATATTACTAAACAGTGACTACTTGTTCTGAAAAAAGAACTAGAAAATATATTGCTTATTGTAAAAGTAATATTTTTATCTATGAATCCACCTATATTTATTTTATAAATAACTTTTAATTTGATATTATATACTCGTAGTAAAATAATTCTAGAAATATTATATAAAACTATTAATCAGGTATTAAACATTTAAAAAGCTTATCGTATAATATGTGATATTTATTTGTACTGTAATAACGTTTTACTTTATTTTAATATAAATGTTCTTTTTTTATTACTATTTTATTAGCAGTGACCAAAGAAGCAGCGCCTAACTGGTAATAAAAGTATTATAATATTAAGAATTTCATATTGAAATGTTTTGGAATAAAATTCATTTTCAATCGTATAACTCAAGGATTTCATTAAACAACATTTGAAACAGTATAGCTGGAAGTAAGAAATGTATTCGAAGGCCACTGGCATTTTTTGTTTTTATACAAAAATCTATAAGAAAGCTTAACGCACGTGAGTCATAAAAACTGGTACAAAGTATTTACAGAAGTGTCGAAGCTGAAATAGAAAATGTATTTTTCTATTAAAACCGTTTCCATTTCATCGTCATCGTAAAAAAATATTGCTTCCCTATAAAACTCTGTGCTTACTGTGCGTTTACTGACCTCTATTTAGTATTACAATCATGTAAAAATATTTAACCATTTTACGTATAAAATCGACCTTAACTGTCCTAACTCGTTCGTGGCTGATTATGTTTACATTACGTCTAATTTAGTCACAAACGTTGCAAACTTGGTTCCCGCACAAGACAACACCAAAACTGTCAAAAAGAAACATTCATAAGCATACAAAACGTCGTGTTTGTCGATATGATATAACGCGTTGTCGGCTTCCTCGTCGAATCTGACGCAGCGCCTGAAGGCATCAAAGAGTACTGGATCCAGAGTCAAACGGATTAGGGCTTAAACTCCTGTGTGATTGAAAATGAAGGAAACAGCGTTTTTATCAACGGGAGGTGAACGGCGGGTGATGGAGGGGTTGCTGTTGTTGTAGTACCAGGACTTCCTCGTAGACGTGCTCGATGACTGCAGGGCAATGGTTTCGTAGTACCGTAGCCTGCCGCAGCATTTTCTGCTCTTTATAATCGCGACGAAACCCTTTCTGTACTTCTTGTTGAAGAACGCGTAGAGAATAGGATTGATGCAAGAGTTGGAAGAACCTAACCACTGAGCGAGAGGGGTGACGACCGGTAGAATCTCCGATTCCCACTTCTCGATTGGGCCGCCAAGCTTGATCCTAGCGAAGATCAGATAGAGAGGGAACCACGAGAGAACAAAGAGGATGACGACTGCCACGAGCATCTTGACCACTTTGACTTTAGACTTTTGCTGCATTCTTTCCATCTGCGCGTCCTGGGTGTCGGTGGGGATGGATCTCCTCCAAACCTTGATCCAGATGAGGATGTAGCACATGGTAATGAGGACCATGGGGAGAATGTAGCAGAAGATGAGGTTGACGATGACGAAGTAGAGGACTTCGCTGATAGGGTTGGGCCAAACGTCGACGCAGAGGTGGACGTGGGGGCTTTCGTCGAACACGACGACCAGGTCGAAGAACAGGACCCAGGGAGTGGTGACCACGATGGCGAAGATCCAGATGAGGACGATCATCAGCCGAGCGCGGCGCTTGGTGATCTGACACTTGAGAGGCCACCAGATCGCAAGAAATCTGAAACAAACAAAAGTACTGTTAATGACATGTTCTCGCTTGAATTTTGTATTTAGTTTCCGTGTGGTTTTATTGATCATCAATCATCTATATAAATATAAATGAAACGCTGTATAGTCCATTTTTATTCTCTTGTCATATTTGGTAAACAATATTAGCAAGTTTTTTTATTTTAATTTGCGATAAAAAATAATGCAGACACAAAATTATAAAAATTTAAAAACAAATTGTCATTCAATACAAATTTATTTTTTTAGCAATTTTAAACTTTTTTTCAATAATACGAGTAAGTAATGCCAAAATTGTTTACCAAATAAGACAAGAGATTAAAATCAACTGTACGTTAGTTACTTGGACCGATTTGGCTCCTTCGGTTTAGAAATGTTCGTGTGAGTCTAAGGAAGGTTTGTCAGTACCCATTAATGACCCACTACAGGGTCGGGTCTCCTCTCACAATGAGAAGGATGTAGGCCTTAGTCCACCACGCTGGCCTACTGAGGGTTGGTGGACAATCTGAAAATAATGCGGAGTAAATAGCAAAAACTATTGACAATCAAGTTATTTCTCTATATTCCCTGAATCGCACCCAACATTTCAGTATGAAATTACATTGTAAGTCTGAAAGTTTTCCATATAATTCAGAAGTTAGACATACAACTTTTCTACGACCTATATGACTGGATGAATTACAGTATAATTATTGTGCAAAGTAGCGAATGCGAAAGTAGGTCTTTAGTGTTTTCGAAGTAGGCCAAACTGTACAAGAAGAAGCAATTAGCGATTCTGTAACACTCGTTTGTGTACTTTTTCCTCATCGCCCTTGAATACTTTTTATTTATTATCACTTAGCGACTTGTAACGTTTTTCAGACAGGTCTTACTTAAATTTATTTCGGCCTTTCCGTCACAAAAATCAACAACATTCTACGATTAAATCGTCTGATGTAGGTATACCAATATTGTTTATGTAATGTTAGAAATAGAGCAATGGAGAGAGCTATGCTGGGTATTTCTCTACGTGACAGAGTCAGAAATGATGAAATCCGTAGAAGAACGAAGGTGACCGACATAGCCCTCAAAATTTGCAAATTAAAGTGGCAATGGGCTGGCCACATCGTTCGCAGGACTGACAACCGATGGGGGAAAAAGGTCCTCGAATGGCGACCACGTTTAGGCAAAAGGAGCACAGGCCGCCCTCCTACCAGGTGGACTGACGACCTGAAGAAGACAGCGGGAAACCGTTGGAATCAGAGGGCCCAGGACCGGGTGGAGTGGCGTCGATTAGGGGAGGCCCATGTCCAGCAGTGGACTACCAAGGGTTCAAAGGAAGGAAGGAATCTTAGCACGACCACGGTAATGGGCCGACGGCTTGAACGTGTCTGCCAAAGCACGGAAGCGCGCATTTAATTCCCCACTACGGATCACCCATCCAGGTACTAATTGCGTTCGACATTGCAATAGGTCTTTTTTATTGTTTAAATTTACGAACCTGAAAAGGAGAATGTGGATTTATTTAAATGAGCTGTAATATCTTTTACTAATTTAACACATAATCGTTCAAATAAACGTTATTTTATTTCATTTCGTGTCATTGCTTAACTTTTTCGATCGCTTGCGATCTATTCAAGCAGCAGGGCTACACATCCACATAATTATTATAGATTTAAATAATTTGTTTGGCTCCAGGGTTAGTTTACT
Organism: Erynnis tages; assembly: GCA_905147235.1. Lineage (NCBI taxonomy): Eukaryota > Metazoa > Arthropoda > Insecta > Lepidoptera > Hesperiidae > Erynnis > Erynnis tages. The sequence continues at coordinate 523,177 of LR990079.1, forward strand.
CAATATTCTAATGACTTAAGTTGTGCAGCTAATTTATATAGTGGATTAGGGACACAGTTCTCGTGTCTCGCGGTTCAAATCAGGTCATTATTTGACTTTTCTGACCGTAAAGTTACCATCGTCCTCGTCGACTAATTACTGTTAAGTAATTAGTTTGGGGAATGTTTATCTTAATTAGTATTAGTAATGGCTTATTCTAATTGAAGGCGCTCACTTTATCACTGAGTAAATATTATTAAAGCTAGAGGTTCTATGAAAAATATGGAAAGATTGATGTGGAATGGAAGTGACAATTGGGTAGGTATTCCAAAAAGAAAATGATTTTTTTATGGTCTTATTATATTAAAACTTTATTATTAATAATATTGATATTTAATGAAAAAACTTAAAAAATCAATTTTTTTCAATTAATTATAAACAATTAAAAATTTATGAAAATTAAACAAAGATCGCCTGACTATGAACGCGCCATGATTGGTCACCATAGTTGTGACGTCATAATGTTATAGCTATTTAATAACAGTACAGCGTTTACGGCTATTACACGTGACTAAACATTAGACATTACATAGTTTGTCATCTTGGGGAACATTTTTCTATCAACTGCAATGAGTGAAAACTAACATTATGACGTCACACGCGCTCGGGAGTTGTCGGCGTGTCTTCGGTACTGGATTCAAAGATTAATTTTTATTTTGAAATAACTTTTGAATTACATATTGCGAAAAAAAATAGTTTTGTTATAAAACTTATATAATTATTATTATGATCTTTTCATTTATCACAAAAAAAAATTGTGTAATACCCAATTTAATAGCATCGTTTATTGATTGAAATGTTTTAAAGATTTAACTTTATCTACTCTCTCTCTTTTACGGTTGTAGCCATAGTTCCCAATAATTGATCCATCATTTCACATCAACCTTTCAACGCGTCAGTAGTCCCATCTAGTTCAGTATTGTTTACGCCTCCGACGTTCAGCGTAACAGTTGGCCGTAAAATGCCCACTCTCACTTAATTCCGTTCCAATTTACATCCCTAACAACCCTGTTTTCCGGGACAAGACCGCCAGACTGTATAAATCGCTCACGGTCGGTTGGTTCCCGGCGATTATCCCCCGGGCCATTAAACTAAAAATAGAGGAACATGAGATAAATCTATCTCAGACTAAGTTAAAAAAAGACAATTAGAAGAGATCATTACAGACTGACAGATGCGTCTGGAGCTGAAGTCTGGAACACATTTGTTTTAATGTTAATGAATTGTTTATGAACATCACATTATATAGTGATACCATTGGAATTCCCTTGGGGACGTAACTTGCAAAGTTCTTACAATCCGCCGTGAGGGTTTTTATGAAATTTCAAATCTTCACCTGAACGACAATACTTTTACTGAACCTTCTTAATTCAACGGTTTCCCGATGTAGCTTACCTACAGTTCATCGTCTATCTAATCAGAAGGTGGCCTATAGGTACTTAGGTAAGTAAGTATCTTTTTCTAAGACGCGTTTGCCATTTGAGGACCTTTATTAAGTTTTCCCCTAGCCTACTCCGAGCAGTACCTACTCCGTTCTCCCTTTTAGCCCTTTGTCGTTCACTGCTGGACATGGACCCTTCATAATCGAAACCGCTCCGCCTGGTCCTGAATCCTGGTCCTGCCCTTTGAATCCGACGGTTTTCAACCATCTTCTTCAGGTCGTCAGTCCAGCTGGTTAGACGGTGGTCTGTCCCTTTGCCTAGACGTGGTCACTATTCGAGGACCTTTAATCCCCTTTAATCACTTATTGATACATGTCAGTAACCATTAACGACCCATTACAAGGTCGGGTCTCCTCTCACAATGAGAAGGATGTAGGCCTTAGTCCACCACGCTGGCCTAGTGCGGGTTGGTGGACTTCACATGCTTTTGAGAACTTTTTTTTTCTGAACTCTCAGGCATGCAGGTTTCCTCACGATGTTTTCCTTCACCGTAACAGCAGGTGATATTTAATTTCTATAAAGCGCACATAACTTTTTTTACAAAGTCATTGGTGCGTGCCACTGGGATTTGAACCCGGACCCATCGATTCGAGGTCGAATTCTAAGCCACTGGGCTATCACCGCTTTTTATTGATACATAACCACCGACAATTTTCAGCTTTGATGCAAATAGCAACTCAATTATTACTGGCGTTAGCAACACAGATAATCACAGGTCATTACAGGACCTTTAACAATCGGTTATTGATTCATAACCACCGACAATCAGCTTTGATCCAGATAGCAACAAAATATTACTGGCGTTAGCAACACAGAAAGTCCCGGAGCTATAAATAAATGGGACCATTCATAGTCTTACACAATACCGCCCCGTATTTACGAGTTATTTGTATTGCGCAACGCTTCGTCCATCATTGAAGGTGACTCAATTTGTCGTATTGGAGGTCCTTTCATGTCGGAACTTGTTAATGAATGAATTATTCGCGTCATTAACTCGGATTATGTTGATTGCGATGATTAGTTGACCCGGCTTTGCTTTGCCAATTAAAGGACATTATTTTCGTACTGACTTCACAGGAAAAGTCACTGTCATTATTATACTCTCTTGTCTTCGATACGAACACAAACTGCGAATACCTAATTTACTACAATCTCTCTCACTCAATTACGCTAAGATGAAGGTAATTAAGGGAAAGAAGGGTAAGGCTGCAACGTAGTCAGTCACATTGTACAATGTACAGTCCATATTTGTACTCGTCTTATTTGGTAAACAATCCTGGCACTACTTTTAATTGAGGAAAAGTTTAAAAATGCATTAAAACAAATTATTGTTATAAGAAATCCGTTTTAACATTAAATGACATTTTGTTTTTAAATATTTATAATTTAATAAAATAAAAAGACACAAGATTGTTTATCAGGACGAATGAAAAATGTTGATTACATATTGAACAGTGTACACTACGGGCCAGCCACCGTAACTTTTAAAAATAAAATATGTTATCTATGCGAGGTCATCGCTCTGACTTGGCCTAACGACGGCGGATCCATTTGTCAACCCGCCGCCTGTTCTGTGTTGTTTCGCTCTAATAAGTGGGGTAAAAGGAAAACAGGTGCCATAAACATACCAACATAACCAATCTATATAAATTTGAGAAAAAATGACGCGACCAGTGAGAAATCGATACTGTAGCTCGTATTAAAAAGTCTAATTACGCTTTCGTACTGATGATCTAGCTATATAGCGGTGATAGCCCAGTGGCTTAGAATTCGACCTCGAATCGAGGGATCCGGGTTCGAATCCCAGTGGCACGCACCAATGACTTTGTAATAAAAGTTATGTGCGATTTATGAAATTAAATATCACCTGCTGTTACGGTGAAGGAAAACATCGTGAGGAAACCTGCATGCCTGAGAGTTCACAAAAAAAAAATGTTCTCAAAGGCATGCGAAGTCCACCAACCCGCAGTAGGCCAGCGTGGTGGACTAAGGCCTACATCCTTCTCATTGTGAGAGGAGACCCGACCCTGTAGTGGGTCATTAATGGGTACTGACATGACATGACACTGATGATCGGAAAAAGGCAGCGGGAAACACTTGGATTCAAAAGGCCTAAGACCGGGTGGAGTGGCGTCGATTAGGGGAGGCGAATCCAGCAGTGGACTGCCAAGTGCTGAAAGGAACAGAACACGCGTTCAAGTGCGATTTTTACAGGCTTGGATAACTTGTATGTTGCGTTATAGATTAAAATTCAATTTTCTTTTGTTGATTTTTAATATGTTTTTTCTTAAGTAGAAGTAGCACTTAGCCATGGGGTTGGTTATGAGACGTCTCCTATAAACTATAGGAGTCATCTTAAAGGATTAATTACCCGGGAAGAGCCTAGTCTTCCCACACAAATCCTGAGCAAAAAAGTTGTTGTTGTTTTAACCCATTAATGACCCACTACAGGGTCGGGTCTCCTCTCACAATGAGAGGGATGTAGGCCTTAGTCCACCACGCTGGCCTACTGCGGGTTGGTGGACTTCACATGCCTTTGAGAACATTTTTTTTGTGAACTCTCAGGCATGCAGGTTTCCTCACGATGTTTTCCTTCACCATAACAGCAGGTGATATTTAATTTTATAAATCGCACATAACTTTTTTACAAAGTCATTGGTGCGTGCCACTGGGATTCGAACCCGGACCCCTCGATTCGAGGTCGAATTCTAAGCCACTGGGCTATCACCGCTTTTTAAGAGCAAAGAAGTAGTGCCATTAAATCGACGAACTTTGAAAACCACAAATTACTTTCTTTAATTTCAACGTACGAGTACAAACCAGTAGTCTTTACAAATAGCGCTGTGAAAATTAATTTGCTTTCCGAAACTAATCACCTTCCTGTCACGTAAAGGCTATTTGTCACTTTTTTGCTGACCGTACAAACTTGTTTTACTGACGACGTATAGCGAGTGCAACAATTACAGGGGATGGTTTTGAAATTGAACTTCTTTTAAGTATTAGTATACGTTTAAAATTAAACCTTATTAGCTGCCTCATAAACCCATCTGTGCCGAGAGCATAATGCAATATCGTCAAATATTCGTACGGTGAATGTCAGTCATAAACTCATAAGTATGTCATATTATGTCAGTCTGTCTGACATCCCCCCAGACTTTAAAGGTGCTGTTCATGTTTTTAGTCTTATATTCTTCATTTCTGCATTACTCATATTATTATATCTAATTACTTCAACAAACACTACCTTAGTTGAAACGAAATACTATATACTAAATTCTACTATTACTAAATACTATACTACTAAAACTCACTCTTCTAGCGCTGTCAGTAAAACAACAACATAAGTCGGACTCAATATTCGTGAAAAGAAAATGTTTTCAAGAGACTCCAAAACCGACTGATTAATTTTGATGTAAAGCTGTTTTCTGAGAAAAAACAGTTTCATCGGATGAAGTAACAGCTATTGCTTCAAAAGAACGCAGTATTTGATTAATATTGAGCAGGGGATTATAAATCTTAAGGATTTCGCATAAATTACGATCGAGACGTTAAGAGCAGTGTTGAAAATCCTTGGGTTCAGCAGTTTTGAAGTGAATATTGTACCTTTAAGTATACCTGATTATCGGATTGATTTGGTTCTGTTTGATTGAATATCTTTGTGGTGTAAATTTACCGTTTGCTAGCTAGGTGAACTCAGCTTTTGAAAATAATGGAAAAACTATGCATCAATTGTTTGTGTAGTTTGTCGAAGCGCTGACTAATTGTTTTTCTAAAACGGGACGTTTTTGTGTCCCCAGCACGTCCTTGGACACCGGGACAGAGTATGTGAGAACGGGACTGTCCCGTTCAAAACGGGATGTATGGTCATTGGTCACGGTAGATATAGCTAATAAGATTTGTTTATATGGAAAATCCCAGGATATCAACAGAACCCTAACGCAGAGCAGTAATCCTTGCTCTGACATTTCGCAACACATAATTAGGCAATTTTTTATAAATGATGCCCTTTTGGGTCGTCCCTCGCATGTGCGTTGCATATTATGCTTTCGAAATCGGTACCTTATGGACCCATCTTTAAGGAATACCAGGTTTTTATGCACTTTTTATGGAGATTCAGAGCGACCCTGGCCAAGTGGCCATCATTCGAATTAAGTGAATGTTTTCTTTTGATTTATTTTGACTTTTTTATAGGTTAGGTTGTCTTTTAGTAGTTTTTTACCGACTTCAAAAAAGGAGGTTATCAATTCGACACGTATGTATGTAATATTCTCGGAACTGCACGATTTTTACATTGGTCTATTACGGCTAGCAAACAAGAATACCAATTTTCATGTGTATGTATGTTTGTATAATATGTATGTATGTAGATATTATGTTTGTCCACGCATATCTCCGAAACTAATTGACGGATCGTGTTCGTTCTTTTTTGTTTGTTTGCATTTTGTTCAACTTAGGGAATGGTAAAACTTGGTGGTTGGTGCCAAAATTAACAATAGAAACAAAATGCTTGATACTAAAAACACCGACCTCAAAAAATAGTAGACCTAAAGTATGTAACAAATTTTATTTCCTTTTTGATATCGGTTTAATAGGTTGGGTTGTCTTTTGGTAGTTTTATAAGAACGCAAAGTAGTCAAGGGTGTTTTTGTGTTTTTAATAAAAAAAATTTCATGTAAAAATTATGTATTAAATCAATGTCTGAAGTCTTATAACACTAGCAGCATATAATCGATCATTATTGCTCAATATCATCAAGCTACTGGTTTTGACGATGACTGGCATTCTGCACCTACTTAAACATCATTACTGAGTACAGTCAGAAGCAAAAATGATATGGGTAACTTTAGGAATAAAAGGTAACAAAAAAAATTAAGTCCTTGGAACCAAATGAAATTAATGAGTAGATCGCAAGCGGTCGAAAAGTAAAACAACGTCGGGCGCGGTCAGTATCTGTATGGGTGACCAGTAGTGGCGAATAAAATGTGCGCTTCCGTGCTTCGGAGGGCACGTTAAGCCGTCGGTCCCGGTTGTTATCGATAAGATAGCAGTCGTTATACCATGCCAGAGACCCTATTGGCGGTTTGAAAACATCTGACGTGGGTTGGCCATTAGTTCATTTTCTCCACCAATCCGCATTGGAGCAGCGTGGTGGTGTATGCTCCAGGTTGCGAGGAGAGACCCGCCCAACAGTGGCCTAGCAATTTAATTAAAGTATTGAAAAAGCTTTGATTTACTTATCTCTACAATATCTGAGAACCAAATATTAATTGGATACTGAATTACTGACACCTTGGAGCAGTAGTTATGCGCCATATTTCTGTAAGTAGGAATATTTAAATGCCCGCGAGTGTACCACCATAAAAGTTTATCGCCACTTTTTGTATGTTTCAATCACTTTTTTTCGTATAAACTCAACACTTTAAAAGACAGTTATTACCGAAAATGCGGTAACCATTGGGCAAGTCCACAGAATAACAGTGTTTGTACGACGGTATCAATAAATCGTTACTTGTTCTTCTTGACCGAACCCAGGCGCAAATTATCGTATAGCGGTTGCAATTTATTTTACACTTTTACACTCCTTCTATTATTTATTATTAAAGCTTAACGGGCTTATGTCTTATTGTATTTCAATCACTTTTAGTCAATTTTTCTGTAGTAAGCGCTGTTAGCACTCAGAAGAGCGACTTAACTAAGTTCTCGTGTGCCATTAGTATGGGAAGATGTCAGACGACTGACATATGACATACTAATGACTGCCGTTTACCGTACGAAAACTTTGACCAGTGTTCTTGCTTACGACCTGTCCTTCTGACGACCTGAGTGGCGCAGTGGTTAAGACGCCGGTGCGCTGCGCGGAGGGTCCTGGGTTCGATTCCCAGCAGAGCAGAGATTTGAATGATGAGTTTAAATTTCTGTTTCTGGTCTGGGTGTGTGTGTTGTTGTCTTGCGTGTGTCCTTGGCGCCCACGACACAGGGTATCCTAGTGTGGGGCTATGAGCGTGAAGCGTTATTTATTATTTATTATTATTACGGCACTGATCCTAATCGCTGCGACAACGTCGCCAACAGAACTCAGTAATGACATAAAAATAATAATTTCGATATCGTCCAATTACACACAAGATTGTTACGCACATGTATGCGATCTGTCAAAAGATATGACAGTGGGCGCCACCGCCACCGTGACATTGACATAAAAAGTGACATAATTACAGACCGTAGACACTTAATCGGGCCGCCTTATGTACTACACAATAAGGGCGATAATTCTTTGTTACGTCGAACATGTCTAGTAGTTTTGTTATGTGATCTACTTTTGATAATCGGTGTATAATAATAATATAAGGTGACCCTGTACTTGCCTCTGCTCGTATAAAGTAAGTCGCGTCATTGAATAAGGTAATGAATAATTATGGTCACTTCGAGAAAGTAAAAGTAAATCGACAGGAAAATTTTCAGAATATTATAGATGTTTTGATGTTTTTTCTTGTGAATGTCAAACATGGAAGATAAACGGAATGAAATAAATTTGTATTTCCTTCACGAAAGTATCTCTCGCTTTCATAGTGATACTTTAATGATTTACTTGGGAGATCGTCATCATACACCGAAATGCCTGAGAGTCCATAAAAAAACTGTTCTCAAAGGCATGTGAAGTCCACCAACCCGCAGTAGGCCAGCGTGGTGGACGGCGGCCTACATCCTTCTCGCTGTGAGAGGAGACCCGACCCTGTAGCGGGTCATTAATGGGTTACAGACACTGCATCTTTATTATCAAGCCCTTAATCTGTTCTGGCGAAATTGAAATGAACTTGTCATACAAAGCTTGTTTTCGGCAATGTAACGAATATTCTTATTATCTCGTTAGTGGACGCTCGTATTTGGAGTTATTGCTGCGCGGCAAAGAAAACGGCTGACAAGATTAAGCACTTGTTTTAGGGTTCCTCTCCCTTAAAGATTATAATAAAACCGAGTAAAATTCCCTATAATATCTTCTTTTTATAGACAGTAAATATAAAGAAAAAAGAGCGGTGGTAGCCCAAAAGAGCGGTGATAGGCTAGTGGCTTAGAATTCGACCTCGAATCGAGGGGTCCGGGCACGAATCCCAGTTGCACGCGCCAATGACTTGTTAAAAAAAGTTAGGTGCGTTTTATAAAATCAAACATCACCTGCTGTTATGGCGAAGGAAAACATCGTGAGCAAACCTGCATGCCTGAGAGTTCAAAATTTTTTTTCTCAAAAGTATGTTCGTCCACCAACGGGCAGTAGTGGTGCGTGGTGGACGGCGGCCTACATCCCTCTCATTGTGAGAGGAGACCCAACCCTGTAGTGGGTCATTAATGGGTTACTGACAATACGGAACCCTTCAATATTCAAGCATGTGCCGCGGAGATCCTTTTTATAATTCGTCAAGTTTTTTCACATATAATGAAGTCACAATCGGGCCGCCCGATGCTTAATGTTAATTTTCATGGATTTTCGCAATCTCTTTAAGTAACCTTGGGTGTGTAATGGTTAAGGTGAATCTTCAGTGAATCTTGAGTTTTTAATGTCCAATAACGTTGGGCGTTACATGGCTCACAGTTTGGCAGTAAAAGAAACTGTAATATATTTTCTTTAAAAAAATAAATGATCCTTTGAAGTAAGGTGTTATAATAAATATTATACATATAAATATTGCGGTGATAGCCCAGTGGCCTAGAATTCGACCTCGAATCGGGGGTTCCGGGTTCGAATCCCAGTGGCACGCCAATGACTTTCATCCAACAACAGTGTAGTTGATATCATAATTATTATAAAATACAATTTCTGTTTTATAATTCATCATAAAATAGAATCCTTGATTAGTAGTACATTATTTTTCATGAGAACACATTATGCTTTTTTGTATGTTAAAAATTACAAATGTTCTTTAACGATGCGGCGAAGGTTCACAAGAAAAGAAATGTTAATTGTTTTGATTAACTTTTTGACACGTTCTCACGCGTTAAATGTCAAAAGCCCTTAAACCCAGCGGGGTGTCAAAATGACTGCTTCGATTCGATATATCGTACGTTCGATATTCGTATCTGGACACACGGAAGTTGAAATGCCAAGTTCAGAATATAAAAGACTGTTGAAAAAGGCCTTTGCATTGAGGATAATTTGGATAAATATCACTAAGTTTTACGATTGCTTTCTTGAAATGCAATAAACTTACGACTACTTACTTGAACATTGATCAAATACACGTAAACCTTTCCATTTAAACCCTCATGATTAAGGTCTTAAAATCACAATAATTTGTGATTTTAAGATCTAACTATAAGATTTAACTTTAAGATTTAACTATAATTAGTTATTATTATTTTCAAGATAAGCCTAATTTTTTTTTATTTTCTCATTTTCATCATTTTGTCACGTGCACAAAAAATTGTTAATAGTTTAACTGGTTTATTCTTTAAGAAATACCTACACCTTCCTAAATCGGCACTGACATTAAAAGAAAAGGATCTTTGTGCCCGACTTGGCTGACTTGGCTGTTTTTCACATTGAATATAACCAAAATGAATATTATCGGCTGCGGTTTTTTAACATGCATTCCCTAAAAGACTGAGATACTGCAAAACTGTCCTATTTCTGAACAGTTAACTATTTTCGAGTGCATATTAATAATGTTATTAGGCTTATCTGATTAAAAGTCACAAAAAGGACACAAATGTCAAAAGTTTTTAGACGAAAGTGACATTTATCACGCCGTAATAAGGCACTTGGCGCAATTAAACGGTGCGGTTGCGATTTATGCGACTCGTTAATGAATGTTTAAAATTAAGGCCCTTACTCAGTAGCGGCGCCTCAGTTTTTGACGGAGGAAATTAATACCAAAAGTGCTGATAAAAGTAGCAAGACTTGGTCCTGAAGAGTTTTGAAATAAATACAACATATTTATTTTTTGATGTGATACATGACTATAAGATTACTGTTACCGTAGGGAATATGAAATAAAAGTAAAGGATTAATTACTTGCATCCACTTTAATTCGGCTTAATTAAACAGATTACACATAAAATTGTCTTTTTTTGTTAGTAACAAAAAATAATTTATACAAAAATCGTCCAATAATAGAACACCTACTACCACTACACTACTACCAACTACATCATAGTTATAGATAGAACAGAATAATAATAATTTTAATTCATTACAGGGACGACCACCACCTTTACTATACACACTCATAACAAACTCATACTAATGACTGAGGTAGGTACTCGTATACCGTAGGAATATTTCGACGATAGTCTTTCGTGCTTACGTCACGGATATCTTCTAGCTAAAGTCAAAACTTTACACCTAAAATTCAATCCTATGTGGCTTCTTCTTAACCGTTAACTGCGGTAGGTTGTATAAGCTTAACACACTTCTGACCGAATGTCGTAAAAATAAAAAGGTCGGTTCGAAGTTCGTTCGCGATATGATTGACTGGCCTGTCGATCGCTCAATGAATCTCCGATTTATTAAATTATTCAGATCTTATCTGCGCTTTAAAAAGTTATATGTGCTGCGTCTGTATTGAAATTGTTTTTTGATAACTGGATCTTACTTTAATGATGTTTTTTCAGTGTAACCATGGTTTACTTGGTTTTAATTTCATCTATATTACCTATTATATTCGTATACTTACTACTGGGCTATCACCGTTTATTATCACCGCTTATTAAAGTGAACTAGACTAGACATACTATAAATTCTCGGCGGTAGTGTTGTAGATGTTAAGAACGCAAAGTCAACTAGATATTACGGCGCAACAGCCGTTTTACTCTCTGTTTAATAAACTTCGTTAAAAATTGCCTAAGTATAAAACAAGAGTTGATTGCCAATTGATAAGAAAGACAACAATAAATCTTAACGCATACAGCACGGCGGGAGTCGCGACGTTGAATTGAGAATTCGATTGCTAAATACGAGAAATAAATTCAAGAGAGATCTGATCTTCACGCTAGATTGAAATAATTAACCCTTTATTGCATCCAAACTTACTTTAAATTAAGTAACTTTGCTAACCACACCTCCGACAGACTTGAAGAACATCCGAACATTGAAGAACATAATTTATGGCGCGCAACAGGTTATTAAGAAAAGAAAAGTAAAGAAAAGAAAAGAATGCGTTTATTCAAACTCAAACTCAAACTCAAAAGCTTTTATTCATTATTAGGTACAATTTGTGCACACTTAATGAAAGTCATACAGATAAATTATACATTCTACATTCATCCGCTTTGATCGCCCCTCAGGCAAAACGTAGACTGGGAGAAAAAAGCGGGCGGAAAAAAACTCCCAGCACTCTTTTAAAAGTAAATAAAACTTAGTCTATAATGCAGTATGGCTAGGTCCAATAAAGGAACACACGTGACAGCTATCGTGTGTGTCAATATCGCCCCATTGCCATCCGCTCACAAATAAATATTGTTACATAGTGTATAGAAATAGCCTATAGTGAAGTTATTCAATCCCACGCTTTCTTATCTTCTAAATAGTCCTTAGTTTCATAATAGGCCTTTCGGCACAGGACTGATTTAATAGTTTGTTTAAATTTGTGAAAAGGCAGGGATTGAATTTCTATTGGAATTTTATTATATATTCGCACGGACATTCCCATAAATGACCGGCTTTTTTTATGAAGCCGACATTTTGGAAATACAAGTTTGTGGACATTCCTGGTTACAGTATTGTTGACTGTTACACGAGAAAGATGTTACAAAAATTATAATAAATTAAGAACAGGCTGCCCTATGCGGGCATACAATAATTATATCTTGAATAACTAATACTTAATTTTATATTAGAGGGTGGCATTGTCTAGGTATGTGAACTACAACGACTCTTCCTCCCTTCCTGCCTTTCAGCTCCTTGTAGTCACTGTTGGAGAGGCACTTCCCTAATCGACGTTACACCGCCCGGTCTTGAGCCATTTAAATCCAACCTCCCCGCTGTCTCCTTCAGGTCGTCAGTCTAAATGATTGAAGGGTTGCTTGTGCTCCTTTTGCCGGGACGTTGTCAGCAGTGTCATGGCGCGTGACGGGTTAAGAGGAGGGCGGTAAGGTCTACCTTTACAAGCTTTAATGGCTCCATGGCAGTAACCCATTAATGACCCACTACGGGGTCGGCTCCTTCTCACAATGAGAGGGATGTAGGCCGCCGTCCACCACGCACCACTACTGCCCGTTGGTGGACTTTACATACCTTTGAGAACATTTTTTTTGTGAGCTCTCAGGCATACAGGTTTCTTCACGATGTTCTCCTACACCGTAACAGCGGGTGATATTTTTTTTATAAAGCGCGCATAACTTTTTTACAAAGTCATTGGCCACTGGGATTTGAACCCGGACCCCTCGATTCGAGGCCGAATTCTAAGCCACTGGGCTATCACCGCTTTAGGCTGGCTATATGACACCATATAGAGATATAAATACATAAATACATCGCCCTTCTCTGTTTTAACACACTTGTCGCTTTAGCTGTACAAACTATATGTAACCGAATCGTTCATTGTCACTTTTACCGTCTTTCCGATGTGACTAATAACTTTGTGCAAAGGAACGGTTAAATCTCTTAAAATTGGCTAATTTTTTTGACAACTTTATAAAATTTCTTCATCGAGTCCTTTAAACCATTCCTTATCTATCAGTCACATCTTTAAACCTTAGCAGGGGCCAATAACTGAACAACGGCGCGAGCTTTTGTCTGATATTGCGGCATTCGTCGGTCGTTCGTGTTGTATGCTTGATAGCAATTGGGAAAGCTATTGATTAGGAAAGTATTTCATTTAATGATTGTTTATCTGCTTGTTTTAGACACTTTAGATTGCTCCACGTCTAAAGGTCGTGTGCTTTTTTTGGTTTACATACATAGCTGTATTATAGAATTGTGTCGCAAAACACAGATCCAGACTTTAAATAAAAACTGGACTCTTTTTGTCGAGACGTAGTCACCATTCGTGGTCACCTACGGACATTTTATTTCAGGTGAACTAAAATGATCTCAGTTCGTCTCAGCTCTCGGTAGAATGGTGAAAATTGACATATAACAAAAAAAGGGAAAAAATTTGAATATTTTTATTGTTCAGCGTTATGCTTTCTTATAATCTTATACTCGTTAAGTACTGCGTCACTAGATTCTTTTAGTAGATCTATGTACCATTATTAACTTTTCCTCACAAATTCATGCATGTGATATTGATTTGTGAAACTGACCCTTAACGAAGGTAAGCTTACGTGAAACACGCCATAAGGTACGGTTCCCTGATACCGCGAGAGGAATTAGGTGAAGGCTGTATGGTGGTGCAATGTACCTTATCGGCCAATCTGATGGTATTATGTTAGCGCTGATTGTTGACTTGCGTTTTCTTTCTAATGATCTGGCGATAAACATGTCAGTACCCATTAATGACCCACTACAGGGTCGGGTCTCCTCTCACAATGAGAAAAATGTAGGCCTTAGTCCACCACGCTGGCCTACTGCGGGTTGGTGGACTTCGCATGCCTTTGAGAACATTTTTTTTTTGTGAACTCTCAGGCATGCAGGTTTCCTCACGATGTTTTCCTTCACCGTAACAGCAGGTGATATTCAATTTCATAAATCGCACATAACTTTTATTACAAAGTCATTGGTGCGTGCCACTGGGATTCGAACCCGGATCCCTCGATTCGAGGTCGAATTCTAAGCCACTGGGCTATCACCGCTGCGATAAACATACGCCAGATCATTAGGAAGAAAATCAGTGATGCTTTTGCAAGGAGTATGAGAATGAGGAGTATGCAAATATTGTAAGGAGATAATAGCATAGCTTTTTGGATTATCGTTTAGTGACGTTGAGCTTGGAATTAGCATCACATTATGAGACCACGTCGCAGCATACGTCATTGAAACACACATTACTCAAACACTTTCGACATTATGTACCTACCGAGGCATGTCGGAAGAAAACATGTTATACTACGTCATATCCTTAAGTGTTGGACTTACATTTAGATCATTTGTCCTGTGTACCATTATTCTGTACTCCTTTTTGAACATTCTGTTAAGGGTGTGGCATGAACACTTTCGTTACGTCTATATTTAAGACTAGACTGTGCCCGCGGCTTCGCCCGCGTTGATTTTAGAACTTGGTGAAGAGAAGGATAAAAAGTATCCTATATGTTAATCATATAGATCATAACCTGATCTATATGTGTACTAAATTTCATCCAAATCTGTTCAGCCGTTTTTGCGGGAAAGAGTAACAAACATCCATCCATACATTCATTGTGAGAAGAGACCCGACCATGTAGTGGGTCATTAATGGGTCACTGACAATCTGTATACTATACTCGTAACCCGTCAATGGTATTCCCGGTATCGTGGATAATTAGAACATACCTTAAAAACAAGATTATAGAGTGGACTATAATGATTTACCACGATTATACGATTGTATTTGAAAAAAATTGTCAAAGTGACAACTAAAAATCAATAAACGTTTTTGTCGTTAGCCTCTTCAAACAAGCGGATTGATTATAGTCCAGTCAGTTTGAACATTTAATTCACAATAATTCCAAAAGTTTTCAAATTTTGATGTAAGGTCGGGAATGGTATTAAAACAAACTATAAAATTTTGCAACCTGTTCTGCGGTCCGGAACATTGTTAAAATTGCAATTAAATTAATTTTTGCTATATGGTCGTGAAAAAAATTCCAAAAGTTCTGCAAACTTGGAGTGGTGTTAAATATATTATTTTACATCACGTGTCAAATTTGCAACCAATTTAAGTGTACGGAACATTTTTTTTTATTAAAAATTAATGTTTTTCTTTATTAAACTGAAGGAAAACGTTCCAAAAGTTCTGCAAATTTGACAGATATATCGGAAAAATATACCGAACGATTGTATAAATTTGCAACCTTTTACGTTGACCGGAACATATTTATTTATAATTCTTTTTAATTCGTGGTCATTTTTTCGAGTAAGGTGGTCTCGGAATAATTACAAAAGTTTTGAAACTTGGTTGCAAACTTCGAAAACATCTATTCTGATGCATTTGCAAATTTGCAACCTCATACGCGATCCGGAACTTTATGCAATTTGCAAAAATGTAATTTTTTTATTTTATCACCTTATTACATTACAATCGTTCGGTATATTTTTCCGATATATCTGTCAAATTTGCAGAACTTTTGGAACGTTTTCCTTCAGTTTAATAAAGAAAAACATTAACTTTTACTAAAAAAAAATGTTCCGTACACTTAAATTGGTTGCAAATTTGACACGTGATGTAAAATAATATATTTAACACCACTCCAAGTTTGCAGAACTTTTGGAATTTTTTTCACGACCATATAGTAAAAATTAATTTAATTGCAATTTTAGCAATGTTCCGGACTGCGGACAAGGTTGCAAAATGAGATTTATTGTCGTCCCAATGTACCATTCACTTGACCGAAGTTTGAAAACTTTTGGAATTATTGTTAAATTTTCGATTTTGAATGTTCAAAATGACTGGACTATTATGCAAAACGTATCAAGTGTATTAATTTTATTTTGACACTAGATATGTATCAAGGCTCCAAAACAAAACTTACAACTATTTTATCCCCAGGGTTGTCACTCATTAATTAAAACTGAATGTATTGATTGTAAAAATGGTCTTGAATAAACAATGAATGAAAGAATATTTTATAACTGTAAAATAACTTTTATTTTATGGAAATATGTTGTATGTATGTAAAACCTTACTAAAATAATGTGATCTCAATGAAGTTGTACCCTAATCTTTAAACATGGCATTTTTATTTATATAAGTATCGTAGGATTACTAAATTCTTAAAAATATCTTTTGTTTAGATTCATGATGGTGCAAAAAGGTTATCATTATCTGATTTTAAATTGTTGTTACAAAAAATTATGGGAACATTTTTAAACGGGTCGTTACTTCTATATTACCGTCAATTAGTTCTCTATTATATTAGACACTAGTATATGCAGTCTCTACACACTGGTCAGCTAGTGACAACCCTAACGATCACATATTGACGCAACGACCAACCGAATGACAGTTGGTGCAAAAAGAAATTCTCAAGTACACTGGTGTACCAGTACATTGGCAATGTGGGGCAGTCGATAATTTTCAACGGCATAAAAAGCCCGTCCCGCCCTGCGACCCATCAGTTGGGCCACAGACTCCAGACTTACGCGCAATGCAAAAAATCGTAAGTTTCGAAATGAATTTACGACGTAACCGTTTAAGATTTATCGGCTTGAACCATCTTCAGTTTGTGTAATCGTGGTGTTTTTACCTTTAAGTGATATCTGGGTAAACTTTTGTTCCGGAACAGTGTGGTGGAATATGTCCCAGGCCTCACCTGGACTAACAAATTGATCGTGTAGTGCAATCCTAGAATTTAAAAAGCCAAAACATTTACGAATTAAATAATCATAATAGTTCATCATAATAGTTTTTCGTTTTTGTTTTAATATGCAAATATTGTAAGGAGATAATAGCATAGCTTTTTGGATTATCGTTTAGTGACGTTGAGCTTGGAATTAGCATCACATTATGAGACCACGTCGCAGCATACGTCATTGAAACACACATTACTCAAACACTTTCGACATTATGTACCTACCGAGGCATGTCGGAAGAAAACATGTTATACTACGTCATATCCTTAAGTGTTGGACTTACATTTAGATCATTTGTCCTGTGTACCATTATTCTGTACTCCTTTTTGAACATTCTGTTAAGGGTGTGGCATGAACACTTTCGTTACGTCTATATTTAAGACTAGACTGTGCCCGCGGCTTCGCCCGCGTTGATTTTAGAACTTGGTGAAGAGAAGGATAAAAAGTATCCTATATGTTAATCATATAGATCATAACCTGATCTATATGTGTACTAAATTTCATCCAAATCTGTTCAGCCGTTTTTGCGGGAAAGAGTAACAAACATCCATCCATACATTCATTGTGAGAAGAGACCCGACCATGTAGTGGGTCATTAATGGGTCACTGACAATCTGTATACTATACTCGTAACCCGTCAATGGTATTCCCGGTATCGTGGATAATTAGAACATACCTTAAAAACAAGATTATAGAGTGGACTATAATGATTTACCACGATTATACGATTGTATTTGAAAAAAATTGTCAAAGTGACAACTAAAAATCAATAAACGTTTTTGTCGTTAGCCTCTTCAAACAAGCGGATTGATTATAGTCCAGTCAGTTTGAACATTTAATTCACAATAATTCCAAAAGTTTTCAAATTTTGATGTAAGGTCGGGAATGGTATTAAAACAAACTATAAAATTTTGCAACCTGTTCTGCGGTCCGGAACATTGTTAAAATTGCAATTAAATTAATTTTTGCTATATGGTCGTGAAAAAAATTCCAAAAGTTCTGCAAACTTGGAGTGGTGTTAAATATATTATTTTACATCACGTGTCAAATTTGCAACCAATTTAAGTGTACGGAACATTTTTTTTTATTAAAAATTAATGTTTTTCTTTATTAAACTGAAGGAAAACGTTCCAAAAGTTCTGCAAATTTGACAGATATATCGGAAAAATATACCGAACGATTGTATAAATTTGCAACCTTTTACGTTGACCGGAACATATTTATTTATAATTCTTTTTAATTCGTGGTCATTTTTTCGAGTAAGGTGGTCTCGGAATAATTACAAAAGTTTTGAAACTTGGTTGCAAACTTCGAAAACATCTATTCTGATGCATTTGCAAATTTGCAACCTCATACGCGATCCGGAACTTTATGCAATTTGCAAAAATGTAATTTTTTTATTTTATCACCTTATTACATTACAATCGTTCGGTATATTTTTCCGATATATCTGTCAAATTTGCAGAACTTTTGGAACGTTTTCCTTCAGTTTAATAAAGAAAAACATTAACTTTTACTAAAAAAAAATGTTCCGTACACTTAAATTGGTTGCAAATTTGACACGTGATGTAAAATAATATATTTAACACCACTCCAAGTTTGCAGAACTTTTGGAATTTTTTTCACGACCATATAGTAAAAATTAATTTAATTGCAATTTTAGCAATGTTCCGGACTGCGGACAAGGTTGCAAAATGAGATTTATTGTCGTCCCAATGTACCATTCACTTGACCGAAGTTTGAAAACTTTTGGAATTATTGTTAAATTTTCGATTTTGAATGTTCAAAATGACTGGACTATTATGCAAAACGTATCAAGTGTATTAATTTTATTTTGACACTAGATATGTATCAAGGCTCCAAAACAAAACTTACAACTATTTTATCCCCAGGGTTGTCACTCATTAATTAAAACTGAATGTATTGATTGTAAAAATGGTCTTGAATAAACAATGAATGAAAGAATATTTTATAACTGTAAAATAACTTTTATTTTATGGAAATATGTTGTATGTATGTAAAACCTTACTAAAATAATGTGATCTCAATGAAGTTGTACCCTAATCTTTAAACATGGCATTTTTATTTATATAAGTATCGTAGGATTACTAAATTCTTAAAAATATCTTTTGTTTAGATTCATGATGGTGCAAAAAGGTTATCATTATCTGATTTTAAATTGTTGTTACAAAAAATTATGGGAACATTTTTAAACGGGTCGTTACTTCTATATTACCGTCAATTAGTTCTCTATTATATTAGACACTAGTATATGCAGTCTCTACACACTGGTCAGCTAGTGACAACCCTAACGATCACATATTGACGCAACGACCAACCGAATGACAGTTGGTGCAAAAAGAAATTCTCAAGTACACTGGTGTACCAGTACATTGGCAATGTGGGGCAGTCGATAATTTTCAACGGCATAAAAAGCCCGTCCCGCCCTGCGACCCATCAGTTGGGCCACAGACTCCAGACTTACGCGCAATGCAAAAAATCGTAAGTTTCGAAATGAATTTACGACGTAACCGTTTAAGATTTATCGGCTTGAACCATCTTCAGTTTGTGTAATCGTGGTGTTTTTACCTTTAAGTGATATCTGGGTAAACTTTTGTTCCGGAACAGTGTGGTGGAATATGTCCCAGGCCTCACCTGGACTAACAAATTGATCGTGTAGTGCAATCCTAGAATTTAAAAAGCCAAAACATTTACGAATTAAATAATCATAATAGTTCATCATAATAGTTTTTCGTTTTTGTTTTAATATAGCTGCCTTAAAAATCTATTTTTGTTTTTTCATAGTACAACTCTTTAAAAAAAAATCTTATAAGTTTAAGTCTGTAGGTAGGTATTTAAAGACTTAAAGACAAGAAAAAAGTTTCGAGAAAGAATTATAAATAAAGTGATGTAGGTATGTATGTACTGTACATGCATAATGTAAATACGTGTGTATGTATTATCAAATGTATTTAATAATTTTTGTATGATTAAAATTTGTATGTTAGGTCCTGTAGGTATTGTATTCTGCACACCCTACCTTTTTCTCATTTCTCTCTACTCTTCTACTCCTAACCACTTGGTAGTCTGGAAGAGATTACTTTTAGCGATAATATTTAACGATTATAATAACATTAATAGCAGTCAAAAGTGTTTTAATTGCTTATCTTTTCCTCTTATGTTTCCAGATAATCTTCACCGCCATACTGGCCACCACCCTGGCGGCTCCAGGCTACTACTACTCCAATGACTACCACATCCCGATCAAGTCCACCATAACCTCCAGTAGCCAGTCCGTCGACCATGGCTCCACTCACGTCTTCAACACTGTCCCCATCGCAAAGACCACGGTAACCAAGAGCAGTCAAGCAGTAGACCACGGAAGTACTCATGTATTCACTCCACTAGTCCACGAGACCGTCCATGTGCCAACTAAGACCACAGTCACGAAAAGTAATCAGGTCGTGAACCATGGAGGAACGGCTGTTGTACACGCCCCTGTGCTATCAACCTATCACGCCCCGTTAGTATCCTATCACTCGCCGTTAGTATCCGCCTATCACGCCCCGGTAGTATCCTATCACGCCCCATTAGCTTCTTACCATGCCCCGGTGTCGTACACTGGTGATTCTGCCGTGTCTCATCACAGTTCGACTGTACACGAGACCGTTCCTGTAGGCTATCATGTGCCCCTGTATACTCTTCACTGATCTGTCACAATAGTTATGTTTTTGTTTTTTGTGAATAATTTTGATGTTGAAATAAATAAATGTTAAGTTCATTTTAGACCGTTGTTTTACTTACTTATTACCATAAGGGTGGCAATGTGACTTATTTAACGATATGGGATTTCCGACGAATTTTACAAAACAATTTAATAACGATACTAAATCATGCCATGTCCTGTCCTGTCCTGTCCTATCACTAATAGCCTATCACGCCCCAGTAGTATCCTATCACGGTCCATTGCCTTCCTTTCTGCTTCTAAGATTTAAAACTCAAACTAGTCGCGAAGATAGTCTCCACTTAATCCGACTAACGACCAATCTCCCGCTCGATTAGTCGATAACACTAATGAACTGATACAACCATTAGCTGAGGAAGTTGTACCGTTTAATTGGCCTGCAAATTGTTTTACTTGAGACTTCGGAGGACGGGAAACTATTTACGTTAGTAGACTTATGTTGACTCGGTTCTTAGTCTTCGGGACTAAAATTAGAATCAACTAAGCTCTTGCCTTTACAGACTAGAGAATAAGAGAAGTGCTATTTCTCTAGTCCTTCGAAGTATTCGATTCTGTTAATTCGATATTGTTAAGTGCCTACTAATATTAGAGTTTAGAGATATCAAGATAAGTCGTTAAATTTTCAAACTCATTCGTTCGACTTGTTCAATAAAATCGCTGGAAAAAAAACTATCTTGAAATGGAATATAGTAGGTAAGTACCTGGTATCTGAAGTTATATTATTATTTAAAACATAAACAACATTAAATTATAAACAACATTAAAACTCCGCTATTTTTGTAATGGGCTTTACATTATAATATGATTATTTTTGGTCTAATATTGTTATCTAATTCAGTTTCTTTTTTTTTGATTACCAATAAATTGTGAAAACCAAAAAAACTTAGCAAATGGTTATAAATTTATTTTGTTTCATTTTAATTTTGTTGTATTTTCCATTCTTTCTTTCTAGTTCCAAATTATTCCACTACTAAACCACTTCTTTGCCCTACATAGTTAGAGGCCGGCGCGCTAATTTATTCGAAGCCTGCACTGTGCTCGACCAGTAGTAGTATAGACCGGGGGCAGATGTGCTTCCTATTGTTCTGTCGAATTAGATTTAGATCGATTAGATTGAGTAAGAGATGGTCTTTTATCTATCTAATGGTCTTTTTGTGTTTGATAAGATGAATTCTATCAATGTACCTACGTTAATCGATATCCATTATTTTATAAGAGTCTTCATGTCTAGTGTTTCAGTTGGGGAGGTGCGGTTGCCGGAAATTCTTTTTGTTTGAGAACATTTCAGGCCTTATGTGTAAGTAACGTATGCACAATCCACATAGGTCGTATACATACGGCAGATTATGATGGGGCTAGGTAGCCATTAATTTTATTATTCTCTCATATTACTAGGAACTTATTTTGCTTAAGAACGAAGATAGTCTTCGTATAAAGTAAACTGTTATAGTATTTAGTATGTCATAAACTCAAACTCAAACTCAAAAGCTTTTATTCATTATTAGGTACAATTAATGAAAGTCATACAGAGAAATTATACATTCTACATTCATCCGCTTTGATCGCCCCTCAGGCAAAACGTAGACTGGGAGAAAAAAGCGGGCATAAAAAACTCCCAGCACTCTTTTAAATGTAAATAAAATAAAACATATGTCAGTCTACCTTGACATCTTCCCATACAGCTCGATACGATTAGGTACTATACGAAACTGCAAGTACTTGCGCAAGGCACAGTAGACCTAACGGAGAGTCTGCGATCATTTTCGAAAAGTTAAACTGACACGTTGAGGTCATTATTTATGAAATAGCTTTGTAACGTAATCTACTTAAAATAATGATGATCGAATTACGTCTGAGCACGAGATGTGTTTCAAAGAGATATAATTGTGGGCTACTGGATTGCTACTTGCTACATTATATTGCCGAGCTTAGAATCAAGGTGAAAATTGTACGTGAAGGTATAGACTAGTTTTAGTCTATCATTTAAAAAAGTTGATGAAATAAATAAATATAGATAATTATGCAAAGAAAAAGAAACAGTTGTAGTAATTGAACAAGTAACTATCGACACTAAAACACCTTAAAAATTTACACCCAGGTAAGATAACTTGTAAATTACCTTGTTTTTTGTTAATTGTTACTCTTATCTTATATAATCTTATTCTGAATATCAACATTGGGACTTTTAATTTTTTAAGGAAAAATGATTATTTGAAAATTCCGTTAAAAATGCAAGGTCACACGATTAACTGCCTTTTCAGTTTTTTTATTCAATATTTTTCTGCTTAATTTATTGATGGTTATTTACATGTTTTTTTTATTTTTTAACACTCATTGTATGACATTTCATCAATAAAGTTTCTGTGAACGCATTCTAATTCTTTACGTAGACAAACGGGTCTTCGACCTTACGTATAACCGACCTTTGGTTAAGTTAATGTTTTATCTGCATATCAAATCACTGTCAGATTGGTTGGTTAATCTGTTGTTGGTTTACATTCGATTTCCGGCGTATACTATCTATTATATTGAAATTATAATAATTAGGTATTAGGTAACCTAAATTGCATTGGTGATTGCTATTAATAATACCTGCTATAAATAGTGTCCGCTATTATTAGAAAGACTATTATTAGAATTATTTCAAGTATTAAAAACTTGTTCTGGAATAATTTAATAACATATTAATATAATACTACTTTACATTTACCTTGCCTTTACTTTACATTTTCTTTACATATAACAAGCAAGCAGTTTAACAAACCAAAAAAGTTAAACAACTTTTGAAAGAAAACTTTTTCGATAATGAATCTAAGAAGTCACGTCCGACCTCAAATAAGTCTGAAATCATGCGGTTGCAATGTTACTATTGAGGGCAAGAGGATACTACGATGGTCCTCATCTCAAAAAGATTAGCTTGTTGAACCACCTCAAAAGAAACAATGCTCCCTTACTTAATTGCTGATTATGATTTTATGAGCGCGCCAATATCCAGCCCCCCCCCCCCCCTCGGACAAATTCCAATGATTTTACCTCAAAACCATTTCTTGTTTTTAATGTTATTTACACAAATAGGTACCTATAATTAAAAACAAGTAGTTAATTCTGTTAAAATTATACATTAAGTAATACGTTTATGTATAACGTATTATTAAGGCATCAATGACAGAGATAAGATCGATCAATTTGTTCGATAGCTACAATTATTTTTAAAATAACTATAAAAAAGGTAGGTATGTCTGTTTTTGTATAAAAAAAAATGTAAAAATGCTAAACCCTTGCTAATAATACTCAGGTCAAGTAGGAGTTAGCTACAGTTAGGTAGAGTATTAGGTGAGCATGACTGCAACCCTTTTATGTCCCACTATTGGGCGCGAGTCTCTCTCGCTGTTTTAATCCAGATTGATAGAGAAATGGGTTAGTGGCCAACCCAAATCGGATATTTTCAAACCGCCCATTGGGCCCATAGGCCCATAGGGCCTCCGACAAGAATAAACGACTGCTTTCTTATCGATAACAACTGGGACCGACGGTTTAACGTTCCTTCTGATGCACGTAAGGGGAACATGGGTGTACGTAAAACCTCTAAGTTAGTAGGTATTAACACCTCCCGAAACAAAATATTCCTCACTAGAAATATGCTAGGGTGAACTAAGGTTAACTAAGGTTGTACCATAATCTAGGCTGATGATAAATAAAGTATGGCCTACAAAAAAATACGCTTGCCTAGAACGTGCCTTTTGACACTTGTTTTCATTAAATAATGAAAGTAATCTTGGTCCTCCCGGTCTTCACGATAAATCTGCATCCATAATTTTTTTCAAGAAAAGACACTCCCAAAACTTAGTATCTCCAATAAGGTGGAGTTTTACTTTACGGTGTTATCTTGCTAATTAACATATTGGTAATATTGGCGTATTTATGTAATTATAATGCACTCTATATGGCGAGCCGTATCTCTGGACATTTTTTATTGCGACGGCGTAAAAATTACCCGAGATTTATTTCATTTTAAGGCTAATTTATGAGATTTCATGCTTCATTATTAATGTTGATGTGTTACAAATATTCCTGTCGATAACTTTTCCTTATGCGATAGTGGTAGATGTAATACTCCATGTAATACCCAGTGTAATACCCCGTGTGATACCCCGTGTAATACCTCGTGCAATACCCCGTGTCCTAATTGCCATACATGCACGTAAAAGTTCCTCGTACGACAACATAACTTAGTACATTTAGTCGCATGTTAGTGTGTATTTCAATTTGGAAAGCTTCATATAGAGCCCTTTGTTTAAATTTTGTCGTGTTGGTCGGTGGGTCATGTAATCGAATTAGAACAAGACGTTACCAGTTAGGCGTCTTTACCAGCAACAAAATGTCCACCACCACGCCCCAAGGACGCACGCTTCAAGCCACCTTACCAACTAGCCAGGATTGACTGGGACAGCATAACTTAAAAGAGGAATCCGACAAATAAACTCATGAGATTAGCGAAGAATTATAACTGTGGGACTGTGATAACTTTTTTAAACATCGGTTCCTTAAGTAGTTTTCGTGTCTCATGGCTATTGGCTAGCCTGGGGCAAACTTCAACAGTCATGCATTGTAAAGTTTAGCAATTGCCATCTTTTAATTACGGTCCTAATGCAATTTGATACTTCGTAAGATACAAAGCGATGATAGCCCAGTGGCTTAGAATTCGACCTCGAATCGAGGGGTCCGGGTTCGAATCCCAGTGGCACGCACCAATGACTTTGTAAAAAAGTTATGTGCGCTTTATAAAATTAAATATCACCCGCTGTTACGGTGAAGAAAAACATCGTGAGGAAACCTGCATGCCTGAGAGTTCAAAAAAAATGTTCTCAAAGGCATGTGAAGTCCACCAACCCGCATTAGGCCAGCGTGGTGGACTAAGGCCTACATCCCTCTCATTGTGAGAGGAGACCCGACCCTGTAGTGGGTCATTAATGGGTTACTGACAAGATACAAAGTACCAAATTGCATAAAATTTTGTAACAAACGATCACATCTACCTACTAACTAGGCACGCGATGTCAGGCGAAATCTTCTCAAACGGCTCTACATCAGTTAACACGTAAAATTAAATGCTTTTTCGGACCTCAACAACAACACACAAACAAACAACGAGTAAGTACATTACGTAACGTTATCTTGACTGAATGAACTTGGCATCAGCCTACTGCGCCCAATCGCGTTACCCCTGCGCGATGTGAGAAAGTGAAAAAGTGAAAGCTCGCTGGATGTGGTATTTTATTTTGTGTGTTAAGAGTAAGCGCGCCTTGTGATTTTTTAATCGCGCGATAATTTTGTCGCAATCTATTGATGTTTAGAATAGCGCGCCCAAGGAAAACGATATCTTTAAATAATGTTTAATTATTTTAAATTAAACATTTAATTGAAGTGTTACCGTATAATCAAATAAACATTAGAAGTAATCTAAAGGTAAAGAGTGTGAGAATTATTGTCCTCCGGCTTTTTCGCTTATTAACACAGCACAAAGCCGATGATGAACTCATCAAACTCATCATTAGGTAAAAGTTAATACTATCATAAATAACGTTTGAATATTTTAAAAATCTAAATTAAATTTTTTATTATGTAAAATAGTAGTAGTAGATATAAATAAAATGTTATTTTGATAGATTAAGTCAAATTTATAATATACATACTAACACTAGCAAATTTTTTTAATTTTTTTTTTCATATTTTAATTCACCATTGCAAAAAATATGGAATGATCAAAATCCACTGTAAAAACATAAACTGACTCATATTCATGCAAATAAATGATTTTTGGTTTTGATATACATTTTAACTACACAGCTTCACGTTATGGTACTGTGCTCACCTACCGTACAGAGTCTATACCACATCCGACCGCAAGCTCACATTCGTGCATCGGTTAATAACGAAATTCAAGTACACGTGATGTCGGGGCGGTATATAAACGCACCGCAACCCAGACCCTCATTAGACAATTCGGCAACCGCCTCACGAAACAACCAAAACAACCAACTACCAACAACCAACATGCAGAGATTCGTGAGTTTCAAAATTTTTTATACTTTTCAAAACTTATTTACGACAAATAAACTTTACGACAAAAATAATAGTTTTTTTAAACAAACAAACATAATTAATTTAAAACCTTATAGTAATAAAAACAAAAATTAAGCCTTTTTGTAAAAACGATAGCGCATCTTTTTTCTGAAAATATAATTTAAATGTTTCTTAATCAGTTTCATAAACTAACTTGTTTATTGTATGCGATTTTCCGTTTTTGTAGATTTTCGCAATAACAATAGACCAGCTTTAAAAATGAGCTATTTTTACATGGTAGTACGCAAATTTTGTTACAATTCACGTATTAGCTACTAATCTACAGCACCTGTGAATAGTACACTGATACATGAATTAGTTCATTAAGCGCCGTTTTCAATTAATCGTTACCAATTATTGGTTCTTTGATTGAGTTTAGTGAATTTCAGGGCTCATTTTGATGTAAACCATGTTGCCAATTGCATCTAGGTTTAAAACTGATACTATTTATACTCACTTTTGGTTCTTACCTTTATAGGAATCTAGCCAGCTAATAGGATATGAAAACGCAGTACATAATGCTTAAAAGCGGTGATAGCCCAGTGGCTTAGAATTCGACCTCGAATCGAGGGGTCCGGGTTCGAATCCCAGTGGCACGCACCAATGACTTTGTAATAAAAGTTATGTGCGATTTATGAAATTAAATATCACTTGCTGTTACGGTGAAGGAAAACATCGTGAGGAAACGTGCATGCCTGAGAGTTCACAAAAAAAAAATGTTCTCAAAGGCATGTGAAGTCCACCAACCCGCAGTAGGCCAGCGTGGTGGACGGCGGCCTACATCCCTCTAATTGTGAGTGTAGTGGGTCGACCCGACCCTGTAGTGGGTCATTAATGGATACTGACAATGCTTAAACAATTTTTTCAGGTCGTATTCATCGCCCTCCTGGCGTGCGCCGCCGCCGCTCCCGGTCTGCTCGTGGCGCACCAGCCGGTGGTCGCCGTCCACGCTGCCCCAGTGGTCCACACCGTGCCCGTGGTGGCAGCCAAGACCACCGTCACTAAGAGCAGCCAAGTCGTCAACCACGGCTCCCCAGTTGTCCACGCTGTCGCCGCTCCCGTGGTTGTGAAGACCGCGGTACCGGTGGTACACGCCGTCGCCGCTCCCGTGGTCCACGCTGCCCCAGTCGTTCACGCCCCAGTCGTCCACGCAGTCCACGCCCCAGTGGTGGTGAAAACCGCCCCCGCTGCTATCGCACACAGCAGCTCCACCACTGTTCACCACCATGCCCCAGTCGTCAAGGCTCTGCCGGTTGTCGCTATCCATTAATCAGTATTATAGGTCGAATTTTAGAATAAATCTTTTAGCTCCTTATTTTTGTTTTAATTTTATTGACATTTTGTTATATGTATTATTTTTGTTTTGTTCATATACGTTGATATTTGAGATACTTAGACGGTGTGCAAGGTATGAGGTGCGCTGCGCGGAGGGTCCTGGGTTCGATTCCCAGCAGAGCAGAGATTTGAATGATGAATTTGAATTTCTGTTTCTGGTCTGGGTGTGTGTGTTGTTGTCTTGCGTGTGTCCATGGCACCCACGGCACAGGGAATCCTATTGTGGGGCTATAAGTGTGAAGCGTTATTTATTTATTTATTTATCACCTTTCACTAGTTACCAAAAGGTGGCTCCACGGATATCCTAAATCACGCTATCGAAGTTTTCTTTGACATGCAAAAATTCTGAATTAATACTACTACAGTATTAAGAAAGCGATGTGAAAAATAAACAAAATTGAAAACGTATATGCAAATAGTGAAACTTCAGTAAAGTTGATCTAATGTGAGCGTAGTCGCGATATTCCACATGTCATGTCAGTACCCATTAATGACCCACTAGAGGGTCGGGTCTCCTCTCACAATGAGAAGGATGTAGGCCTTAGTCCACCACGCTGGCCTACTGCGGGTTGGTGGACTTCGCATGCCTTTGAGAACATTTTTTTTTGTGAACTCTCAGGCATGCAGGTTTCCTCACGATGTTTTCCTTCACCGTAACAGCAGGTGATATTTAATTTCATAAATCGCACATAACTTTTATTACAAAGTCATTGGTGCGTGCCACTGGGATTCGAACCCGGATCCCTCGATTCGAGGTCGAATTCTAAGCCACTGGGCTATCACCGCTGCACTGGGCTATCACCGCTGCCGGTGATATTCCACATACACCGAGTTAATACAAGATCACCTATGTACGAGTATGTACTATCCATCGGTGACGGCACGCATTAGTGGATAATTAAATTCCATCTAATTGATGAAACTAGGCACTCGGCAACTTTGATGGAATGCCATAGAGTTTTGATAAAATAGACACAGCCGAGGTGCTTTCATACACCTTCTCACCTTCACCATATTTGACGGCTAGACTTTATCTATGTAGTTAACGCTACTAAACCGGTTCTGTATCCTGAATCCAATGGTTTATTTCTTAATGTCATAATTTTGTTAAGACATACTTTTTAGTCATTTTTAATCATTCATATCGACAGCGATGGCTAGTTTAATAGGACAACAAATAGCACTTCCCAAGTAGAATAAGAAACATGAAGATGCTATAACATACCTTTGTATTAAGTCAGCTGTAAGAAGGTTCATTTACATTTATTTTTTACGATTTTTTAAATGTGGATATAATTAAGTCCGCTGAAGACATAATATTTGAGTGAAATTTTGAGTTAAATTGATGGCTTGTCTAAAAATAAATTGGTCTATGTCTATAGAATTTGCAAAGTATGGATCAATAGTAGTCATGAGTACTCGTACTAACATAGTTAGACGTAAGCTCCAAATAGATGAACGTTTTGAGGAAAACACGAGTTGCGAGAAACTTTATTGGTGTTAAGGACTTATCATCAACATTGCTTACCATAATTGGCCAAGATTTTGTATGAGGTGACACGGTACTAATACTGCAAAGGTGTAAAAGGGTGTAAAGGTGCAAAACTCTCACGATATTTTCTTTTACCGTAACAACAGGTGATATTTAATTTTATAAAGCGTTAAAACGTTAGGTGAACTTTTTAAATAAAGTTATCGGGACTCGAACCCGGACCCTTCGAGTAAAAGGCTGAATTCTTAACCACTGGGCTATGTACACGTATTATTTGTCCAAATAGATATTTGCGCACGCACGCACACGCGCGCGCACGACAATTTCCCAATTTATGTTCCACCAAGTCGTAGGTGCTTAGTACGTCTGAGTCTTGGTGTCGCGTGACCGAATATTTGGCGCTCCTTGTCGCACACGTACCTACTACACATTGCTCGTACATGAGCACGTAAAATTTCCTTTTACTAGAGACATCCATAGACTAGGTCAACTGATAGAAGTACCACATTCAAACGCCGTAGCTTTCTAAATCTGACGAGGTAAACTAAAACTTAAACGAGGTACACAATAGAAGATAAACAAAGATTAAAAAGTAATTAATCAGTCTTGTCATTTGGGATGTGTGGAAGAATATTGAGTAAGATCATTACAGGAACTTAAGATTTTAAACTAAAAAACATTTTTATACCTAGTCAATAAATAGTAACTAATGCTATCAAAAGTAGAACAATAGTAATAGTATTTCCATTCTTAATTGCTTTTGATCATAGTGAACTTCATTTTAAAATTTACTGTTTAATCTGGAAAACACATTTTGGAAAACGGGTTATTTACAGAATTACTAACTTTCAAGGTCTTAATTTGGACAGTCTTTTTCTAATCCTGGAAAATATCTTAAGGTATTTCTAATTGCTTTTGTTCAAAGTGGCGTTTGGAAATCAAATTTTGGAAAACAAAACTTCGGAAAGTACCTACTTTGAAGGTCCAAATTTGAACAACGTCTTTTTGTAATCATGATAAAGATTAAAAATGACCCGTTTTCGAAAATAACAGGTCTATTAACAGGTAATTCGGCACCATTCATCTCTACTCCTTCCTACATCTATTGTCTAAGCTCATTCAAAACATAGCTAGATCAGCGGGTAATATACCCGTCTGGTATTTTAGTGGGATTCCTTACCATGTTCGCTGGCAGATGCGGCTGGCGAAAATGCCAGCGTTTCATATAAATTCGTAGGATGTTCTCGTATGCAACAGTCTTCGGGAACTTTTCACGGTTTCCACCAGGATTATCAACCATGTTGCGACTGGTGAGTTGTTTTGTTAGTTGTTAAGGTTTTGGAACATGTAACGTTAAGTGAATTAGTCACGGATTTTGCGTTTGAAAATTGGGATGTCAGAATGTGGCAATGGCATTTTGAGTGAGTAACGCTTAAGGTTGGTAACTTTTTTTTTAATTTACCAGTTACTGTTTTAATTGAGTATTCGTGAGACGAGATAGTGAGATACTGATATGTCAGTAACCCATTAATGACCCACTACAGACTCGGGTCTCCTCTCACAATAAGAGCGATTTCCTTAGTCCACCACGGTGGCCTACTGCGGGTTGGTGGACCTCGCATACCTTTGAGAACATTTTTTGTGAACTATCAGTCGTGCAGGTTTTCTCACGATATTTTCCTTCACCGTAACAGCGGGTGATATTTAATTTTATAAAGCGCACATAAGTTATACCTCAGTGTACTATTTCTTCCTTCTTCAGACTCAATCCAATGCAGTTCAGTCAGTAAGTCTGGTCGGCGTCTTTCACGATTCTTTCACTGAACCCATTCTCATCCATTTCTCCAGCACTTAGCGAAGATTCTACAACACATTTCAGTTACCTTTGTCGGATCTACGGTATCCTTTTCCCCAAGAGACACACCGAGTATAGCTCTACTTATAAATCTACACTCGCGTGCAACTGAATCGACTCTAGTCGCATACTGGTAAAAGTTTAATCCTTAGCAAGCGGCTTTTCCGATTTTTGTAAAAGCTTTTTTATTCGAAAGACATAAGATTAGAGAAAAGATTAGTTTCACGAACAAAAAAAAAATCGGATAAGCCATTTTCCGAAGGGTCAAACTTTTATACCAGTGTGCGGCTTGAGTCGATTCAGTTGCACGCGAGTGTATTATTAAAATAAATAAATAATAATAATAAATAACGCTGCACACTCATAGCCCCACACTAGGATACCATGTGTCGTGGGCGCCATGGACACACACAAGACAACAACACACACACCCAGACCAGAACTGAAATGCAAACTCATCATTCAAATCTGCTTTGCTGGGAATCGAACCCAGGACCTTCCGCGCAGCGCACCGGTGTCTTAACCACTGCGCCACATTATTAAAATCCTACTTTGGAACACAATTAAATAAGAATAGTGTTGATCCCTACAAGTTTATTCAATTACTAAGACCTTTCAACTGTAATCCTAGCCATACAAAGGATCGTAGCAAATACGATATATAGATAGTACTTATCTTCCATCGCTACTCCGTTCCTTAATATCAAATCTTGAGACATAATAATATCGTGTCTTTTATTTGACTCATAAGCCAAAGCCCGATTAATAATGAATGAGTGTAATGCTTTGAGCTATTAATAGCCATCCTTTAAGGCTTTTGATATCAATTCTGCCCTGTGCAAGGCATTGTGAACTATTGTGTAGGGTCTCTGCAAAATTAGGGTCTTTGCCCTTTTTCTTCGTGGGCGTCATTATCCTTTTTATTTGAGGATTGATTTTTTTTTTTCCAAGTAGCTTCAACTCAGCTATGCGTTCAGTATTTCAAAGTCCACTGTTGGACATAAGTCTCCCCTAATAGAAGCGAATACGCAATGCTTTGAGCCATTTAAAATTTTAAAAAAATCCTCTTTCTGTTTCAAAATCGAAGATCCCAGTGATCAGAGGTTAGCTTTGAGGCTACTTCATTTGTCCGGTCGTGTAGCTCAATAGGCATTGACCATTCAAAATAAGGTGACCTGCGCCATCCTTTGTTTATGTCTATGTTGTGAAAAATCTAATCTTCCACTTTTTCTTCTATTATTCTATGTATATTTAAATAAAACTGTTTGATTTAAGCATTGCAACAAAATTTTACGTGTTAACAAAGTTAAGCATTCTTTACGCTGCCGGTTACGTTAGTTACGAAGTGATATTAGACTCACTTAACAAATACGAAATTTTCGGTTCAAAATTCATCATACTAAATTTTTTTTTCAGTGCACCATCTTTGCTCTGCTAATAGTAATAAACGCAGCGCCAGCACCGAAGCCGATCGTCGTGTACACTCCGCCGGTCGTCCACGCACCAATTATACACTCCGCACCGATTATACACCGCGCATCGATTATACACTCCGCACCGATTATACACGCGCCCGTCGCTGTGTCTCACTTTAGCGCGTTCTACCATCCCGTGTTGCCGCATGTTATACACTCGCCGTGGTGGCTTTGATTATACGTGTTGTAAATGTATAATTAATTCAGAGACAAAAATGTTTTTTTGTAAGTATATTGTGTAATGATTTTTTAAGACTTTTTACTCACGTTACAAACTTTATTTAACTTACCCTATTTTTTGTTTTTGGTTACGTCAAAATATAAGACTGGTTCCAGCCTTCAGCGCGTTAGCAATTTGCGATGATTAAAGGCTTATCTTAGAGTTCAAGAGTAGTATGTTTAATTCAGTTTGAGGTGTAATGTGGTTGACCATGACTGCAATGATGATTTAAAAAGATCCATTTCATTCTACGAGTATTCAGGACCAATAAAAAAGGATTAAATCTATCTCGTGGTGTCCTCACGTTTACGACTTATGCCCAAAAATAGTAATGCTACCATACTTGCGCCTGATAAAATATATAAGAGAATATCTTTTAAAAGGACATTATTTCCAAGCCTTAACCCGTTAAAGAACCGTTAACCCTTTATAGGCGTTTTATTTTTTTCATGTTTAAAGCTTTCCTTATAAAAATAACACTAGCCTTGATAATTGCATCCAAGCTTTCAAAGCGACAAACGAGTATAAAAATGTTTTAACTGTTGTACAAACAACAAAATTCATTAATTCCGAGTGTGATGTACTGTAGTCGGATTGGTTTATAGTGGAATGTAAATTAAATTGTGAATTGCATAAGGTACGATGTTTAGGGTTCCGTGGTAAAATATTTTATTATTAAGTCCGTTGGTACATAACAAAATTTTAACACTGTCAATATTTTTTTAATGGTCTCTTAACAGCGCCATAATAGGAAATTAGTAAGCTCAACCCTCTCGTGGAGCGAACGTTTCTCACTTTTGCGGATTGATGTTTTTGGTTAAATTAGAGACAGATACTTCGTTGAACATTTAATAGTACCTACAGTCTAGATACTACGTACTCAAACTGTATGTCATTCACAGAACGTGTACGTTCGACTCATCTAATCCGAAATAGACGCTCAAAGACGTTCTGAGTAACAAACTGGAAGGATCCGTCTAGACCAGCGGTTCTCAAATGATGGGTTGTGACCCGGCATCGGGTCATAAACGTAAAATCCCGGGCCTCAACATTTATAAGTAGTTAATGGGCATGTGTCATGCCATGGCCACCTAATGGTAACTACTAACTAACCAAGTAGGAATTTCACTGTAATTCAAGGATATACCACTTCCAACTCTCAAAAATCGATTGTTGCTACTCAACGCTAATGTCAAGTGACACATATGACTTGCAAAACCTGTTACTTAACGGTAGGTTAAGACGGTGATGGTAAGGTACCTTCCTGGATAAGCTACAATTGGTTCCTTGTCATTATCATCATCGTACGTTCTTCTAAAATATAAAAGTGTTTCTTTAGAGAACTCTAAACCGAAATTGACATTGAAAATAAGTAAATTATTTTTTATTTTTGGCGTTTATGTTGACATTCACAAACGTTTTGATTGGTCTCAGTCATTGTTGCAGCAGGAGAATGAAAAAATTGGTTGGGAACAAAAAATGACCAACAGAAAATAATGTTTGAGAAACACTGGTCTAGACTGAATGTAGGTTTTAATTACAGAATGTGTGTCTAGATCTTACATATATAAATCTAGTTTGACAACTGAAATATCTAGATTGACTTCAATGCAAGGATTTGGAGTGGATATAACAGTTTGTGTGCATTCACTGACGCGGAGTTTCTTACACAAGGTTCCTCCTGCGTCACTGCTAGCTGTATGCCAGTAACCCATTAATGACCCACTACAGGGTCGGGTCTCCTTCTCGCAATGAGAGGGATGTAGGCCACCGTCCACCACGCTGGCCTACTGCGGGTTGGTGGACGAACATACCTTTGAGAACATTTTTTTTTGTGAACTCTCAGGCATGCAGGTTTCCTCACGATGTTTTCCTTCACCGTAACAGCAGGTGATATTTAATTTAAAAAGCGCACATAACTTTTTTACAAAGTCATTGGTGCGAGCCACTGGGATTCGAACCCGGACCCCTCGATTCGAGGTCGAATTCTAAGCCACTTTGCTATCACCACTAGCTGTATGATAGTCATCAATTTAAAGGATCTCCTTTTAATTGTAATTAAATCCTATCTTTAAATGGATGGCCCTCATATTAACTCTAAAAGCGCTAGTCATAAACAGGGGATAAGACAATAATAACATAATATAAATAAAGCTTGACATAATACAGAGCTGATCGTGACCGCATTGGCGGCGACCTTTGCGCGGCATTGACTCGTTACTGCACCAGTGTGTCAACGGTAGTGCAGCTACACACTGTCCGAGCCGGATTATCTGAGTAACTGGCATGCAGACCACCTGATCTTATGTGGTCACTGCAGTCCATGTCATATGCATGTGCTCAACACATCCTATCTCAAATAGAGATGATATCCTATGTTGTATGTGCTTTGCTACTAATGAGGACTGATATGTTCAGTAATGTTATGTACTAATGAGGTCTAAGAAGTTCTCCCCAGCCGAAATACATACAGGACTTAAAGAAAATGGTGCTTAACGACGGGTTAAGAGGCTGGCGGTAGGGTATCTCCCCGGGTGCGCTACTCTCTACACTTAAGTCCTTTAACTTGCATTGTCTAATAATACCAAGAAACCAAGATCTTTTTGTCTATTCTGGAAGCTCGCACGGTAATACGATTATACTATTGTCATTTACGGTTTTATATCTGAATAATATAAATGCATGAAACTTTAAATAGGAATACGAAGGCCTGGTGGTATATGCCCGGTATTTCTATAAAAAACTTACGCACCTAAATATTTTTAAGTCCCATTGTTCGGGAGGTTCTGATATGAAAGGACAGATAAATAAAAGACAGAATTCCGGTTTTATACATTTCCAGAGCTACCAATTAACACCGTATCTAGAGGTAGTACAGTAGCCTGTTTAATTTTAACATCGGGTAATGCTTTTGACATATTTGGCGTCTTATGACGTTAACTCCCTACGCGTTGGTTGATTCCATGTTACATTTTTGCGCGGAACAGTTCGTATCCGACACCGGACCGGATAGTGTGTCATCTCTCTAACACAATGACATGCTCTACAATACACCTCGCTCTTACAAACAGAAGGGCTTTCGCGACTCCGTAATTGATACACAAGCCGTCAATAAAAATATGTACTGTAGGAAATTCCACAAACAATAATAACAGCTTAATAAAGATATGTATATATATGTTATGGTGTAATGTTTATGATTATGCTTTTAAGGAGTTAAAATAACCGAGGTAAGTTATTTTGGTCATGTCACCAGTGATTCCTTACAAGACCTCAAATAAGCTTTAATAATAAGCCCCTGACTGTATTAAGGTTATATTATAATGTTGTGCAAACCAGTAATTATTTAAGTGCATATTATGTAAAAAGTCTGTAAAAAAAATATGTAAAAATTTTTTTTTTGTTTTTTAATGTAATGTATGTACTTAGTTGGTATGCCTTGTCTAAATAAATAAATAAGTAGGTATCTAAGGTTTAGAAGCGATAAAGAATTAAATTTATGGTATGATTTTTGATGTAAAGACCTTCAAGAGAAATGTATGAGGTTCTTACATACATTAATACTCCTCTTAGTCATAAAGATTGCCCATTTGGACATTGATCAAGGTCGGTCTAAATATATTATATACAAGTATTCATAGGAAATATTAAATTTGAAGCTCTGTAAAGGTACAAACTTGCTAGTTTATTTACCCTTCCATTCCACATCCTTCATATTAAATCAAGAGCAAGGTAAACAATGACACGAAGATATGGTAATGAATTAGAAGGGATTAATATTGTAATTAAATAAAATTATATAAATAACGTAGCGGTGATAGCCCAGTGGCTTAGAATTCGACCTCGAATCGAGGGGTCCGGGTTCAAATCCCAGTGGCACGCACCAATGACTGTGTAAAAAAAGTTATGTGCGCTTTATAAAAATTAAATATCACCTGCTGTTACGGTGAAGGAAAACATCGTGAGGAAACCTGCATGCCTGAGAGTTCAGATCTCAAAGGCATGTGAAGTCCACCAACCCGCAGTAGGCCAGCGTGGTGGACTAAGGCCTACATCCTTCTCATTGCGAGAGGAGACCCGACCCTGTAGTGGGTCATTAATGGGTTACTGACAATATAAATAACATAGGTAGGTACTGCCCCCTACTTGTTACTATAATTATTTAAAATAATTCTTGAAGATAATGTAAAAACATGAGGTTATTTAAACGTTGTTAACATGAACTAGTCCACCAAGCAGTAGGCCTGCATGGTGGACTAAGGCCTACGTCCATCCCATTGTGAGAGGAGAGACGACTCTTTGGTGGGTCATTAATGGATTACTAACGACGTGAACTTATGTTAAACAACTTCTGCTTTTAGAAGAGATGTAATATTTAAAAAAAAGAACCTATTTACTCAAATAAAGTTTACTACTCATATCTCGGGCAAGCATATCTTCTCAGCCGAAACGCAAGACATACTGAAGAACATGCTGCTTTACGACGGGTTAAGAGGCTGGCGGTATAGCTCTACTACCTCAAACTTTTATTCTGCTGACTTTATAATTTATCGGGTGTTTGTATGTAATGTACATCTATGATGAAGGTTGTATAAATATTACAAAATTAAATGATACATTTTTATGCTTAATTGATTTATAAATGCCGGTTAAAAAAATTAAAGAACCCACTTAAAAAAATATTCTTAGACAAACTAATTCCAAAGCTCTGTTATGTTGATTTTTTCAGAAAAAATAGCCTTCCACGCTGATGCCCGCTGGTAATTCAATTATTGGAAAAAAATTACTTTAAATGGTTGTATTGTATTATTTTGTAATATCAATAAGTGAATGACCATTTCAAACGGTTCAACGTAACTGAACAATAGAACGAAACACGGAAAATGGAAATAAGAAATATTTTATCAATAGGCTAGTTATTATCAAAAGGAAGTTAATGAGAACTTCCTTATTACGAAATCTTTGTTTACAACAACACCTAAGTAAAAACATTTGTTTGTAAACACGTCACCATTGTGGAACAACTATTACGTTCCTGAATCACGCTATCAAAGTTTTTAAACATATACAATATATATATTATATACATTCCGATTCTATAGTACTCCGTTTGCAATCAAAAAGACATTTTTATGCTTATTTCAGTAAGTATCAATATGTACTTTGTATCATGACGGTTTGTTATCTGTGTGACGTGTCAGTAACCCATTAATGACCCACTACAGGGTCGGGTCTCCTCTCATAATGAGAGGGATGTGGGCCGCCATCCACCACGCTGGCCTACTGCGGATTGGTAGACTTCACATACCTACCTTTGAGATCATTTGTGAACTCTCAGGCATGCAGGTTTCCTCACGATGGTTTCTTTCACCGTAACAGATGGTGATATTTAATTTTATAAAGCGCACATAACTTTTTTACAAAGCCATTGGTGCGCGCCACTGGGATTCGAACCCGGACCCTACGATTCGAGGTCGAATTCTAAGCCACTGGGCTATCACCGCAATTCCATCACTGTGTGACGTATTCAGGTCTAACGGCCGCACTCAGAGACGTCATCTAACGTAATGTTCATCAACAAACAAATTCAATCGTCTTTATTCGTATTGACATAAGTGACATCTTTATTGCCATAATGAACCATTAACGTTAATGAATGTCTCCGAGTACGACTGTTAGTAAAACATTAAAAGTTTATAAACTAAAGTATCAATAATATAATCAAACATTTGATTATTGATAAATGTAGTTTTCTTCACAGTCATAGCAATAACGTTACTGTCATTTCTAGTTATTTCTTATTCTCTGGATACAGTCAAGAAAAGTATTGAGACGCCTTTTGTCAGTAACCCATTAATGACCCACTACAGGATCGGGTCTCCTTACAATGAGAGGGATTTAGGCCTTAGTCCACCACGCTGGCCTGCTGTGGGTTGGTGGACTTCACATGCCTTTGAGAACATTTTTTTGTGAACTCGCAGGCATGCAGGTTTTCTCACGATGTTTTCCTTCACCGTAACAGCAGGTGACATTTAATTTAACGCCTTTTAATTTTCTTTAATTAGTCCTTTCTATTTATTCTGAAGTCTGTGGCAAGAAATTAACGTCATATTATATAAACCGGGTCGTGTGTGTACCGCACTCACACTGACCCTCGCGACAAGATGACGCGACCTCTGCTTATTGTGAGTTCACTGTGTTAATTAATTATTATTTATGTAATTCCTTGCTTTATTTATTCTTGAGAAGAAAGAAACTATTTTAAGGCATCTTTCACTCGAATTGAGGGGTCCAGGTTCGAATCCCAGCGGCACGCACTAACGGCATTGTAAAAAAAGCTATGTGCGCTTTATAAAATTAAATATCACCTGCTGTTACGGTGAAGGAAAACAACGTGAGGAAAGTAGGAAACCTGCATGCCTGAGAGTTCAAAAAAAGTTCTCATAGGTAAGGTCGACCAACCCGCAGTAGGCCAGCGTGGTGGACGGCGGCCTTCATCCCTCTCATTGTGAGAGGAGACCCAACCTACCAGTGGGTCATTAATGGGTTACTGAGTGTGTACAAGTACGGCAATAAAGACTGTGTCTATTAGGTTTTTCTACCATTCAGCAACCCTCGGCTCGATCGTTTATCAACCCCCGGGATGGGTGTAAGCCGATTTTGGTCTATTTGTGTCAGGAATATAAGCCGCGAAACGCAGATTTGAATTTATGGCCCGTTTCGTACAACCAGTTGCGGTAATGGGGAGCAAGGTTCAATTTAATCTTTCGTATAATCCTATCCACCACTATTATAAATGCAAAAATTTAAAGAATATTTGTTACTGTTTCACGCTAAAACGCGTGAAGGGATTTAAATTAAATTTGGTAAACGGGTTGTTTATAACTTAAATTAGCATTAAAGATACTTTTTGTGTTTCTCTGGACCAAATGTGTTTTTCATGGAGAATTTATACTTTACTGGTCATGGCTGATATATATTATATTAGATTGTTGTTGGATTCCTACCGACTACAAACCTATTCTTATGACACAAAAACTTTGTCCCTTATTCGAGGGACCGGGTTCGAATTCCAGTGGCTTGCAACAATGACTTTCTCAAAAACGTTCATTATGACTGAAGAAACCTTCGAGAAACTTCTAACAGGCTCTGTTCTTCCAGGTTTTCATCACACTCCAAGTGGCATTGGCCCTGGCGTCTCCGGGTTTGCACATCAACTTGCACCCAGCGCCGGTCGCAGTCGCCCCAGTAGCTCCACTTGTTCACGTCCCGGTCCACAGTGTACACTCACACGTGGTGCCTGTTCACACTGTGATCACACCCGTCCACACTGTTCACACTGTACACAGCGCACCGATTGTCGCGCCGGTTGTCAAGTATAAGGTCAAGACGAAATACCATGTGTATGGGAAATAAATGACTGATTAAGTAGTTGATTGCGTTTCTTTGTGTACCTTATTCGCTTTTTAGACTGCGCTCAGTTTGAACGCGCTTTCGTGAAAATTTAGCTCGTGTACCTATACGTTCGTAGACGCACAAAATCCCGACTGGGCGAGTGAGTCGTATGTACGGCTTAGTGGCGCGTGTCAGTACCCATTAATGACCCACTACAGGGTCGGGTCTCCTCTCACAATGAGAGGGATGTAGGCCGCCGTCCACCACGCTGGCCTACTGCGGGTTGGTGGACTTCACATGCTTTTGAGAACTTTTTTTTTGTGAACTCTCAGGCATGCAGGTTTCCTCACGATGTTTTCCTGCACCGTAACAGCAGGTGATATTTAATTTCATAAATCGCACATAACTTTTATTACAAAGTCATTGGTGCGTGCCACTGGGATTCGAACCCGGACTCCTCGATTCGAGGTCGAATTCTAAGCCACTGGGCTATCACCGCTGCTTGGTGGCGCGTATACACGTTAAATTGGTACAAAAATGTTTCCAAAATGAGTGTGACCTTACGCTTTGACGGGTAAATGAGGAAAACCTTGCAGTGGGTGAGATCACCTCTCACAATGAGAAGGATGTAGGATGGCGTCCACCACGCTGGACTCATGTGGGTTGGTGGCCTTCAGCCTTTATGGAGCCTTCATAGAACATTGTGGAGATCTCTCAGGCATTCCGGTTTCTTTACGTTTTCAGAAGTTGGCATTAACATTTCTTAAGAATGTTCGGTACATTTCTTTAACATTGTCTTTTAAATAAAGTGAACAAAGTATCCATGATTATTCTTGAGGTAATACATATAACACAAGTATTAACCATCAGATATAATATACTTGACAATGACCACTAGGTATCTATCTAAAAGCTATTCACTTAGTACAGAAATCGATGTACTAATTAAGTTTTCAGGTAGGTACATTGAATCTGAATGATTTCGTACAAGACTAACTTTAGCTTCTAAGCTCACACCTAGTAATTCATTACTAAGGAAACTATAAATTATCTCCGTATATCTCTTAACTCCACGAGTTCGTTGCCCGAACAAGAACGGTTCGGATCTCCCAAAATGGACTTCAATATTCAAATTTAATTACTCGTTGAGTTTAGCGTATCACTTTCAATATTACATGAGTTTCACACTGGCGATAGAACGTCCATCAATGTCTCTAACAAGGTTTTAGAAATATTATTATGTTTGAGCGAAGTGATATTTATTTTTATAAAGCGCACATAACTTTAAAATAAGTCTTTAGCCACTGGAAATCGAACCCGGCCCTGCGAGTATGAAGCCGGATTCTTAGCCACTAGGCTATCATCGTATCAACGTTTACATAGCGATGAAACTAAAGAAGATGCGTTACTTTTAAGGATTAAGATAGTTGCCTCAAATTTAGAGGAACTCCTTGTCACCTACAGATGGTCTCCGTAGAAAGGAGGGTTAAAAGAGGGTAAAAAGTTTATCTCCCAAACAACTTCCTAAATCACAAATCAATATCACACATACACCTAACATCTAAACACGACGTCTCCACAAAATATCCGTCACATAGTCGCAAGCCACAAGTATGAAAGGAGCGTAAACCGCTCGTTCAAGTTGCTTGTCAACAATGTCTGTTTCGAGAGTATCGAACATAAATAGCGCCTCAATAGAGACGCGGAGTGGAATTCGGTGGAGCTCTCGCTAACTTCTTGATTGCGAAACTAGGCCCAGTTTTTGAGCAGCAAACTGTAATCCTAACATTTAAAATTTCAGAAAAGTCTATGGATGTATTTGAGCTTTGAAAAATATCGACCATCTACTCATAAAGTACCTACGAGTAAGGTGCTTAAGCATATAGTGTTACCTATTTGTATTTTAGTAGACGATTTATGTATATAAAAATTTAGTTTGTCAAGTTGTATTTCACATTTTTAGTTTTCTCAAATTGAATCAAATAATTTTTCCTGTCATAGATAAAAGTACCTTTATATCATCTCTCTGTAACCCATAACTGACCCACGGCAGGGTCGGATCTCCTCTCACAGTTGTAGGATATGTGGGTCGTAGTCCACCACGCTAGCTTACGCAGCTTGGTAAACTTTACATATCTTTGAGAACCTTAATTGAAAATTTTCAGGCGTGCAAGTTTCCTCGCTGTTTCGAGTTTTAGTAGGTTTTGCTTAAGTGTAAATCATTAATTATTGTCATGTGTAATTAAAATCATGTAACCGGAAAAGAAGCGTTAATCAACAAAGTATGAACCTACGTATCAATCAATATCCAACACAAACAGTCATATCGGAAGCGATTACACTTTGCATGTCATTGCCTTTTACGGTAATTCAGAGCACAGCATCCCTTTACACAATCATCACGTGGCCTCTACGATGGTCATCCTTCCTGTCAGCCTTTAGTAGTCCACTGCTGGACATAGGCCTCCTCGACGCCGCTCCGCCCGGTCCTTGGCCCTCTGAATCCAACGGTTTCCCGCTGCCTTCTTCAGGTCATCAGTCCACCTGGTCGGAGGGCGGCCTGTGCTCCTTTTGCCTAAACGTGGTCGCCATTCGAGGACCTTTTTCCCCATCGGTTGACAGTCCTGCGAACGATGTGGCCAGCCCATTGCCACTTTAATTTGCAAACTTTGAGAGCTATGTCGGTCACCTTCGTTCTTTTACGGATTTCATCTTTTCTGATTCTATTAATTGGTATTTCTCTATTTCTCTACGGGATTATTTGTATTATTACTCTTTATATTCACTCACTTAAAAAAATATTTTTCGACACCAAAGAATTAACGACAAAGGTGAACAAAGTCGTGATCGGAAGCCTTGCTAATAGTGTATTGAAACAAAGATCGGATCTCGGCAATAGTGGAATCGGTTGAGTCATTCATTTAAACTAACGATTATAGAGCGACCCATAGTCTTGAGCTCACCGGAAAGACCGGAAGGTCGGAATTCTCTCCATATGGAGAAGCGGCATTGTATCGATATGGAAGTTGGTTTACTTGAATGTCTTTTCAGAGTCAAACGGCGACCAAGTGGCGCAGTGGTTAAGACACTATTGCGGTCCGCGGAAGGTCCTGGGTTCGATTCCCAGCAGAGCAGAGATTTGAATGATGAATTTGAATTTCTGTTTCTGGTCTGAGTATGTTGTGTTCTTGTGTTGTGTGTGTCCATGACACCCACGATACAAGGAATCCTAGTGTGGGGCTATGAGTGTGAAGTGTTAGAAGTATAAGTCAAAGTCGAATTTATCATAATATTGTTGTCATTCGGGGGCAGATTTTGCTGAAGATGAAATATGAAGAAGTTTTATACAAATTTTAAGGATAGTTCAATCATAAGTTGCAGTCAGGGGACGTATTTGTCCAGCCGTCGAATACTCGTATATAGAGATTATGGATGCATATTGGATTGGATAAAAGTGATAGCGCAGTGGCTTAGAATTCGACCTCGAATCGAGGGGTCCGGGTTCAAATCCCAGTGGCACGCACCAATGACTTTATAAAAAGTTTCAAGTTGGTTGTCAAATTGTTGCGAAATTGTTGGTTGTCGGTTATGCTAACGAAATATTTTTAACAAATTTTCGATGAAAGTAACAGCTTACTCTCTAGTAATGCCATGTACATAAATAGTAAATAAATATCCAATTCGGGATATAATAAGGGAATAAATTAGGCTTGAAATATTCCAGTCGAATACCTATTACCTGTCCCTCGCAGCTGCTTTTCGTCGTTGAATGAGAATGAGATGAACCTTTACTAAGCGTGTTACGAGATAATTTTTTCTTTCACGGGTGAAGGTGACCGAGGGTCTAGGCTTCACTACTAGCTTTTGACAGATTTTGCTTGTGATACATTTGATTTTGCTGATGGTATAGAAAGAAAACCTTTTTTTATCTGTATAATTATGTGTTATGCGTTTTATGCAAATCTTATACCTATTAGCTCTTGAATATTTTTATGAATGAAATTATTAAAAAAAC
Organism: Erynnis tages; assembly: GCA_905147235.1. Taxonomy (NCBI): domain Eukaryota; kingdom Metazoa; phylum Arthropoda; class Insecta; order Lepidoptera; family Hesperiidae; genus Erynnis; species Erynnis tages. The sequence goes on from LR990079.1 coordinate 567,734, forward strand.
ATTACCACACTTCTTATGAAGATGTAATCATTTATTTGAGGATTAGGTAAGGATTTTGGGAGCTATCTTCAAGTCATGTCTTACTGGCTCTATGATAGTGCTATCAATGAAAGACTGACTTATCTGAATCATTCTCATTTGTCCCTTCGTTTGTCCCTAAAATACGGTAGATGCTAGGTGTCTTTTATTCAAAAGTATTTATATACCGAAGAAAACCTAGTTTCTGATGTGTCTGACTGTACCTAATAATACAACTGCCTATCTGAAGTTCACTTGGCCAAAAAACCGTAGGACTACGTGATAAATCAACAAAACGTCGAATCGATAATAAGAACATGATCGGAAGTAACAGCAATACTTATTACAAGGATCAAACACTGCAATCCAGCTACACTCAGGAACACACTCAACTTGCATATTGCCAAACGAATAGATTTATTGCAAGTAGATGCTTAGCCTAGACACAAGGGCCTAAGACCTATAAAAGGGCTAGATGTAGCCTATCTAAGTACACAGTCCTGCAGTGACGGTCTAGCACGCACGTACTAACAACAAAATGTTCAAGATTGTAAGTACTAATATTATATTTTTTAAGAAATAAAATTTATTTGAAATCAATTAAAATAAAGCGATATAAATCATACAATTTGAATAAGAAAATTAACGATTAAACAAAGCGATTTATCAATCCTGCCTGTTCATAAATCGCTTTGTTTAATTTGAATTGTTTAGTTACACTATATTAAGGAAATTCATAATTCAATTGAATGAACTATAAATATCTAATATTTTTTGATTTCATAACTTTTTCCTTCTTAACTTTAGACTCACTAATGATTAAAATAACCAGAGTTATTGTCATTTATTCGCTCTATACCTACGTAAATAAAAAAAGACTACCTAATATAACTTTAGAATTTATCTTTTTATTAATTAACATAACATAAAGCATAAAATGAGGAGCTTATTGAAAGCTCCTAATTAGTGACATTTTTCATTAATTATTCATGAGACTCAATTTAATTGAACAGACATTTGAAGATTCGTATTTGAAAAAGAATTTCTTGAAAAATGTTATAAGTAATTAGAGCTTTTACAGGTTTTTTTGCGTAGTTCTTTTATTTAAAGATCTGCGTAGGAATTTCATTTAGATTCTATGCCTATATAAGTACTAGTGCATCCAAAAATGTTATAGCACATCAAAACTTTAACGAGGATTGGTACCTCAGAGATAAAACTTCAATTTTAATATTCAGGAATAGTAAATATTTCGTTCATACACCCTTCTCGTATCCCAAAGTGAAGCGAGCTTGTTTTTATTTTAATTAGGGTGTGATTTTTGAGGCTAAAAAATACCACCTTAGTCGTCAAGAGCAAAGTATTCAGTTTCAATCTCAGAACGTACTATCCGTAGTTTGGGGTCAATGTAGAGTCCATGCGTTGATATGAAATGATCATTTATATTATTTTATATCTTTCTGCCTTTCCACTTCACATCGTATGGCTTGAACGCAGGTATTCTCAAACCCCTCTTTCCCAGGGGGCACTTTGGGCAAGTGCCCAGGGCCCCGCGATCGATAGGGGCCCCCTCAGATCAAATACAAAGTCCCTAGTTCCTGTCAGATCACCAAAAAATAAACAATATTTATTACCGAAACACATATAGGTAATTCGAAGAAAATATAAGTTTTTCGGTAATAAATATTGACCACTGATTTACTGACTATTTAATTACTGACTACAATAAGGGCCCCATTATCCTAATATGCCCAGTATTGCCCAATAGGTTAAAGACGGCCCCAGGTATTCTGCTTTCGTAAGATCATAACTATAGTCTCCAAAAACATTAAGTAGCAGTGACTACTTAACAACGATGGTATGTAAGCTATAATGCTGAATCCGTCATGTTTTACAAAATTGTGTATAATTAATTTCAAAAAACGGGTCTATTAATCAACCTGTCATCGGTTTTGTGTTTACGTTTTGTTGCAACTTTGCTAGCAAGTTTCAACAGGCGTTTGATTAATTTCGAGTCGAGAGGTTGTTACCACTTGTTAGTACAATAACTTAGTTAAAAATGCCTTTTTAAAGCTATTAATCATTTTAAATTGAAACATTGACTAATTTTATTTATGAGGGAGAGCCCTCATCGTGTAGTGTTAACACAAAATTTTATAACGCCAGAAAAATCAAGTGCATATTTTAGGTTTTACCGCCTAGTTTATCTGCGCACACCTTAAGATTTTAAACAATTCATTCCGCCATCATTTGATTTATGTAAATGGGATCAGCATTTTTGGTACCTATTTACGTAGACAGTATTCAAAATAGATTTTAAATTTATAAGTGTTGTACCTACAGTACATACCTACAACTATGTCGCTACTGTGACAGATGTCATTGTCATTGTATATTGTATAATGTGTCTGACCTCCACGACAAAGACCATCAACTGGTTGCCACCCTCTGCATACTTGTACCTATCAATTAGGATTTCTTTTCAGTTCTTTGGCTTGATGCAAACACACAATTTACCCTTTTATCTCTTTAACCCCCAGGCAGTATTCCTCGCGTTCGTCGCGATCGCGCAAGCCGGCGTCATCGCCCCCATTGTCCCGGTAGCACACCCCGTGGTACACCCGGTAGCAGTGTCCCACACAGCGGTCGTTCACCCCGCGCCGCTGGTGCACGCGCCCGTGGTCCACGCCGCGCCACTGGTGCATTCGCCCGTGGTGCCCGTGGTTAAACACGCCCCGGTCATCGCGGTGCATGGCGTGCATCATGGTTGAGTGAGGATGGAGGAAGATGTTGATTGGCTGCCTGAATGTTTTGTCACTATGTGAATAAAATGTTGCAAAATTATGCTCGACTTTGATTTAGCTCTATTTCGTTTAATTTTCAGCCATTTGTAGCTTATATCGAAGTATCGCAATTTTATTTTTGTTTTTTTGTTTAGGTATTTAAGTTATCAAAATTCAAATAACATATCAGATTTATAGCCCACTTTAAAATGGTAGGTCTATCTAATAAGTTAATTGTGCACACCCAATAAACGTCAGGCAGGCGTAGTATGTAGTAGGTATTTTAAATTACTGTACGTTATCTGATGCAGTATTTTAAATAATGTCATCAATTAAAAAAAAATTTACGATCATAAATTTCATTTACATAATTAAAAAAGTATTTTAAAACTCTTAAAAAAAGATTACCGTACTTAAAACTCATAGTCTGATTTCCGTAGGTCCATATTTTTATAAATAATATCTTTGTAACTTCGCACTAAAGTAATAAAGAACAAAAATATGTTCCCTACGTAAAAAATAGAAGATATTCGCTCACAACCTCCGAAAAATCGACCGCAACGAGGCAGTCTAGGTATCATAAAGACGTATCCTTGAAAATTCCTAACATAATAGACGGACAAAACAATAACGAAAACACTCTTTACGACTACTATCTCCCAGCATCACTTGACATTGAACCAATAAAAAATGTTGTAATCTAAGAACATACACGAGCAAACTATAGAGTGACCATACGGTATTATATCGATAGTTTTGTATAGTAACCAGATTACTCTATAAACTTTTCAGTTGAACATACCAAGTACTAAGAGTGATCCATGCAAATGAGTGATGTCCATCTAAAAAGTTTGTCGTAACAATCCAGTAGCCAATAATACCTAGGAACATAGAACAGCCTCTTCCTCGAGATTCCAAATTATTTGGAGATGTTTAGGTACAAAATTAAATGTCTCCTGGCTTGATCGTGTAGAAAAGAAAGTCAGGAATTAGCATGTCTGAGAGTTCTCTGTCGTGTTCTCAAAGGCGTGTAACGTCTATTTTTTTCCCGCAATAGGCCAGCGTAGTGGCGTGGCACAATACCTATATCCTTCCCACTGTGAAAGCCTGACTCAACTAGGTCAATTGCTATTTCTTCGATTCATACTCGTGCCAACAGTTCAAAGCCCAATACACGTTGTTTATGCTCTATGGTTGACAAGGAATCTAAGTTGGAATCAAATATAGAGGAACATAGTTTACACTACACCACATTACCATGCCAATTCATAGAGAGAGCAGACGTTGTCACGGTCCATATATAAAGTGACATAACAGAAAGATTTATTCGCAGAACACTTTCCTTTATTTTCATGTTACATGTCGCACCAAGATTGGATAAGCTATGACCATACAAACGCTTTAAGGACTTAGGTCCTTTGTGAATTGGCGTTGTCCACCACTCGTCAATATTTGGTACTTCTTGTATCCAGAAATAGGCCAAGATTCAGGATCAGTCGCAGGCAGCAAGCTATTTAAAAAGTTGACAACGCTGGACGCGATTACCATGTATGATCTACTCGTAGTTGAATGACCACTATAATTAATAGTTCTGTGCTTCAAAATGCACTTGAATCTGTGGGTTTCTTTTATCATACACAAAATATACTAAAACTAGATGGAGAGACTCTGAAAAAAACAACAGCTGTCTTGGATTCATTCACCACTAGCACTTATTTAGCAGTGCTACAATTTGAAGCAATTTTGAAGTACGCTCCAGAACTCCTGTTGTGGAGACAATCGTGCTTATAACTTATTACTCTAAATGCAGACCAATCACACAATAGACAAAAAAACGCGTGAAGCACAAATCTCTTTTTGGGTAGTTATAGAGGATTGAAAACACTATTTGGTGGTAAAACACATAGCTAACAATTTGATATTTGCCAACACAGCTGATGTAGCCGACTTTTATTCGATTTGTTGGCTGCGAAAACTTGTGACCGCTTGCGTGAAATGAAATTATGCTGATGTTGTATGATACATGAAAAGTGTGTCGAAGATTGTATTTGTTACTTATTCATTTATTTACTTAATGTAATCATATTATTATGGGTCACTCAAATAATCAAAAATCTGCCAGTCCCAATACCAGACTTACAAAAAGATCCTTACAAGAGTATCCTACTTTGGTAGGTAAGTCCAAAAGAGTGTTTGTTTGATAAACATAATGACGTCAACCATTAAATCAATCAACCATAGTACACTGCTGGGTATGAGCCTCCCTGTTCCGTCCTTCCTTCCTTTCAGCCCTTGGTATAGTCCACTGCTGGACATGGGTCTCCCTGTTCCTTCCATTCAGACCTTGATATAGTCCACTGCTAGACATGTTCCTTCCATTCAGACCTTGGTAGTCCACTGCTGGACATGGGCCTCCCTAATCGACGCCAATTTTTTTTGATCCTGGCCGCTTTCCGCTGTCTTCTTTTGGTCTCCAAAATATTATAATATGGATAATTTTGCCATGAAGGATAAGGAGGTTTGCCACTTACAGGATTGTAACAGCAGGTGATATTTAATTTTATAAATCGCACATAACTTTTATTACAAAGTTATTTAAGCCCTCTGAATTCCATGCCCCACCATTTGCCCACTGAGATTCGAACCCGGACCCCTCGATCCGAAGTCGAATTCTAAGCCACTGGGCTATCACCGCATCCGTTCTATGCATAATTCGAACAAACCATAACACGAGTTCTCATGTTATCCGTTTGACAGATAGAATTGAACTTCAAAAACATTGGGAGGAAAGTTATTCGGCAACCTTTACCGGTTAACTTAGCAACAGAGGGGTTGTTATCAGCTCGCACCAGTCATCTGTTCACGCGTCGCAGCCTCAAGGTCGGAGGGAGATTGATGGGCGTTGGGATGTGTCAATATCAAGGCTAGAGATTTATCTACGAACGGCAAATCTTATTAAGCCATTAAACAATATTATAATAAAAAAAATTGGCAACATAAAATGTTTTGAAAGAGACAGAGTCAGTTATGGCGAAATCCGTAGAAGAACGCAGGTTAATGATTTTGCTATCAAAGTTTGCAAAGCAGCAATGGGCTGGCCACATCGCTCTCGGGACTGAAAACTGATGGAAGAAAGGTCCTCGAATGGCGACCACGTCTAGGCAAAAGGAACGCGGGCCCCTCCGACCAGATGGACTGACCTGAAAGAAAACAGCAAGGAACCATTGTATTCAAACGGCCCAGGACCGGGCGGAGTAGCGTCAATTAGGGGAAGCCCATGTCCAGCAGTGGACCAAAACATTACCCGACTTAAAAAAAAGATTAGAAAAGAAACGACGTTGAATCGAAACTTTGAAATAGGTCAAAAAGTTAACTGAAACCAGTCAACAGTGATCCATTTATTCGTTAAATCTTCCCTTTTTCCCTTCAATTGGAAAGCTCAAGAGGCCCCGTGACCTCCTCCTCAAGGATAATTGCAGATGAGATGGGTTCAGGAGGCTGGAAACTTAACGGCGTATTCATCTCAGACCCCATAGTTAACCTTCGTTTTACTGTCTGCCACCAAGCGCCACCAAGCCGCAACTTAAGCATGGCTGATGTTTTCTTAGAAATTTATCGACAGCAAGGACCTTTTCATTTAAATGATTTGTATACGCAAATATTAAGTTTCGAATTTTTGGGATTTGGAGACAGATATCCGTTTGCAAACAGAAACCTTAAGGTGGACTTCATTTGAGAAAACCTGTGTCACTTAATTCCTATCAAATACTGACGACTCTGAGAAAGAGAAAACAATTTACTTTCCCATTTTAATTGTATAAGGAGTTTGTCTCTGACGTAATAATATCGCAATTTGGGAGTGTGTCATTCTCTAAGAATTTTTACAAAAAATCTAGGTATGTCTATAAATATTTTCATTGTTCAGATCAAAAGTTTAGGTAAAATATTGGCCAATTAGTGAAAAAAAATTACAGGAAAAAGGTTACTGAATAAATTTAGAGCAGGATACATATAACATCGTTACAACAGATAAGTTGCCTCGATAAAAACGTTACAGCTCACAAAACAAAGATTTCATACTCGAGGACGTCATAACACCCGTATCCAGACGATAACTCAAGCCTCCTTCGCCCTGAACTCGAATCACGGCGGAACTTTCGCACAATTTGCCTGTAGCATTCCTTCCCGTGGCCTCCAAGTTACCATAAGATTCATAGTCAAGTCAAGGTTGGGGAATATTGGCCTGTGAAGGCCCTTCGAATTTATTGTAGCCGAAAGGTCGAGGTTCGACACTCGCAAGGATCCCGGAAGTTTGTATAGGGAAATTGCTCTTTTATAACTGTCCCTTATAAATTTTTGCTATTTTTGTAATCTTCACAAGATCCTTACTTCGTGACAAACCGTTGTATTAACGACATGAGTACAAATTAATTCTGAAAGTTTCTTAAACACTAGTAGAGCTTAGGTAGAAGTATAGGTACATAGGAACAGCGAATAATACTCAAAACAGTCTGGGGCCCAAATTTAGTTAAAACTGAAACTGCATCATTGGATTTTTTCAAAAACAAACCTGTGTGTTATTACACCAGTGTAACTTATAAGGAAAGGACCGAGCTCATTTAACGAAATTTCTTTACAAATCTTAAGAATTACCTAGTTTTCAAATTATTGCATTGCTGGATTTACAGTCTCAAGAACCGTGATGCATTTAGCTTTACAATAATTCTCTTACACTGTAAAAATTTACGTAGTGTTGGGTCAGGAATATATAACGTTGCAGACTAAAAAGGACCGGTTTATGGCAATTGTACATAACCAGCGAGCTTGTAGAAACAATCTGTATCCAAGGCGTCATCCAAGGACAGCTCCTGTGGAGGCGCGAAGCGATGTTCACATCGGGTGGATATATTATACCCAACCCGTTGCCTTTTCATTTGTTAAGGAAATTGAAACGATTATGTAATGTTTAATAGGAAGGCGTAACGATCTCTTGACGAAATGAAAAGGTAATTCCTGTAGCACGAATTTATTCAAAAGTTACTCTGAAAACTGCTGTTATTTAATTTTAAATTAGAATCTAAAAATAAGCAGTAACATTAAATTTTTATAAGTTGTAGATTGTGCCTCCCCCCGAGGAGGTACTCATGGGCATCCACATATAAATGAAAAAAGGATAGGATTTCTTTCTGATTGAATGAATGGTTCATTGCCTTGCTACTCATGAAAACTAAGATACCTAGCCGTCTGAAGGTATCTTCGGCAGCCAATCAAGCGAAACACGAGACATGAAAAATTGCGGTGAAACTAGTTACATGATATGTTAAGGGTGTCAGCTTTAGGTATTAATAATACAGTATATTCTGCTGCTGTTTTATTAATTTTGCGAAATATTTAAAGAGAAAATTTTGCACTATTTTATTATTTTATGTAAGACATAATTATTGTATGCCCGCATAGGGTACACTGTTAAAAATTTATTATAATTTTTGTAACATCTTTCTCATGTAACAGTCAACAATACACGCATTCTTTTCTTTTCTTTTACCTTTTATTTAAAGGATTAAATGACCGTCAGCTCTGGTACCACCAAGGCTCACACTCCAAAAATCTATTCAATGTAACAGCCAGTATTTTCATCTTTCCCTCTAGTACTTAACCCTAATCTTTTCGGCTATCTTCGTAACGCAGTCTTCATAAATAGTCCCGACCTAACCCAGGAAGTAATAACACTTGAACCGCTTCTTACGGACCTTATAACGAAGACGCCCTCGGTGAGGTATATCACAGAATGAAGTTCGTTTTTTACGCTTGTCATTTGGTAAATAATTTAAGCATATCTCTTTATTTTAATTTGGTATTCAAAAAAAAAATAACGCAGATTGTCATTTATTGCTAAAATAATTTTCTAGAAATTAGATTTTTTTTAAAGCAACTATTAACTTTTTTCAATAAAAAGTAGTAGAATAGAATACTGTAGGAATAGGCTAGCTATCGTTCGTGATACTGGGTGAATGTTTGAGATTCTACTGCTATGTATATGAAAGTATTGTACCTTTAACATTTAAAAATAAAATAATTATTTTAAAATTATAACTATTAAATTTTCCACTATATTTTCAACCAATTTTAAAAGAATTGTCTTGCCTTTAAAGTCTTCAATTTTATCGTGACTAACAACTTTGGAAGGTAACAATAATCGGATTAACGAAAACTTTACTTATTGTTTATATTTGAGGGTCTTTAAAATTAGTTTTTGGTCTGACCTGAATAAATAAAGTTTCAATACGGTATCGTTCTTCACAAAGTAGTGGGTGGAAGCCAGACGTAGGTAAAGGTGAAAGAGTTTCGTCCTTACTTTTAGCTGGTATCAATATTGCGTTTGCGTGGGCCCTAGAATAACAACCCTTCTGTTTTTCGCATAAAAATAACTTAAAAATACACCTACAGCTACAAAAATATTTGACGAAACTTTTCATGAAAATGTAGAGGCATTAGAAGTTTATATTAGAGGTCGATTCGTTTTTATTCATGTTTTATTTTGTGATACAAATGTGAAGGTTATGTGTGCTTTATAAAATTAAGTATAACCATTGCCCCGAGTGTGAACAGTATCGTCCAAGTTATCGTAAGTTAAAGTGTGTCATTTGTATGGAAAGATGCTTTCTCTTTTTCATACTAATGATACACTATACCAATACTTTGACGATAGTAGCTGGCGGCACTGCTGTAACGGTGAAGAATTAGAATTTTCCACTATGTTCTCAAAGGCATATGAGTAGTATGTAGCGTACCTATACATATAACCAAATGTACATCTATTTATAAAACCTATGTTCACGAATAAAGAATTATGAATTATCCTTTATTGTAATTGGTAAAAATAAATTTGCGCAAACATAACTGCGGGCACTATACGAGAAGATAGAATAGGTAATAGTTTATCGCCATTTCTTTATTAAGTCTTGTAGTTCTACGAGAATCAGTGAAAGCTTTTTCCTCGTAGTTTATCGCACCATTTTCATTCACAATCCCACTGCACGTACAAATGTCCCGGACTGGTCGTAAACCAGTCGCATTGCCTCAATTGGGACATCAATTCGCGTCACGTGCGCAAACAAACACCCCATAAGTAGTTTTCACATTTCAGTCATAGGCGAATGCGGCTTGTGATTCATTACATTTATATGTGTCAATTCCAGGAAAAAATAAGAAACGTTTGTAGTATGCGTTCTGGTTTGCTAAACGGTATTCAATTTCGTCACACGACCACTTAATATAACAATCAAATAAAAATAAAATAATGACCAGAAAAGATAAATAAAAAACAAAAAAAAATAATAATTAAAAGAATTCATGTGTCGAATATGGGCTTCGCTTGTGCCGAGGTGTTGTTTTCTTGAAACTGTTGAAGAAGCAAAAAGACTTTGAATTAAGTCAAACTTTATATTAAAACCTAATATATTAATAGTCAATTTTTATCATGTCAATGGCTATATTACAACAAGATAGCAAGAATGGTAAATATATAGGTATGTTAAAAAAAAACCCAATTAGGTCAACGAAAAATTATCATTTTTTTATTTATATTATTTGTTATTCTTATAGATTATGTGCATTAATGATTAAATCAAATTACAGTTTTTTTTTTATATTAAATAAGCAGAGGATAATCAACACGCTAAATAAAATCACATTTTAACATGTTCGCTTCTTCGCTTATATCTTGCACCTAACAAGTCAGTAAGCTTTCAGAATCTCTTCACACGGATCATTGTTTCTGTGCTTTCGATCAAAAGCTCGGCTCCGGAGCTTTTGTAGCTCTTACGGAACCCTATTGTTTAGTGTAACCCTTATAATTGAGTTATTATTGCTTTTGTCCTAAAATGGAATTTTTAGGCAAGTCGTTTTATAAGTCACGTCGGTTTTAATTCAACTCAGTGTTTGTAGGTTTTACCTAATACTTTTCCATTTAGGTAGAAAATTTGGTAATTTGGAACATTTGTCCCGAAGCGCGAGTAAATTAACTGAATATCAAAATTAACTGAACATCACATTCACTCCCAAAATACAAAAAAAAAACCACAGTAGTATAAATAGTCAAATTACCCGCAACACATGCCGCTGCACTATGCCCTCACTCCCCCTTTAAATTAAGGGTTCGAAGGTCCCGACCCAAAACCGGTGCATCCTTGACCCACTAATAACCTCATTATAATAACCATTACCAACCTGAGCTTCCACGTTCCTTTGAAGACCTCGCGTGCCGTAAATTCGTCAATGGTTTATGGAATTGGGAATTTTTCCCATTAAATTAAGCCGCTCCCATTGGGAGGAAGGACACCGTGAAATATTGAGTCGTAGAGCTCTAATGGTGATTTTTCTTTTTTTGTTGAAAGCTTTTGGTCTATGACAGTCTATGACTGTAGGTACTGTATTTATTAGTGTGTTAGAATTAGAAAATTAAGAATTGGCAAAATATTTTTTGCACCTGTTGCTTTTTGAAACTTTATATGAAGAAGATAAGGCCGTGAACAATTTGGACGCTTTTACGTACAAATTCAACTAAGTAGACGTATTGTTATTACACTGTGGACTCGTGTGTAGTAAGCTGTGTATGATTTACGTATCTATCGTTTCGTTTCGGTATCGCTAAAACTCAGACTAAGGGTGCTGGACGCGGTCCAAAGATGAAGAATATACTTTAGTGTTCATTACTGACCTGTCAAGTGACACGGCAACCAGGCTGTAGACGGACGCAGCCACGGACAGACCCTGCACGTAGGGCACCGTCTTGCACATCCACCAGCCGAGGACCCAGGCTGCAACAAAGATGAAATAAATTGAGTATGTCAGTAACTACAATAAATAACTAAATAAATAAATAACGCTTCACACTCACAGCCCCACACTAGGATTCCCTGTGTCGTGGGCGGCACGGACACACACAAGACAAGAACACAACATACCCAGACCAGAAACAGAAATTCAAATCCATCATTCAAATCACTGCTTTGCTGGGAATCGAACCCAGGATCCTTCCTCTGCGCGGCGCACTGGCATCTTAACCACTGCGCCACTCAGGTCGTCAAGACAATGACCCCCTATAGGGTCGAGTCTCCTCTCACAATGAGATGGACAGTCTTAGTCCACCACGCTGGCCTATTTGGGGTATCACTGGCTAATAAAATAATGGGTTAGTAAAAGATCTTGAGTATAGACCAACTCATGGAAAAACCGCAGATAGATCTTTTAGAATAGATCATTTTATGGCCATGACAAAACAAAAAAAATTCAAATAGAGGCGACTTTCGTATTACTTTTAAGTTGAAAAGAATATAGAGTAGAATAATCATGCGTATTAACGACCTAATTTACCATTGAAACATTGTAATTTACCGTAGGAATTAAGACACCCCCTAATAATAAAATGATCTAGAATAAGAAAGACCTTAGAAATTAGAAAGAATTCAAACATTCTCAAAGAGTGAAGACTCCATCCATTCCATAAGATCCATGACATTTTTTGGAGCAAAAAGATCAAACATAAATAAATATTTGCTTAAAATAAACGCCGTCAAAGCTGTACACATAACTTGTTCGGTTACAAAAGTCAAATGCCCCGTTACGGAAACCGAGGACTTCCCAAATGCCACCGCTGATCAACAGGTGGAGAGGTCACAGAATCAATATTTACAAAACGACCTGCAACTAAAGTAGGTCAGGTCGGTGTACCTGCCTCTTACCCTTGCATTTCTCTACACCCGTCCCTTTCCCTCACACTCGATTTTATATACTCCTCTCCTTGTCCCGTTTGGCCTTGCCCTAACCTGAAACACAATGCAAAAGAAAAGACGGAACTGAGCGACCCTACAATTAAATGTGAATCCTATGTTAATTTCCGTAAGGTCCCGTTTTCTTTGGGATCTCGTCAAGGAAGTTGCATTTGCCGAATCGATTCGGGTTATAATCAATTCGAATTTAATGAGATGGTTGTTTTTGATTTCGTTTCTCATACAGTATGAGAAACGAGAGTGTCCTTGGTGTCGCAATTAGAAGCGTTATACGAAAAATTGATAAACAAAACAGAACCAAGGTCCTTGAAATATCTCTGGACTGGAGTTCCCCTAATTTTCCTAAAGACCCTCCGTAAATTCTTTACATTTTGGCAAGATAATTAAGAGTAAGGCAAGTAAGGTATAAAAACCCCTCGATTCGGTTTTGAATTCTAAGCCACTGGGCTATCACCGCTGTATTATTATATTCTGCTAATACGACGTAGATATACTTGCCGCCACGAGTGGTGAGCACAACTTTCATTGGTCGGTTTGACATTGACTGCGCTGCGGTGCACACGATTGGTTCGACAGTCGTCAGTTCGTCAGTGTGCGTCGTCTATTGGTCCAGCCCGTTTTTCCGGCTGCTGTACATTGGCCGAAAATGAACAATATCCCTACCACTGATAATAATCTGTGCTCACGACTCATGACGGTTACCATACACCATACACAGAAAAGATTTGATTTTCTGTTCGTTCACGACAAACATACAGAAATTCATATCATCTCTAAGGCAGTCTGATAAAATAACATCGGCTTGTATAACAGTGAAGTCGTGACTAGTTAAAGGTTAACGTAATATATGTAATTGGAACAGCGTAACAAGGACCATTTTATCTTCGATGGATTTATTGTTATTCGATTTGTATTTGTTTATTTGTTTAGTTGTCATTGTTTGTGGAAGGGAACATTATTGTTATAACGAAATGTTTCGTAGCTTTATTGTTTTAACTGTATACTTGATAGTGCTTTGATATACATAACATTATCATTTTGATGTGAGGACCTGCGTGGCGTAGTGGTTAAGACTGGTGCGGAGTGGTGCGCTATGCAAAGGGTGCTGGGTTCGATTAGAAGCAGAGGGGAAGTTTGAATGATGAGTTTAAATTTTAGTTCCTTGTCGGGGTGTGTGTGTTATTGCCTCGTGTGTCCATGGCACCCACAACGCAGGGAATTCCCTTCCCTATTCCTAATTCCTAGTGTGGGACTACGAGTGAAGCGTTATTTATTTATTAGCTAAACATCTTTATCGGCAACTTTTTTATGCACTGGAGAGAACGTTTTTTTGTGAAAGGGTAAATCACTAAGAAACAATGAAAATTTTCTTGAGCCTACTTCGAAGTTCTGCTAAATTTAGCAAATTCATTCTCATAGCATCACATTTGGAAAGTTTATGTCATCGGATCACCTTCAATGTAGGTACTAAAGTTTCGTCTATTTCCATAAATAAACATGATAATAATATTTTCACATATTTGTGCGACGTAAAGTTAGCATTTTATCTCCTTGAAATTTCATCTAAAAGACGTTCGAATCCATAAATAGCATAAAAAACAGGTTTTATGCTATTTACGATGTACGTATCTATTTGTGTGTGTAGTAGCGGCATTGCTACTACAGACTAAGGGTATGATGTTGCTAACTTTTGCGATCGCTCACCGTGTACAAGCAGAGGGGCTATGCATGAACGCTTCCAGCCGGCCGTTTTGTTATGTCAGCCAATTAGGACAATGCCTTACACCCAAAATCCTCCGCCCAACGCTATATTATTTTGTTTTGCACACCGTTTCCCTTTCATCTGTTAAAGAACCCAGCAGATATATAATGCAAGTTGTTAGCAACCCGCAGCGGCCTTGTTCCGACTTAAGGGCAGAATTTTAATGAGCACCCTATGTATTATTCTCACAGAGGTGTACGGTTACTTTAAAGGGCTTACACGGTGCATAATTTCTGTGTGTTGGACTGTGCGTGTTTTTAAACAAATGGAAATACTTACATACAACGCTAGATCACGCATTCCCGCGCTACGCTGCGTGTTGCGGGGCAGTGTGTAATCGCCTTAGGTGTGTAACCGTCTTGTGCTTTTCAAGCCCATATTGAATGTATTACCGGAAAATACTATCCACAGATAACAATTGTCAGTACCCATTAATGACCCACTACAGGGTCGGGTCTCCTCTCACAATGAGAAGGATGTAGGCCTTAGTCCACCACGCTGGCCTACTGCGGATTGGTGGACTTCACATGCCTTTGAGAACATTTTTTTTTTGTGAACTCTCAGGCATGCAGGTTTCCTCACGATGTTTTCCTTCACCGTAACAGCAGGTGATATTTAATTTTATAAATCGCACATGTATATCTTTTATTACAAAGTCATTGGTGCGTGCCACTGGGATTCGAACCCGGACCCCTCGATTCGAGGTCGAATTCTAAGCCACTGGGCTATCACCGCTGCTGATAACAATACGGTCCCATTATTAATTGCGATGTTCGCAAACTCGGTCAAGTGTTCCTCGCTCGCTGACCGCCATGTTGCATATCGAAATGTTATAACAAGTTATTCGTTGAGTATTTCAACAAAGTTATTCGTTTAAGCACCACGCGGCCGTGACATCATGTCGTAAATAATTGTAAAGCTCGATATTGATATGACCTTAACGTGATTGGTTGTTTATGAAGTTTTAAATTTATTGTCGTGATAGAACACGTCTACGAAACGCTGACGTTGAGTACGAGGTACGAGCTAACGTTTTCCCGTGCCGACACCAGTCGGCATGTAACGCAGCAGTCCAGAAAACAATTAATAATGAGTGTAAGTTCGCAAATATTACTGGTTTTTATTATTTTTAACAGAAAATTTATGACTGATTATTTTTATAGTATCTTTTTGTCCATCGGAGCCATTGAAGCTAACCGCCACCCTCATAACCCGTCGTAAAGCAATGTGCATTTTCATCTTTAGTTCTTCAATCTTTAGTTCCTTAAAGTACTTCTACTATCTGCAAGACAATCTGTAACGCTACATGCATTTTTCTCATTTAATTCTTTCAATCTCAAATTCGTTAAAGTACTCTCAAATTTCTTCCTTCCTGTACCTACGCATCGAGGGCAACATTTACCGCTCAGTTTATACGAAACCGATACGTTTCATCAAGTTCGCGGTAAGTAGGGCAACGTATGAGCTTGAGCTAATATTTCAGAGGCGGCCAATTTGTCCGACCCTAGAGGAATCACTCAGCGGGTCGTAAGACGCTTATACACTGAACACTAGGCTCCTTTGGGCGTAGGCTACCTATAGTCCATTTTATTACGTTTGTCTTAAATTGTTAAAAAATCTTAGCATGTCCTTTTATTTTAATTGGCGATTTAAAAATAACGCAAACAAAATTGTAAAGACTTAAAAAGTCATTGTCATTTAATGCTGAAACTTTCTAGTAAATCATTATTAATCATCTCATATTTAAAGCAATTTTTAATAAAAATTTGTGCCAAAATTGTTTACCAAATAGGACAGGAGCAAAAAAACGGAATAGACGAAATGGAGATTTGTGGCAGTCCTGTAGTTACGGTCCGATTCTGGCGCTTTCTTGCCTCGTACATGCCAACTTGGAACGATCTTCCAGCTGATGTATTTCCACATGACTATGACATGGGGTTCTTTAAAAAGAGCTCTCCTTCATAGCTGGCAACGCACTGGGTACTCCTCAGGCGTTGTTCGTGTCAGTAGGCGACGGTGACCACTTACCATCAGGTGGCCCGTTTGCCTACTCTATTAATAAAAAAATATTAAAAAGTCTTTAATAATGGTCCTTGATCCAAAAATTATGCTTCAAATTTCGAAGCTCTACTTTTTACACCATTTGTAACTGGCTAGTGCACGCCTCCTTTATCTACAGGGCAGGCGCTACTTTGTTTGTTATTGGTGTTACTAAACTGAGGTGCTCGTATGTAGGTGAAATGCCTTGAGGCCGCTAAATGTATTAGCCATCAATATTGATGGAACTGGGATAGATCACGAGAGCAGTGTTTGGCCTGATTCTTTAACACGATTCTATTAGCAACACCTGTATGTACGAGTATGTATGACTCCCACCAAATTACACGATTTTATTAGCAACACCTGTATCATGTACGAGTATGTATGACTCCCACCAACTTTTATTATTAATTGCGGTGCTTAGTTAGTTACTAAAAAATCCCAGTCTAGATGACAGTCGGCAAACCTACGACGAATGACGTTATCTTCTTTATAATAAAAATGAATCGCTGTTCGTTTGTCTCGCTAAAACTCGAGAACGGCTGGACCTATTTGGCTCATTTCAGTTTTGATATGTTCGTATAAGTCCAAAAAAGGTTTATACGATGAGAAAATATGAAAATAATGCGAGAAGAATAGTAGAAATTTCTATATTTGGCAGAACGTGTGCCGGGTCAGCTTGTTGTTGATATTAAACGTGTCGTGGATACTGAAGAATATAGAAACCAAATGTTAGCCTACTAACTACTTAACGTACCCTGTTCTGTTACTCATATTGCATATAAGAAATTATTTGATAAATTTCTTTTCTTAAAAAACAAAACATCAAAGACGTACCAGTGTAAAGGCATTCTTCGCGAAAAATAACCTTCTTCATACAAAAAGTTGACCTTTTTGTGAAGATGAATGTGACCTACAACTAAAGCTGACATCTGATCCACGATATTTCTACACAGTACAATGATATAAAGAACAGTAAGGGCGGTGTGAGCCCAGCTGGGTAGAGATATGTATATCGTATCACTTTAAAATATCGTATCGTAACAAACTACGTCAATTTTTTACTTGAAACTTGAAAATTCCTATTGTATCGTAGCGAAATGATAATAAATAATGCTATTGAACATTTGGTTACTCTTGATTCGCAAATCAATAAAAAGCATGCGATACGGTTACGACACCATATATCGATATTTTCGCGTATCGATACAAAGGAATACGATAGAGTTACGATGTGATAATAGATGTATATCGATACAACATGTTTTTAGGCATCCCTAGATCTAGGTTCGAATCCCAGTGGCATTTACCGATTATCTTGAAAGTTATATGCGCATACGCATTTAGTAAAAAGCGTTCATTTTTATAGATATAATTATGTATTGACCTTCCCGAAAAAAAATGATTCAAGGTTTCTTTTGTCTACAACTTTAGTTGGTTTATCGAAACCCTACACTCTTGTTAAAATAAAGATTACGAATCTTCGTTTGTACACAGAGGGGACAAGATGGTAACACTATAAGGGAAACTTGATTAATAACGCACACCTAAAAATAACTTAAAACTCATTAAAAAAAATCTCTTCCTCTATTAAATCTATTTAAAAGAAATACAGTAGTAAATAATATCAATACAGACCACATTTCACGTAGGTAAATGACATCTGTGATAGTTTCATTTCAATTTGATACCGGCACGTCTAGTCTGTGCAATAAAGCATATCGGAGGTTTAGCGCACAAGATGTATCGCTCTTTATTGTATCCCTCTTTATTTGTTTTATGTTCTAGTATCCCCTTTAAATCTCTTATCTCAGATATATTTTGGTTGGAAGTTGGTTGTAAAATTGAATCATTAAGTATTTTAGGTTGTAGTTACAAATTTATTGAAACTAATCAGCTCACGTCACGTATATTATTTTGAGAAAGTTCAACAAATTCGACGTTTTTAATCATAGGCAATCGCAGAAAGATTTTAATTTTTAATTTTTAATTTTTTTGTCCATCATAATTCATTAAACTATAGTTGGCTGTCCACATAAATTATTAGATACCTATATCTAAGTCCTATCTGTGAACATATTATTATTTATTAACGGCACAAAAGACCACATAAAATCAAAATTAGTTCACGTTTGCGTTGCTGTAATTTTTAATACAAAAGGTCTACTACTTACAAGGATTTATTTGGTGACGTCGCATTACTAGTCTAATAGTGTATTAAATCAAATGTTTCGCTGTTCTACGTACACCTCAGTTCCCCTACCTAAACGGTATATAGCGTGCCAGAAAGCATTTTGTTCCGAGCGTGTGTTTTATCGCCTAATGTATTGGACTAAGGCACTTTCATACAAATCCAAGTAGTTGATATAAGGTTGTTTTACACTAAACGAGTGATAGAAACGGGCAAGTGTGAGTCGAACACGCACACTAAGAATTAGGATTAAATTTGACAACACTGAGGACCAAAAATTTTCACAATAAATATTTTTGGTACAATCGACACTTTGGAAGCTGCAATGACGAAGCAGAATGAAGCCTCAGATATTATAAAATTAATCGCAATCGAAGCAGCAGCGTTTTATTTATAAAGACGTAACTTCATACAACTATTACACCCAACGAACTGAGCTAGATTTCTTTCTATATTTGGCTGCAATAGCTAACAGCTAGCAAAGACAAAATCTATAGTCACTAATCACTAAAATATTAATAACTTAACTGTGTCTTAACATCTTTAATGTGTGTGTGTGTTCGTGTGTGTATGAATTTGAATTAAAAAAGTTTTCAAGTCCTTTAAAAAATGCATTATTATTAAATTTTAATTTAATTGATGAATTTAAATGAAATGATATTAAAAAAAAGATGTGTTAAAAAGATTTAATTTAAATCAATAAAGCGTTCCTTCAACGCGAATCTCGTATGTGAACACATTCCGGCACGAATTCCGACATTGTCCTTGTAGATAGGAGAAATATTTGCCGCCAATATGGGAGATATAATGCAACCTTCACGTCTATCAACCGCTGCAGAGACTAATTCAACAAACGACCTTCCTCGGGACGGTGGTGCGAGTGACGGCGACGAGCGGAAGCGGAAGCGGAAGCGTGTTAAAGCAAACGACTGAAATTTTTGGTAACTTACTAAAGACATTTGCTAACTTACCACTATCATGTTTGGCTGCGGCTTAATTACTCGATCTTTGAGATAAAAAATAATAAATACGATATTTGAGATAAAAAAAATGACACACACTAAAATGCATGTCAGAAATCGGTGTTTAATTTTAACGAAACGATTTAAAGAAAATTACTCATTTGAGATACATAATTCTAAATCCATTACGAAATTTTGAAGTCGGTTAAAAAGTAATCCAATAAAAACCCAAAAATCCTTCTCAAAGTAAACTAATCAGTTTGTAGAAAATACATTTGTAATGCGGTAGAACTCATCAGCTGTGTGGACGGGATTAATTTCACGAGCGACCTTCTGAGAGATTGCTGCGACGGAGCGACAAGCGAGGGCAGTAAGCGTCTTAAAAACACGAATATTTTTCCAATGTAAGGTTTTAAAAATGAATAAGGTTCAAGCTATTATAATAAAATAGAGGTCGCTGAGTACTCGAAAGTAGACTACAATTTATTGAAATTTGACACGTGAAGGAATGTACGTACACGTGATGTTTGTCTATGTGTGCATGTTAATGCACTAAAACTTATGGTAGTGTGAATGACTTGTTTTTGATGAATTTCAAGTTTTCTAATGCATTTGTTTTTAAAAATTTAATTTTGCCAAATTTTAAACTAGGTACTCCGTTCTCATAGTTCGCTGTAAATTAAACCACTTATTTAAGATTATTAATAGAAATTCGAAAATCTTTGAAATTCTCAGCAATTTGAGTCTTATAACTACTCTACTCATAATCACGACTACGATTTTTCACCTTAAACTGCTTGCTTTATGGGTTAAAGTGGTACACTCGATTCTTTCCCACTCATAGTCTCTGCATAGTTACTTAGGAAACTTTTAAAGATTTCTATTGTTGTCATGCGTAGCAGTGACATGTATTCATTAACGCCGCAGTCAAGGGCAAAAACATAGTCAAGGCCCGACGTGAACCTTTTAAAAATAATTTTGCATATAACTTGGAAATTTTGAGCGAATTTATTTCAGGGCTTGAATCTTGTGTTCATGAAGAATACTGCACTCATCACGCCGCAGAAATTAATTCAACTGGTGACCTTCCCCGAGGTAATGACAAGCTCGTTTTAACTGTAATTCCACTAAAAATAGGTGGTGGATTAATTTTTTTTGCATAACTACGAAAGTTTGTGAAGATTGATATTTTACAGGCAGGTAATTGGTATTTTATGGTCTGTTATATTTAAAATGATGGTTAATTTGAATTGTAGTAACTACCAATAGGTAAATAATAATTTACTAACGTAATAAGATAAACTAAACAATATTTGAGTAGAAAAACGTAAAAAAGCCAAACTTATACAGTTCACACACACATTTAACACAGAGAAACTGTGTGGCACTTCTTCTGAAGGTTCGGTTCAGCTGCTCGCTTTTTTTCCAAGAATTTATCACCGATGTCCTAATGTAAGTATATGCAATCCATAATACTTCTGTTACGTTTTATGCTACTTAAAAGTATACGCAATAGCTTATCACAGTAAAAAATATTGTTTGTTTTCTGTCTCTTCATATAACGGAAAATCTTTATAACGTCTAAAATACGCAGTGTCGTTATATAGAGTTTACACTAGTAATCGCTGTCACTGCGACCCTACATCCTTCCTCACACGATGACTGACAGGCGGAATCCGTGGAATAAGCAGAGCAGAATGCCAATAGCTTACGGTAATTTCATGCTAATATGGTGCGAACAGCTATTACATGCGATTTCATTATATCCCGGAACATGTCGGATAGTACAGTGATAAATCTATTTCATGAATGTCTGATAAATTGCCGAGCGATAGACAGAAATCGGACGGAAATCGGACTTTCAAATTGTAGAAAACGTTTACGATCCGAAATAGGATATTGAGCTAACATTTTTCCGCTCCGACACCAGTCTGAACATAGGCATGCAAAGAGGGTTATAAATATAGGTAAGTTTAAGGTACAACAGGGCATTTTGATACGATTCGTCGATAAATATACCTGTAAGGGTATGTAGATTAAAAATAATAGTAGATAATGTAGATTAAAAATAAAGTTAGTCCCAAATGAAAGCAATCAAAGACCCATTAACAAACTTTAAAACAAATTTTCATCTCGTTTTTGTGCGGTAACAAGATTAAGAGTTTATTATCTAGAGCCCGTAGGTATTTCGTTTACAAACAGGTTCTTCATTAAAGCATTAATTATATGAATTCCCGATACAAAATTAAGGTTTTTGGGCCATCGCAAGAAGTAGGCTCTAGATAAAGACGCCTTGTTACTTGAGAGGAACTATACTTAGAATTTTATTAAAAGGTCGGTTAAAAACAGACACCTTATTAATTTTCAGTCTATGCCCTTTAAAGTACTTAGTAAAGTACTAATTAGAATTAAAAGGATTATTAAAAAAAGGATAAACTACTGAACATCCAGATTTATAACTAGGAGGTTGTTGTTAATTATAACTTTTAATTATTTGGGTTGTTGTTTCAACCCATTAATGATCCACTACAGGGTCGGGTCTCCTCTCACAATGAGAGGGATGTAGGCCTTAGTCCACCACGCTGGCCTACTGCGGGTTGGTGGACTTCACATGCCTTTGAGAACATTTTTTTTTTGTGAACTCTCAGGCATGCAGGTTTCCTCACGATGTTTTCCTTCACCGTAACAGCAGGTGATATTTAATTTTTTTATAAATCGCACATAACTTTTTTACAAAGTCATTTGTGCGTGCCACTGGGATTCGAACCCGGACCCCTCGATTCGAGGTCGAATTCTAAGCCACTGGGCTATCACCGCTGTTTGAGTAAAGGTTATTAAAAATAAAGAAATGTTTCGTTCAAAAACCGTCATTTAAAAAGTATATAACTTACGGTAAGAAAAAAGCTACAGTACAGTTTACAGTATTATTGAACGAAAACTTATAATTTCATTGAAACATTTAAATATAAATAAGTCTTCGTATTCCAATCAAGCGATGCTCATTGAAACTTTAAAAATCAAAAATAAAAAATCAAAAATCATTTATTTGCACGAATATGGGTTAGTTACTGGTTTTACAGGGCATTTTGATCAATCCATATTCACCTTGTCAGGTATGCAAATTAAAAAATAAAAATAAAACCAATGTTAGTAATACAAATTAACTTATAAAATATTTAAACTTATTACCACTGTTTGACATGTTTTGCACAATTTATTTGTCAATTTAGCCAAGTATAGTAATAATTTTCATTTCATTTGCAGACTTGCAACTTGTAGAGAATAGCAATGAGCTAAATTAATTAACTAAACAGTAAATTCCTAGAACTAGTAAAATATTAATGTGTTTTGGAAATATCGTATAATGTCGCGGTATCCACGATTTAACTTGCTTGGGGGAGCCAGACGAATTATTACTATTACTTACCTATACTTTATTTGGTATATTTCCAATGTTGTTCTCTTGCAGACTTTTACAGACGGAGTGATTCTACACTACAGATAAAGTAAATGTGGGCTAATTTTTTTAGCGTCTGTCAAAATAAAGAAGCTAAGCGTTTTAGTCACACCATAGAAAGAAAATTACCCTAGCACTTGGTAAAAATGTGTTGGTAAAAGTGATGTGTTACTGAACATGGCTTACAGAAAAGCGGCCTAAAATAAAAGGACGTTAATTTTACGTGTCCCATTTTTGATACTCTGACACTACATCTTGACGTAGAAAAATCTTTGGTCTCTTGTAGAACCAGCAGAGATCGCTCCGGGAGGTTTTACGGCACGTTTCATAACCCGTCGTAAAGCAGCATGTTATTAATAATTATTTTGTGTTTCGTTTGGGGAGGTATACTTAGTTGCCGGAGATGCTTTATTGAGGCGACTATCTTAGTCCTCGTGAATCGAAATATACACGCTTGAAAGCAGATGAAAAGGATAGCGGTAACGTATCTTCCCGGATGTAGACCATGACTATACCAACTATACAAAGAAAGAGTGAATTAAAAGGTTGTGAGGAATTAAAAAAAAACACCAAACCAATGACAAACCAAATGAGATAGAAGAGAAATTCTTGGAGACTAGTGACGTGAAAAGGAGCTTAACAAAGTATTATTATACTGTGACTATTTCTCAACAAATACACCGCTAAAAAAACTAGCGATATATCAAGCTAGTTCTGCATCAGACTTTAATATCAAGTGTCAATGATTGAACGAACACACGCGCAGGCTAAATTCACCCGTTTGATCTAGGTCATAAAGTCCACATTCGTAGTGACTTGGACTCAGCTCCGAATCCTGCGACTTCCAAAGATTAACATAAATTATTGCCCCTATTTGCTTTCTTTATTCTCTGAGCTTACTAGCTTCTTACACTGCATGACCATGAGCGATGAACGATGAGCGTCAAATTGCACAAAACTGAGTCGTTTCGAAGCTCTAAGTGGCTAAATAATGCAATAAGTAATTGCTGAATGGCTAAATTTAATAGAAAAACAATGTGGTACTATGATTTTTTTGTTGAAATGAATTAACAAATGACTACCAACTTATTGAAACCTATTGAAAGATCAATGTAACTGACAGCTGATGTCCCAGCCTACAAATAGTTTCATTTCGCCATGAGGGACCTTACCTGTTCTTTAATGTAGCATTATTAGCTGCAGAGTTATCAACTCCAATATTTAATTTTCTACCGCCCATGCTTAAAGGAATAATTCCCTTGATCTAAGTACTTATAATATAATTTATTCGCTAACTCTTACCTCTTTTACATTCAAACCCCATCCTTGTCGAGTTCATTCTATGCTTATGAGGTAGACAAAGATAATATTGTCATATTTTACGACTACACAACTTGCTTTAATTTCTGCGTTTACTCGAAAAGCGTCTAGCATAACAAACTATAAAGTTTTATTACGATTGAATAAACATGGACTATTTGGAAGATGTTTAATGCGATACTGAAACGCATTGGAATTGGAAAATCCAATAAAATGAATAAGGATTGTGTATTTTTTATTTTACTTTAAATTTCTGTGACTGAAGAATATTTTAGAAGTTTTAATTAACACATGGATGAAGTGAGAAATGTTTTTTTGTCTCTTGATAGTCATTGAGTGAAATAGACAAATGGCCAATGACGATCATTTAGGTTCAGAAGTAATTACTTACTTATTATGTCGAACTTAATTTTTTATTTTTACAGTTTCTCAGAAATCCCGCGAATGATTTATAAAGGTAAAAGAAAAAGTAGAAAATTCTTAACCTACCTTGCCGTTGTTTCCTAGAATTCATAAGTAAAATTGAATTAATTCAAAATTACATAAAATTATATTTTGCGTAATAATTAATTGATCATTACGCGAAAGTAAAAATTAAGGCGAATGTTTGAAGAACACTTACTTTTTAGATCATAAGTTTTTACGTTGCTTTAATAAATAGATACTTTTAGGCTACTTTAAACCTCATTTTTTAAACCAATACCGACAGCAGTTATAAAGATACGTTCTTAAATGCATTTTTCTAGGCTATTTTCTTCCCACTGCTAAACACGACTCCCGAGTATGAGTTGAAAGATCCGAAAGAAATTACATTCAGAAAATTCTCAATGAACCCAGACATAGATTACTCTAAACGGTAGCTAAGTTGTTTCTTGTGTCTTACAAGTTGGGAAGCTATTTTGTCAATTTCCATTAGCTGCAGACAGGAACCGAGAGTAAGTATAAACTCAATTATCGGTGTTTGTGGAGTTTACAGGATAATCACCCAGTATGAACTTGTAACGATATTAGCGGCTAAGCAGCTAACGTCGGCCACAGATTATGGAGAGTGTGGAAGCTACATTACATAGTTCAAAATGGTGCTGGAAGTTTTTCCCGTCCGCTTTATTCTCCTGATTTATAGCCTGCGGGGCACCGAATCATATTGTGTTATGTTATGAGAGATGTGCCGAATATTCGTTTGATATTTGGTATTCGGCATCTTTTTCACTATTTGTATTCGGGCGAATAATTCGATTTTGGTGCCGAATATATTTGGTTCGGATATTTGTATTTTTTGGTTTCACGACACGGTATAGAACTAAATGAAAAATCATTTTATATGGAATTTATCTCTTATATATAAAATTCTCATGTCACAGTTTTAGTTACCATACTCCTCCAAAACGGCTTGACCGATTTTTATGAAATTTTATATGCATATTCACTAGGTCTGAGAATCGGCTACTATCTATTTTTCATACCCCCAAGTGAAAGCAACCTTAACCTCAAAACACCACTATCTATCAACTTTCATTCTACTATCGTGCCTTCCTACAAAAAAATTCCACCCAAAACAATTGACCTTGTAGCATTTTTCGAACCGATATCATAACAAAAGATCCCGAGCATGTGTCGCTCATATCATCGCCGGGAGATAAATCGTTACCAACATCCATCCTAGAGATGGAATGGACCGTTTGGTTCAGCTCGAACTGCATTATACAAACGACTGGCACCAAAAAGTTGATTGGAACCATGATAACCGTTCTTGTGAGCGCGAATTGTGCGATTTAGTCTAGCTAGTGTCTAGCCACTATTCTAGAGCATTACAGTGGTCTAAGTACAAGTAGAGCGGTGATAGACCAGTGGCTTAGAATTTGACCTCGAATCGAGGGGTCCGGGTTCGCATCCCAATGGCACGCCAATGATTTTTAAAAAAGGAAAACATCGTGACGATACCTCATGCCTGCTTGAGAGTTCAAAAAAAATGTTCACAAAAATATGCGAAGTCCACCGACCCGCAGCAGGCCAGCGTGGTGGACGGCGGCCTACATCCCTCTCATTGTGAGAGGAGACCCGACCCTGTAGTGGGTCATTAATGGGTTAGGTGCTGACATACGAGTATTAAATCTACATAGAGTTTAAAACCTGCACTGACACCGTGATGCTTTAAGAAGCTAGTTTTATGATATGCACAATAACGATTCGGCTAGCTATGTAACTGTAACACTGGATAAACTAGGCAGAAACATAACAGAGTGAATATTTACAGAAGCTACAAACTTTTATAAACCCTTTACCGTGTTTTGAATTGTTCTATTATTGTCAAGTAAAATTGTATTTCGTTCCCTAGAAATGTTTAACAGAGTAAATTTGTAAAGGACACATCTTCCAACATAAAGGTTCTATGTTGACATGTTAAAATTGGACCAACTGTCCTTTTGACAATGAAACGTGAGGCACCCTTAAGGCGAATGCACACCTAGCCACACCACATGCAACGTTCTACAAATATTTCAGAAGTTTCACGATACAAAAAACACAATACTTACCTACCTATTCCAGTGACACGCACCAATGACTTTGTAAAAAAAGTTATGTGCGCTTTATAAAAAAATTATTAAATATCACCTGCTGTTACGGTGAAGGAAAACATCGTGAGGAAACCTGCATGCCTGAGAGTTTACAAAAAAAGGTTCTCAAAGGCATATGAAGTCCACCAACCCGCACTAGGCCAGCGTGGTGGACAAATGCCTACATACTTCTCATTGTGAGAGGAGACCCGACCCTGCAGTGGGTCATTAATGGGTTACTGACTGATAATATCCATTAGTATAGCGTAAAATTAATTTAAGTCCTTAATGCCACTACCATAAAAAACTCGTAACTCCTTCATAAAAAAACTTTAAGCTTCATCCCCACTTAGAACTGTGGTTCTGCAAAGTTGTAACTATTGAACATTATGTTTGGCCACATGTTAGTTTTATACATTTCCATGAGTTTTTTGAAGCCCACACAGTTACACCAAAGTCAGCACGTATCCACATTTGAAACCTGTTGGTGTGGGTAGGTGTGCATTCGCCTTGAGATCCTTTTTGTTGAGAAATATTATTGCTTCGTATGAGTTGTAGGTGACGAAAGGACATCCTATATCCAGACGAAACTTTGTTGCTTAGGGCTCTTTGTGCGATTTGTAAGGGTTTGAGTATACCATTACATCGGCGGACATTATCCTTGAGAAGAGGTTGTTTGAATTCCCACCCGCAAATTGAGTAGGAACAAACGACTTTTTAATGTAATAGGCATGATGACTAATTTTCAAAAACTCTTCTATGATATTCATAAGTTTCTATTATGTCTAAAATATATCATATTTTTGTAGAAAATTAAGATTTTTGTATAATAAAAGTACATTTAAATTTTAAGTTTCAAATTCATTCCAAAACGCTCGCGCGTGTCATGGCGTCTGTCATTACGTCACGGCTCAGTAAAAAATGCAGAGATCGCGTATAATATGCTTACGAAAAAAATGACGTTTACTGAGACGTGACGTAAATTGACGTAATTCGATCTGATGGGTGTTTAAGCTATCATGGCGGATTGTTGTATTTTGTAGATTTATTTTAACAAATAAATTATTAATCTCGACATTAATAAGAGAATAAATACATGTTTCAAAATCTTTGAATCCTATTTCATTAGATCAGATAAATATTTTGGCGATACTTGATTACTGTCATCATGCCTATTTTCAAAATGTCAGTGCGTACCTACGTCACTTTGGATCGTTCTATTCTATAGGTACCTGGGTTTAGATTTGTCGTATTGAATAGTTGGACGGTTATGTCAGTCAATTAGAACAAGGCTTCAGCACCTCGAAACGTCTCAATATTGTTAAATTTCACTGTCTAGTGAAAATTAATACGTTTTATAGCAGATCATTTTAAATTTACCACATTATGGGAAATAATACATATAAAACGAACTTAAATTAAAATATCTACATTTTTTAATTATGGAAGTATTATCAGAAACCCGTTAATGACCCACTGGAGGGTCGGGTCTCCTCTCACAATGAGAGGGATGTAGGCCTACTCACCACGCTGGCTTAAAGCGGCTTAATAATGGTGGACTTCACATGCCCTTGAGAACATTATTCTTTTTATGAACTGGAAGTATTATGGAAGTATTAGTTTGTATGTATTCAGTAGTACTCTATAGCTCTGTTTACACTTCCTACACGCTTATTGTACTGCGGCGATCAATCAATCCTCTCCAAACAAATCCTGGCCCAGTTTCTGAACAACGGGACCGTGAAATAGCACTCAAACAAGATAAGCCTTTCGTTCGATACAGTGACTTCGACTTAGATTATAACAGACTTACGAACTTAGTGCTAGAGAAAGTGGTATAAAAATAGCCTAATTTTAGTTGGGGACTTAATAAACATCCTTTGGTAAAGGAAATTCTCCCACCAAGCGAGGAAATCGTGCCCAGTAACTACCCTTAGTCTGAGTTCTAGCAATGCCGCTAAGTACTACACATAGATACGTAAATCAATCGTGTTTTTCTATACATCTACGCCTAGTGACGTGAATCGTATGGTAAAGTGGCGTAACGCGTAGGTACCACTACATTAACCCACACCAAAAAATATTGAGTTATGTTAAACAAAAAATTTGTTAAGTGGTTAAAATCAGTCCACCAACCCGCACTGAGCTAGCATGGTGGACTAAGGCCTACAGCCTTGTAATTATTAGAGAAGACACGACCCCAGTGGGTCACTAATGGGTTATACAGTAAAATGAAACGTTTCAATATATTACAGATTCTGAAAGGCACGCCAAATCAATCACCGAAATTTTATCCCGTTTTTATCCACTTTTACAATGTCTCATACTTCTTTCATATCTCACTCAAACAAGTGGTCGCTATTGAAAATATTTTATTCGAGCTCGTGTACAATTTCAATGAAGCTACGGGATCAGTGGGGATTTAGGGGGTGTCGACGGGATAAGCGGCTGCCGTTCCAGAGGCTGGCCTTGAGGATAAAATTTGAGATATTGGTTAAAGATTTTTCAATTTCTTATAAGTTACGTGAGGGATTTTATTACTTTTATTTCTTAATTGTACGATAGGTACTGTCAATAGCTAAATTTGCTTGCTAAGAAAATCTACTTTACAAGTTGTAAATTGTTCAGGAAGCAATGTTGCCAGTGACCTGTAATCACAATGCGATAATGCCTGGACTGCTCCGATTACGTCATGTCGGAGTTTTGTATATATGCTAGCGATGTAGAAAACTTTGATAGCGTGATTCAGGATCGTGTGGCGCCATCTCTTGACGTGTGGCGGAAGTCGCCACAAGTTCAAATGAATGATGGAGTCAACCTAACTAAACAATTAATTCAGGGGTCCTAGTTTTCAGTGAAATGACATTGTCGCATGTTAAAAACTACTTACACGATACTCTGACTATTATAAGACAAACCCAGAACAATACTTCAAAACACACTTAACATAATATTAATATTTATGTTACCTCTTTTACCTGAATCCCATACATAAATGCAAATCCCAATCGATCCTTTTGAAATGGAGACAAAATTCCATGCTACGTTCAAATAACGGGACATATTTGAACAACCGCTTTTATTCGACGTCTCCATTACTTTTCGAAACACTTCTGTGAATGTAGGTCGTATAAAGATTGTTTGCACAAGAGCTAGCGTATGATGTAAGGAGTGATTTCAATTTATCAATTTTGTTGTAAATCTCTAGTTGTCAAAGTGAATACATTGTAAGAGACGTATTTGGTATTTTAAATCTGTGGTTGATCCGGTACTTTCATTGGTTTCTACTTAAGGATGTCTGGAAGAAATTGCAACTTTAGCTTAAACCATGACACTTTGTTTAAAATTCTACATAATTTGTATATTTTCTTTGATGTAAAATAAATTGGTATAAAATAAATCGTATGTATTCTTTTATTTGTAAGAACGATACAGCCCAGTTTAGTTTGTCACCTATATACCATTTTTGCATTTGGGTGCAACAGATTTATTGCGCTCTCCACTAGGGGTCACATATTGCTTACGGGCGAAGTAATATTGACCTTGTCACCACAGAACTACTTGTACCTAGAGGTCAAGTCGTGTCTCAGGTTCACTCGAGTGATGTTTTTCAACCGCATAGCAGAATTTAAGTGTGAATATAAAATGTTTAGCCGTGTAGCGGCTAATTAACGGGAAGGTTCGCAAAATTCAAATTTAAGTGGTAATAGTATGAAAACGGTGATAGCCCAGTGGCTAAGAATTTGGCCTCTTACTCGAGGGGCCCGGGTTCGAATCCACTAACTTTCTTAAATATATATTTTTTTATAAAGTAAATATCACCTGCTGTTACGGTGAAAAAAAACATCGGGAGGAAACCTGCATGCCTGAGAGTTCACAATAAAAATGTTCTCAAAGGCAGGTGACGTCCACCGACCCTCATTAGGCCAGCGTGGTGAACTAAGCCTACATCCTTCTTATTGTGAGAGGAGACCCGACCCTGCAATGGGTCACCAATTAAAGACATCAGTTTAAAAGTACCTACCATAAATCTATAGGCACTCCCACTTTTAATATTAGATTGGATAAAGACAAACTAAAGAGGCACCGTACCTTGGGGTGTTTTACCAAGCGTATACAAACAATTGTGATTCCCGGGGACTCTATGTTGCTTCGGAAGCAATTTTATAGTGAGGTGGAATTTTCCCAGGATTTTTTTTCAGGGACGGCTTTGGACCTACGCCAACGTTGTTTATGGCCGGATTCAGTGACTTGACGAACGATACATCACTGTGGAGATAGCAAACAGAATAGTTGTTTGTTGAGCCTATGTGCTGACTTTCGGCGAGAAAAAAACGGTGTATTGTGACGTTGTAGAAAAAAATGATTAAGCGAACGTCGGCTGATGTGTATAAATATTATGAAATTTTAGCTTGTTATGAAACTGAATTAACTTAATAACCTTTGCTAAGTAAAACAGCAAACTAATTTCAGCGTCAACAGTTATATTAGTTACAGAGCGCAGAGTGACAATATCTCGGTTCGCTGACGTTGAGTCAAGCGTCAGTCGTGGTTAGTCGTAGTCATGTAATCATACCGATATCTCAGACTAATAAACTAATAATAATATAAATTATATAACTTCCGTCCGCGATTTTATCTACGTGGACCTAGGAATTCGACTTCGAGAAATAAATTGTGTTCTATATCGTAATCCAGGTCCATCTTCCTATATACGAAAATTCGTTCAAATCTATTCAGCCGGTCTTGTGTGAAAGAAAAATGAACATTCACCCATCCTCATAAACTTTTTCATTAAACAAACTCTCAGGCATGCTATATATGATATAGGTGATAATTAATTTTTTTAAATATTTTAGCACTACAAAATGCTATCGATTTAGCCCTAAAAGCGAATCGACATTAAAATCTTGATAGAATCTTCAACACTACGAGTAAATCAGGGCAAAGCGTGAGTTAGTCAATTTTCCGCCCGGTCGCTGCTTACTTGCGCATGACAAGTTACATTTGAGACACTTTGAGGCGAAACCATGGCGAAACGTTCACACACGATTCGCACTTTGACGTACTTGCTGCAAAGTTTTCTTAAATGCCTTGTTAGTAGTTTGATCGTAGTTTCTTGAACTCTACATCCTACTGCTATTATAAGTTTGGAAGTTGAATCAATATGGATGTTTGTTATTCTTTCACTCAAAAACGATTGCGGTTTATAACCTGGATAAACATATAGGATACTTTTTATCCCTCTCTGGACCTAGATCTGAATACTACGCGGACGAAGTCGCGGGCAAATTCTAGTAGTTAATTATGGTTATTTAAACTGTTTTCAATGGTTTTGAGCTCCTGTTCTTTATCTTATGATTTATGTATGGCATTTGATCGTGCTAT